>OZ014557.1:2634357-3247723 GCA_963966155.1 Clivina fossor
CTTACATAATGTAACAATTATTTGAAAAAATTGAAATACTTTCACCAAAATATTTAGAAAGCATTAAACTATTCGCATTATTTCAAGAAATTTATTTAAAAATGTATACAAAAGAAGAAAGATTAGAAATTTTGCATTGGTATTTCGACAAGAATATAGTTTGAGAAATGTGAGAGATTCATTTGCTGCTAAATATCCTGACATTTCGATCATCTTTTATGAATTAATAAATTTATTAATTAAAAATTATATTTTTGTCTATAAAATATAAAATGTCTTATTTTTATTTTTATAGTATTATTTATTAATTATTATTTATAAATTTAAATGTTCAGCAATTTACAATAAATGACCATATTCTGTTAAATATTTCATTTTTTATTCAAATAAACATTATATTACGTAATATTGGTTGCATAACTGTCAGGGATGTGTCTATGCGATTGATGTGTTATTTTAAATATTGAACATAGAAAATTTATATAAAGTTCAGTTCATATGTTCAGAGATAAAAATATCACACTGTACATTTAATTACACCAAACAAGAAAGAGACTACTTAAATAGCGTAAATAATAAAAATATAAATTTATAAAATATTCACATACTTTATTTAAAAACATAAGGTGTGTACAATGTGTAAATTATTAATAAAAATATTAAGAAAAAATAAAAGAATATCTATATTCTATATTCTAAGTTACTAAACGAGTGACAAATATGATAAATTGGCGACTTTGATAGAAGATAAAAATGAGCGAAAGACGGATAAAAAGTATATGATCTTCTTGTAGAGAAAGGAAAAATAAATCGTATTTGAGAGGGAAATGTGGAGTCATCGATAAAATTATTAATTAACTTAAAAAGAATAGTTTAAGATGAAATAATTCTGATCTTTGTTGTAATTAAATAAATAAATAAATGTACCACAGATATATTGAATAATTTGTTACTGTAATAAAAATTCTTATTAAATTTACCAAATATACTAATTAATCTAGTAAAATAATTAGTCAAATATTATGGTTGTAAATTTGACAGTTACACATTTTATTTCAGTATTATGTTTAGCATACGTATTATCTATTTCGGGCAAAATGTCTTTGTTAAATCTTGTGCAGTTTGTCATGACTGTTATCCATTTTCATGAGTTATATTTAACAATTTGAAAATGTTATTGAATATATTAAAAATTAATAGTAATCTTCAGGTTTTCATGGTATCAATCGAATTCATAGAATTTTCTGGACTGGTAAGCACAGCAAAAAACCAGCAAAAAAAATTATATAAATTTAATATTGTAAGTTATTTTTAAAAATGTAAACATTCTCAATTGGTAAGTTAATTATTTTAATTTTTCCTTTGTGAAACAACAAAGTAGAAACATTCCATATTTGTTAAAACATGTTTTGCATCTAAATGCTTCAAGTCAGAAAATTTTCATTAGTTCAGAGTTTTGTATTTTTTATTGCTAGTTGACAGTGTTGTATTTCTGTGATAAATAATTTTTATATACTATTCGGCATTAAATTTCCAATAATGTAGCTTATTGTATATGGAGAAATAAATATAGAATACCCTCTTTCATTGAATCCGCGACAGTAATTTTACAATAAAGGATTATAAAATTTTTTGTGAAAATGTTAATTAATTTTTGGTTTCAGACTACATTGTCGTTATGTTTCGTAACACAAAACACAGAATCTGCGTGCAATCAGGAGAAGCAAGGTACTTCTGCATGTGAACAATATCCTATTGCAATTAATCCATGTGTACCATCACCGTGTGGACCAAACTCAATGTGTCGTGAAATAAATAACGAAGTTGATTGTTCTTGTTTACCCGACTATATTGGTCCACCACCGAATTGTCGGCCTGAATGTGTAGACAACACGGAATGTCCATCAAATCGTAAATGTATTCAAAATAAATGTAGAGATCCTTGTCTAGGCACTTGTGGAAAGAATACTCAATGCAAAGTTACAAATCATTTTCTTATATGTAGTTGTTCTTCAGGATATACTGGTGATCCTTTTTCGCAGTGTGATTTAGTTGAAGGTAAAAAGTATTAAATTGTTTTAAGTTTTTTATATTGTGTATATAATACTATATATTTATATATATATATATATATATATATATATATATATATATATATATATATATATATATACCGGGTGTCCGTTCGTTAAGTTCGTGTGGGCGTTTAACATGCAAATTCGATAATTTGCGATATACTCCTTTCTATAGTTAAATTCGGAGAAATACTTAGAATACTTTTTGATAGACAATAAAAAGTTGTATAATTTGGTTTTAGTTTTAATTTGCTAGCATGTGCCGTTTGGGCGCGACAATTTTTTTTTGATTTTTTGGTTTTTATTTTTTTCTAAAAAACTATGAGATCTAGGAAAATAAGCATAATATGGAAAAATGCGGAATAATAAGTACTATAACAGAGTGAAGAAACTATTATTCTAGGACACATCGATTAGTAGACAAAAAAAAATTTTTTTAATTTCTCAAGGGTTCCCTTGTAATTTTTTCAAAGTAAGACTTTTTTAAAAATTTGTTCAAAATAATCTGAAAAAATTCAGTAAAATAAAGAAAAAAATTCGCTACATAATAGCTAAGTAACTTTTTTCTCTAACTCATACTGAGTTTGCAGGAAAATTATTGAAAATTCTAAAAAACATTTTAGAATTTTATTATGTAGCTAATTTTTTTCTTTATTTTACTGATTATTTTCTGATTTTTTTGAACAAGTTTTAAAAAAAATTCTTATTTTGAAAAAAATCCCCCTTGAGAAATTTTCAAAAATTCAGTGTTAAATTTTTTTCTACTAAACGATGCATCCTAGAATAATAGTTTCTTTACTCCATTATAGTACTCATTATTCCGCATTTTTCCATAACACGCTTATTTTCCTACACCTCATAGTTTTTGAGGAAAAAATAAAAACCAATAAAATTCAAAAAATATGCTAATAAATTAAAGCTAATACCAAATTATAGAACTTTTTATGCCTTATCGAAAAGTACTCTAAGTATTTTTTCGAATTTTACTCGAGAAAAAAGTATATCGCAAATTATCGAAATTGCATGTTAAACGCATATACGAACTTAACGAACAAACACCCGGTATATATATATATATATATATATATATATATATATATATATATATATTGTGACAATTTAGATGAATTTAAAATTTATGTTGTTAATTAAATTTTATCAAAGTGTTCAAATTTTGAAATATTTCATTCATCTGATCTTTATCCTACCTGTCACCCATAATGGGCACGGCGTCAGTTGTTTGGAGGAGAGCGGGGTCGTAGGTGGGGTTGGTAGGAACTTTATTTTGTGATGTTGGTAAATTAGGTGGGCGCCAGTCAAAGCGGAATGTTGACGCAAAATTGAGAAGCTTTGACAAATCTCAAAGAGGAACTTATCGGGATAGGTACTGTTTTCGTCTTTTCGAGAATTTGTTTCGGAAATGAAATATCTTAATTAAATAAAAGAATATACCTGATGATGAGTTGTAATAGAATAATCTTATATTGATGATTTTATTCGCTACAGAGTTACGTGTTCTTTTTCAACACAAAGAAATGTATGTCATTCGTAATAGTGTATCTAGACAGATTGTTTGACGTCTGCTGGTTAGCGGGTGGTCTAGCTAAAGTAGATCTTCTTCTGAGCTTTCGTAGACGCTGAGGGGACGACAGTACGCATTACGCAGTAGCGGTTTGGTAGTTGATGAAGACTGCCAGAAAATGGTCGCTCTCGAGATCTGATTATGCCCAGTTGGCGTTCGTACGTTTAGAATAAATCGTTCAGTCACTACTTCGTGCTCGATTTGTATAAAAGTATATCTCATTCAGCGGCTGATCCAAAATTCGGCTTCCAAGATAGACTGATGCTGCTAATACGACTGAATCCCACTCAGACGTCTTTGAAAGGCACAGACTGGTCCCTAAACATAAGAGGGCAGAGCAGAATAATCCGAACTAACAAATGTAATATAATCAAACAATTCGAACTTGAAACAATAGTTGATACACTTGAAATAACAGAGGTATTAAATACAAACATACAATCATCAATATAACAGCATGGTACAAAAATTAGAGATCGTTACACGACTCAAATAAAGGACTTAAGTGAACCTAACGTATTCTATCAGGAATGTGATAGCGCAATGCAATGAAAATTCAACAGTATGCAACTAAATATACTACACACGATTCCAAACAAAATAAGTTAACTTTACCTAGTTACATGTCCTGATTCATCATGAATTAACAATTCGGTATAAAATTATTATTACAAAATAACATATTGGCTTTACAAAAAAACAGTTGGCTTTGCGTTGCTGATGGCATGTGCGGCGAAAGTCTTTCGTTGCTATGGTCTAGACTACAAGTCGAAACTACGCGAGCAATGTCTCCGAAAGAAAGTTGTGGTACGTTCCCAACTCAAAACTAATAAAACAGGCTCCTTGCCTCAAACATAATAGAACGTTATCCACAATATCACAAAAAAATAATCTTTACGAAGACGGCCGACTATCAAAATGGACCTTAATCCTAGCCGAATTACGCACGCAGAATAATGACGCTACGCTTCAATCAACTCACGCACACAGGTTCACCAAATCATCAACAGCAGCCCACTGACATCACAATTTCAACATGCAAGCTACAATGATAGGATTGCACTTGGAATATTTGACAACACAACACATAAACTACAATACATGATAGTATGTAGGAAAGCAGAATTACTCAGAAATGGAAAAAAAAAGACAAAGTATGAGTGGCGCAACGGCCCAGGGAAACCGGATTCGACAGGGTTCGTCGAATCGGGACAGTCGCGAAATTGTTTTCAAAACAATTGACTATAAATCAAAATCTTAGAAAATTTTCTCATAAAAACGAATTTAACATCTAAACCGATGATAAATTACAGCGTTAGAAAATTTCTTCTTCTAAAATAATTTGAACTACAAATTATTTTCTCATCAAAAATCTATCAAATGAATTTAAAATGATTGTTCATTAATCCAATGACTAATGACACAATAAACTAGATAGATTTGAACAACAGGACTGAATAGAACGTAAGTCATTGATCAAGGTCACGTGAATTTAAAAATGAATCAAAAGGAAAACAATTTGATCTAGATTTAGATTCTAATTTTCACAATTATCGCTTACCTACGTTTATTCAGCTATGCCAAGTTCCAATCATCACCAACCATGTGGACGTTATTACAACGCAATTACTAGCGTTCAAATAAAATATGCTCTCCAACCGATAAAATAGAATTGTTCGCCGGCATCGTAAATTTTCTAACGTTAAAATTACTAAAACTTGAATATTCCAAATATTCGCACAATAAAATCTCGCGTTCGCATTGAAAACAATTTCACTGCCGATACAAGAACAAAGACGTCGGTTCAAGAGAGTACGCTCTGAACAAGAGAGCGTCTGTCGACGAAGGTTGAGCGGAAGAGCTGGAAGAGGAAGAGAGCGAGCCACGCCGAAACGCTTGTACTTATGCACTCTCCCCACCAAGGGCATGAGGCGGATGTGACGGCTACTAACGAATTTTATTTCGCTTATTTCAATGTTACTAATAATATTGTTCGTTGATATAATAATTAAATATTCTAAAACAATTACGGAATTTAGAAAACACAATTTAATTCGCTGGCGTAAAATATTCAGCGATATGTCAGTAACGCCATCTCTTGTGGTTCACAGGAATCTCAATGACAGTTGTCAAAATATTTATAAGTTCTAAATTAATGATCTTGAAATCATAAATCTGTTCAATTCAACTATTAAAGACACCGAAATAATATAAAAATAATAAGGATATAATAATTGCGATATTCATCAGTTCCATATTGAGGTTAGGCCGATGTAATCGTTCGTAAGCGGAATTATTTTAATTTTCAAACAAGTGACAATGTCAAATTGTCACACAGCCCCCCTTGCAAAAGAATTTTTTATCTCATAAAAAATTATACTCATACTTTAACATGAACCGTAACATTCAATAAATAATTTACTAATAAAAATGAATAACAATAAAAATTTTAAAGATTACTAACTAATTGCTTTATAACAAATTTACTCCGAATTTACAGAATCGTCAGATGTTATGCTTTCGTTTTCATCCTCAGAACTTTCAGGAGCTGGTTTTAGGTCTTTAACGTGCCAAATACCCTGATCTTCATTCAGGAGGTTAGCAAGGCGATAAGTAATTGGGGATAATTTGTTCACGACGCGACATTCAATAAAGCGTGGCGCTAATTTCGACGCAAAATGCCGAATACCCGACGACAGAACATAGTTTCGTTTCCAAACAGTATCTCCAACAGAAAATTCTAAATGGCGACGATTTGCATTGTAATATTTCGCGTTCCGATTGTACGCGGCATGAATACGATCTTGCACTGTATTGAATACGGTTGCCAAGGATTCCAATCTATTGGCATACGCAATACGACTATCAGTACACACGTTCTTGGGAGCGTTACCATAAAATTTTCCGGATGTGGGTACATGTCGACCGAAAGTTAGAAACGACGGCGAGAAGCCAGTGACTTGATGCACTGATGTACGAATCGCTTGAGCGACAGACGTGAGATTTTTGTCCCACTCGCGATGGTTATCATCCAAATATGACCGAATAGCTTGTTTCACAACGCGGTTCGAGCGTTCTACAAAATTTACCTGCGGATGAAATTTCGCATTGTACCATAACTTGGGGATTTCATACTTTTTGATCAAATTTTCGAAATTTTTACTCGTAAATTGTGTGCCATTATCACACATAATAATCTGTGGAATTCCAAATAATAAAAATACTTCCGATTCGAGAATCTCACAAATTTTCGGAGAATTAGCTTGACGTAACGGAAACAATAACAGAAATTTTGAAAACCAGTCCGATACGGCGAGAATATATTGATACCGATTCGGATGTGAGGTGGCAGGTAAGGGACCCATCAAATCGATGGATATGGCTTGCCATGGCGATGAAATATTTTTTTCTTTGCCCATACGTCCGATAGGCGGACGTTGTTCAACTTTCTGAGCTAAACACGTTTTACAACGTTGTACAAAATGAGCGACAGATGAGTGTAAATGCGGCCAATAATATCGTTCAGCGATACGCGCAGCTGTTTTAAAAATACCGAGATGTGCGGCGGTTGGCACATTATGACATTGCTCAATAATCGCTTTACGCTCGCAACGGGGAACTACAATTTTCCACGGTGACAGATTAGCCGGTAATTCATAGGAATGATTTCGTAATTTGAAAATTATATTATTTTCAACACGCCAATCAGGAAAAGAAATAGGTTGTTCGGTAATACGTTGCCGTAACGAAATATACCATTTGTCCGTGGTATCAGCATAACTTTCAATAACGGCGACTTCTAAGGGCGCACGAGATAACGCGTCTGGTAGTTCATTTGTCTTACCAGGACGATGAATAAGCTCGAAATCAAATTGTTGTAACTTTACTGCCCAACGAGCAAGTTTACCTGTTGGTTCTGACATTCGCATTAACCATAATAACGAATAATGGTCCGTAATGACTGTAAAATGTAAACCTTCCACGTAAGGTCGGAATTTATCGATAGCAAAAACTACAGCGAGGCATTCGCGTTCCGTAACAGAATAATTACGTTCCGCTTTATTAAGCGTGCGACTAATATAAGAAATAGCATGTTCAGAGCCGTCTGCGTCTTCCTGCGTTAATACAGCGCCTAGACCAAAATTAGATGCATCGGTATACATCCGAAATTTGCGGATAGGAACAGAATAATCCGGACTAACGAGTACTGGTGACGATACGAGTGCTTCTTTGAGCTTACAGAACGCGGTTTCGGCCGAGCTGTTCCATACAACAGCCATTTTCTTTTTCTTACCCTTCGTAAGATCAGAAATAGGAGCAGAAAGGGATGCGAAGCTCGGAACGAAACGTCTGTACCACGAGGCTAAGCCGAGAAATCGCTTAATTTCGGTTACATTCGTCGGACGCGGAAACTGTTCAATCGCGGATACTTTTTCCGGATTAGTACGTAAGCCAAATTTATCAACTACAAAACCTAAGTAGTTCAGCGAGGGTCTACAAAATTTACATTTTTCAAAATTTACAGTGAAACCAGCTTTTTGAAAGCGATGTGAAACTTCTTTTAACGTAATTAAATGTTCTTCGAATGAATTTGTCGCAATAATACAATCGTCCAAATAAACGAAAACTTTCGGTTCAAGCTCGGGACCAATGATTCTGTCCATCAGACGTTGTAGTGTCTGACCAGCGTTACATAAACCGAACGGCATGCGTTGAAATTCAAATAAACCACGACCGGGTACTGAAAAAGCAGTCTTTTCACAAGATGAAGCGGAAAGTGGAATTTGCCAAAAAGCACTTTTTAAATCGAGCGAAGTTAAATATTTCGCACCGCGAAGTTGATTAAGAATGTAGTCTACACGGGGTAGAGGATAAGCGTCTTTTTTCGTAACAGAATTTACTTTTCGACCATCGAAACAAAAACGATATTTTCCGTCAGATTTCTTAACCATCAGAACGGGTGAACTCCACGCGGATGATGAGGGACGGATTACACCGAGTTCTAACATTTCATCTAACTCTTTATTCAAATGTCCACGCACGATTTCAGACAGGGGATATTGTCGTTGCTTAATCGGAAGCGCATCAGCAGTATCGATAATATGTTCGACTAAATGAGTTTTTCCGAGTCCTACTTTACCTAACTTTTCAAAATCCGCGATTAAACTATCGAGTGATTTTCTTTGAACATCCGATAATTCATCCGAACTAGCAATGCCAATACAAGACGCAACTTCAGGCGCAGCTGTCCACGAATTCGTTGCAAAATTGACAGAAATTCCAAATGATTTACAAAAATTTACTCCGAGAATCATCGTATGACGGATTGACGGGACAATAACGAAAGTGATCGTTCGCGTTTGCGACTGAGTAGTAATCGGTAAATGAACGGTGCCAAGTGAAGCTTGGGCTTTGCCGTCTGCTGTAACAATAGTAGCATGTTCTACTGGTAACAAGCTGATTTTTAAATCACGTAATAAGGAGAGGCCGCGATATCCAATAATGGAAACATTCGCGCCAGAATCTAACAATGCCGTAATAGATTTATTATACGCAGTAACAGTAATAAAAGGGCGATCATCGGAACCGGGATTTATTAATACAGGTGCAATTTCAGGGGTTTGTACAAAACGATGGATCGTATTTAACCAAGCGGTCCATTCTTTTCTATCAGCACTTAGTCTGCCGAATTTTCGGGAGCTGACGAAACCGAAACGGCGTGTACGTTTTTTGTCTGCCTTTCACAGCAGCGTTTGCATTTGCCAGCAGTTTGATTTTTCATTCCGCATTTATAGCAGAAGATTTTACGTGGTTTAGTACAAGAATTAAAAGAATGCCCGTTTTCGTCGCAGTTCCAACATTTCATTCTAAACGAAGTGTTGTGCGGAGTAATTTCAGCAACATGAACGCGCGGCGGACGTCGATAAGCCATATCAGGTTCTAATAACGAATGGTTAGGGGACGGAGGATTTTTAAATGATGCTACGTTAAATTCAGTATCTTCAATACGTTTACACGTTCGAATTAAATCGCTAATAGTATCAAGTGACTGTAGTGAGCAGAGACGTTGAAACCGTGGCTGTAGATTTTTTATTATCAATGAAACACGCGAAGATTCGTCTGGTCGAAGTGACAAGCGAGAAAATAAATTCTCCATAATAGCAATGTAAATTTCTACACGTTCCGTTGGACCTTGTGTCCTTTGACGTATTTCATCCATTAAAGCTAGTTCGAAATTTGACGGCAGGAAGGTTTCCTTTAGTCGGCCAACTAATTCAGACCAAGTTTTGACACTTGGGCGCACCATACGGAGCCAGATCAAAGCATCTTTCGTGAATAACGAAGAAGCTTGTCTAAATAAAGTTTCATCCGATACACCGTAAGCATACGCAGCTTCGCTAATTCGCTCAATAAATTGATTAACACCCGATAAACCGTCGAATACAATATTCCAACGACTAACTTGCGTTCTTGAATCAAAATGGTTACTCGGAATCGGAATAAAATTTTGCGTTGACGTAGTAGGATACGAATTATTTAGTAATGGTACACGAGCGTCAGGAACAGGATTATCGCGTTGATTACGTGCAGTTAAATTATCATTCTCGCGATTTATAGTTGACGAATCGAATTGTATACGATTTAACAGCGTCGGAAATTCAGGATCTAGATAGGAAGGAGTGATCGAAGTATTTCGCAAGACAGAGGTTTCGTTCGATGAGCCAGCTGGTGGTGCGTCAGCTTCTGAGTTCAAATTAATCAGATTCGCAGACGGATTGCCACGAATTGACTCACGAATTTGCGTGTGCATATTTTTTGTGACCGAAAGCAACTTGATGAGTTCTTGTTGATGGTTTAATGATAATAAGCAAATGCGATCTTGCAAGTAAAAAATTCTTGAATTCAACAGTTCATCATGTAGCTTACGTTCAGCGGGATTAAGAAATGGCAAAATTTTTAGCATACCCAATACTTCATGCAATTTTAACTGACATACTCTGGATTCGTTCACAGGAACAGGACTGCATTCAGGCCTTATCATTGACTGAACTCGTTCTTTCTCTAACTGTAGAAGTCCTTCTAGTACGATTCGCTTGCTGTTTAGTGATCCGGATTCGGAGACATTGCGTATTGATAACTCATGTTCAATTTCGTCCTCATACAGGTGCTCGATTCGATACGGAAGATTCGCCATGTTACAAAGTATAATTAGTAAGCAAAATAACACAATATAATTCAAAATAATAAATAACACAAGATAATTCAAAATATTCAATAAATAAATGAATAGCAAACAAATAATATTAAAATAGCCAATATGAACGATAATAACTTATAATATTTTCGAACTCAAATTCTCGGAAAAGTGAAAGGAAGGAATGGATTTATTCGAAGACAAAAAATTTTTGTGCAAAGCAAATCACAATATAAACAAAGGCCCCACACGTTGGATGCGCCACTTATTATGTGTGACAATTTAGATGAATTTAAAATTTATGTTGTTAATTAAATTTTATCAAAGTGTTCAAATTTTGAAATATTTCATTCATCTGATCTTTATCCTACCTGTCACCCATAATGGGCACGGCGTCAGTTGTTTGGAGGAGAGCGGGGTCGTAGGTAGGGTTGGTAGGAACTTTATTTTGTGATGTTGGTAAATTAGGTGGGCGCCAGTCAAAGCGGAATGTTGACGCAAAATTGAGAAGCTTTGACAAATCTCAAAGAGGAACTTATCGGGATAGGTACTGTTTTCGTCTTTTCGAGAATTTGTTTCGGAAATGAAATATCTTAATTAAATAAAAGAATATACCTGATGATGAGTTGTAATAGAATAATCTTATATTGATGATTTTATTCGCTACAGAGTTACGTGTTCTTTTTCAACACAAAGAAATGTATGTCATTCGTAATAGTGTATCTAGACAGATTGTTTGACGTCTGCTGGTTAGCGGGTGGTCTAGCTAAAGTAGATCTTCTTCTGAGCTTTCGTAGACGCTGAGGGGACGACAGTACGCATTACGCAGTAGCGGTTTGGTAGTTGATGAAGACTGCCAGAAAATGGTCGCTCTCGAGATCTGATTATGCCCAGTTGGCGTTCGTACGTTTAGAATAAATCGTTCAGTCACTACTTCGTGCTCGATTTGTATAAAAGTATATCTCATTCAGCGGCTGATCCAAAATTCGGCTTCCAAGATAGACTGATGCTGCTAATACGACTGAATCCCACTCAGACGTCTTTGAAAGGCACAGACTGGTCCCTAAACATAAGAGGGCAGAGCAGAATAATCCGAACTAACAAATGTAATATAATCAAACAATTCGAACTTGAAACAATAGTTGATACACTTGAAATAACAGAGGTATTAAATACAAACATACAATCATCAATATAACAGCATGGTACAAAAATTAGAGATCGTTACACGACTCAAATAAAGGACTTAAGTGAACCTAACGTATTCTATCAGGAATGTGATAGCGCAATGCAATGAAAATTCAACAGTATGCAACTAAATATACTACACACGATTCCAAACAAAATAAGTTAACTTTACCTAGTTACATGTCCTGATTCATCATGAATTAACAATTCGGTATAAAATTATTATTACAAAATAACATATTGGCTTTACAAAAAAACAGTTGGCTTTGCGTTGCTGATGGCATGTGCGGCGAAAGTCTTTCGTTGCTATGGTCTAGACTACAAGTCGAAACTACGCGAGCAATGTCTCCGAAAGAAAGTTGTGGTACGTTCCCAACTCAAAACTAATAAAACAGGCTCCTTGCCTCAAACATAATAGAACGTTATCCACAATATCACAAAAAAATAATCTTTACGAAGACGGCCGACTATCAAAATGGACCTTAATCCTAGCCGAATTACGCACGCAGAATAATGACGCTACGCTTCAATCAACTCACGCACACAGGTTCACCAAATCATCAACAGCAGCCCACTGACATCACAATTTCAACATGCAAGCTACAATGATAGGATTGCACTTGGAATATTTGACAACACAACACATAAACTACAATACATGATAGTATGTAGGAAAGCAGAATTACTCAGAAATGGAAAAAAAAAGACAAAGTATGAGTGGCGCAACGGCCCAGGGAAACCGGATTCGACAGGGTTCGTCGAATCGGGACAGTCGCGAAATTGTTTTCAAAACAATTGACTATAAATCAAAATCTTAGAAAATTTTCTCATAAAAACGAATTTAACATCTAAACCGATGATAAATTACAGCGTTAGAAAATTTCTTCTTCTAAAATAATTTGAACTACAAATTATTTTCTCATCAAAAATCTATCAAATGAATTTAAAATGATTGTTCATTAATCCAATGACTAATGACACAATAAACTAGATAGATTTGAACAACAGGACTGAATAGAACGTAAGTCATTGATCAAGGTCACGTGAATTTAAAAATGAATCAAAAGGAAAACAATTTGATCTAGATTTAGATTCTAATTTTCACAATTATCGCTTACCTACGTTTATTCAGCTATGCCAAGTTCCAATCATCACCAACCATGTGGACGTTATTACAACGCAATTACTAGCGTTCAAATAAAATATGCTCTCCAACCGATAAAATAGAATTGTTCGCCGGCATCGTAAATTTTCTAACGTTAAAATTACTAAAACTTGAATATTCCAAATATTCGCACAATAAAATCTCGCGTTCGCATTGAAAACAATTTCACTGCCGATACAAGAACAAAGACGTCGGTTCAAGAGAGTACGCTCTGAACAAGAGAGCGTCTGTCGACGAAGGTTGAGCGGAAGAGCTGGAAGAGGAAGAGAGCGAGCCACGCCGAAACGCTTGTACTTATGCACTCTCCCCACCAAGGGCATGAGGCGGATGTGACGGCTACTAACGAATTTTATTTCGCTTATTTCAATGTTACTAATAATATTGTTCGTTGATATAATAATTAAATATTCTAAAACAATTACGGAATTTAGAAAACACAATTTAATTCGCTGGCGTAAAATATTCAGCGATATGTCAGTAACGCCATCTCTTGTGGTTCACAGGAATCTCAATGACAGTTGTCAAAATATTTATAAGTTCTAAATTAATGATCTTGAAATCATAAATCTGTTCAATTCAACTATTAAAGACACCGAAATAATATAAAAATAATAAGGATATAATAATTGCGATATTCATCAGTTCCATATTGAGGTTAGGCCGATGTAATCGTTCGTAAGCGGAATTATTTTAATTTTCAAACAAGTGACAATGTCAAATTGTCACAATATATAGATACATTAAGGGTGGAGACCAGCCGTCTACCCCTTTTATAATTATATTTTTGATATTTTTTTATCAAAATGAAGGAAAATCTAACTGATATTGATGTCCTCTATCGAATGACGAAAAAGTGAACCCCCACAACCCCTTTGTGGCAAGTAGGAAGCAGCTTTAAAATCTTAAACAAAAACCCCTATATTTTATTGGATATTTAGGTTCTAATAATAAAATTATGACGAAATTTGTAACATTTAGAATTTATTTATGTGCAGTTTATTTGTAAAAATTTTTTTTTGTCATTTTCCTTGAAAAATGCGATTTTCTCTTGTCTCACACATGTTTTTTATTTGAAAAAAAAAATATGATTAATCGTTATTATAATTAACAACACATATATTTTTTGGAAATCAAAATAATAATAAACAAAGAAAATATTGACAATTAAATATTTGATTAATTTTTTTTATATGTTAATTCTGTCTGAATATAAAAATTGTTATTAAATTATTAATTGTAGATAAATTAGCTAATTTTTCTAATAATTAGTTACCATAAATATGTAGTATTAAACGAATAAATCGAATGTAAAATTATCCTTTTTTATATTCCTACCACCTGTCTGAATATAGCCCTTTCTTTGCCTTGAAATGTCCTTAATTTAGTGCAAATTAGTGTTTTAACGAGATAATAATTCGTTATTAAAAACTTCTTAGTGTTAAAAATTTTCAATTCCAACACTGATTTGATCAGTGCAGTATTAGTTTATAAGGTTAGTAAACATATTTCCATTTGTTTAAATTTTCGAAGTTACTGATGTTATAAAACAAAAACAAAGTAATTATCCATAAATCTGGATAAATTAAGGAACATACTGTATCTGTCATATTCATCTTGAGATCCACGAACATCTTTTTCGCTATATAATGCTAAATGCCATCGTGTACTGCAAAATAGTTGCATCCGTGGTCCGTAATGTGGATTTCCTGGATTTGTTTGACGTAAATTCCGCCATGGTGGCCATTTGTCTGGATTGCTACTATCTGGAGGCCAACCGCTTTCAAATAAAAATACCATCAAAATATTATTACTATATTTTTATGAGTTAGTTAATGTGCATGTCACATTTTTCTCATGCAAGCAACTAATAAATTATTTTTATTGATAAACATTAAATTAATGCACCTGTCATTCGTAATATTACTTATATATAAAAGTTATTGTCTATGCCACTGAACTGACATATTGATTTTAATAATTTACATATGTTTTTGGCAAAAAATTTATCGAAAATAAATTAGAAATTTGTCAAGAATAAAAATTTTCTCTACACCACTGAACATACATTTCATACAGTTTGATTTAAAATTTTCTTTCAAATATAAACTTATATTTTGCATATATATTTTTATTTTAAATATATCAGAATTATATATTTTATTTCAAAGATAGAAAACTATTTCTTAAAAATTTGTGCAATTTATTAAACTAAGTTTGTAATTTAATTTGATCTAAATTTAAATTAAACTATTTTTATACTCGCATCAGTCGTTAGAAAAATAAATCTGTTCTGTATAAAGAATGTTTATATATAAACAAAAATTATTTTAGTATATAAATATTTCGAAATTATATCACTTCAAATATACTAATTTTATTTATTTTAATAATAAACTATATTACTATTTTTAATTAAAATAGAAAATATTATTAATTATTTGAGGAAAATATTCAAGCACTTTTTATGGATGTACTTAAGTGTAATAAAATAATTTTAGGTGTATCATAATGACGAAATATTAATATTTTTTTGATAATAACTGTTGTTTTCATTTATTTCAAAATGCGATTGTGATAAATATTATTAACTATAGCGAATATTTTCAGCCTATTTTCAGTTTCTTTGTCATTTGTTTTTCAAGTTATGACGTCATCGACTTTTTTTTTTAAATGACAACCTATATTTTTTATTATTGATTTTGGTAGTACTTTTTATTCCATTTCCAACCGCGTATAACATTTTCAATATGTTACATTTGAAAAAAAAATGAGAAAAATAGTCTTAAAGTTCAAATATTAAAAATTAATAAAATTGGTAAAATGAATCTAGTTATCGGTGAATAAAACAAAAAACATTAGCTACAACTGTCAGAATTATACAATTTAGAAATGTCACAATAAAATAAGTGTTTGATTTTTCTAATTTAGAAAAACTATTTTATTAATAAAAATGGTACAATTGAGCAAAAAACAAAGAAAGAAACATAATAATATTACTTATTTTATTGTGATATTTACAAATTGTATAATTCTAAACAGTTGTAACTAATGTTTTTTGTTTTATACACCAATAATTAGATTCATTTTTCTACTACTTTTCTAATTTTTCTAATACTTGGACTATTTTTCTTATTTTTTTTCAAATATAACATATTGAATATGTTATACGCGGTTGGAAATAGAATAAAAAATACCACCAAAATCAATAATAAAAAATATAGGTTGTCATTTAAAAAAAAAATTGCTGACGTCATAACATGAAAAACAAATGACATAAAAAACTGAAAATAGGATGGAAATATTTGCTATAGTTAAAATCGCTATACTCCATCGAGTTTTTTCTAAAAAATTAATATCAACGAAATTACTGAATTTGTTCCATACTTAATTTCCACACTGTATATATATACAAAAGTAAACAATGGTATAAGTCAAATTAAATACATACATACATTCACAATGTATCCAAAAGAGTGTGGTACAAGAGCTTAAATTCAAACTACATATTTCGAAATTAGTTTCCTCTAAACATCCCTATCCGGACAAACAACTTTAGCTGTATCCACATTTACAATACCTCTCATACATGTTCTCTTTTAGTCCTACTACTTTCGCTCCCGCAAAACACGAATTGTTGAGTAAGCCTGTCTATTGAGATAGAGCAGATGTGTGAGACTCTATTTATTGATAATGCTATATCTAAAGAGTTGATTCTTTGTTTATCTATTTTATTTTGGTGTTAATTTTAAGATCAACTATGCTAACAATATTTATTTCATTTAATTTTAGCTTCGTTTGATCGCGTGTATGAGTGAATAGGTCTTCAAGACGACCTGTAAGTCTCCATTGAATTCCACGATTGGGTCTTGGTCGCTGCTCTTCATTATCGTATCAATTACCATCAATAAAAATCAATTTCTGCTCTTCGTAACATTAATATTATGTTACCATACTGTCTATGTAGAAAAAGGTCATTATATTACTACTACAATAATCTGTATTATTCTACAGCAGCTAGTTACTATATACACCGCTGATGGCAGCAACAAACCTAACTACAACGTCAAGTGACATTTTCGGTGGTCATATTTAGAAAATTATTACGTCAAGTTAATCAATTGACAATTGCATTGTTTATTTTCGCATAAATTTGAATTTTATTATTGAAAATGTGTGAAGAAATGCAAGAAATAGGCAATGTGCATCGATTCAAAATAATTAGAAACTGCATATTCGATAAAAAAAACACGGTCAAGTTTATTTAATTAAATATTTCCAACGGGTGTTTGCGCTTAAATTGAATTTGATTATTGAAAATGTATGAAAAAGTGCAAAGAAATGCATTGTGCACCGTCCAGGGCTGTCAGAAACTGCATATTTGATTAAAGAAACACGGTCAAGTATATTTAAGCAGTTGATTAAAGAGTCGATTAATCGAGCGGGCATAATTGGTCGATTAAGTGCGATAGGGGACACCCACCCAAATAGTACTTTGCGTAATTAAAATATTAGACACTGCGAGGTTTTCCTAAAAAGTTAACGGTCTGTTTGTCCTCTATTCAAACCATTATGCGCGCGCGCGCACATGAGCGTAAATTTCGCATTTTAGTTTTTCTCTCGCATTCTCAAATACAACTTCAGTTTTCTTTGAGTCAAAATTGCACAAATATAAATACTTTTTTTTTTATTTGTATAGTTTTATTTTCTGAATGTTAAAAACAAATAATAACAAAATTAGAAATATATGGGTAAACCAATATATAGACCACTTTGACATTTCTCGGAAAGTTGGCAACACTGTATTTTAATAATATTATAATTTATGTGGGCACTAGGAAATACTTTTCTGAAAATTTGATCAAAATAGAATAAATAATGTAGCCACAATGAATTTTTTAAAAATTTTGTGATTTGTTTTCTCGATAAGTTGGCAACACTGTATTTTGTTAAAATTGCATAATTAATTTACGCACTAGGAGAATCTTTTATAAAAAATTGATCAAAATCGGTTAAATAAAGTAGTCATAATGAATTTTTTTTTAAATTTTAGTAATTTTTTCTCGGAAAGTTGGCAACACTGTATTTTGTTAAAATTGCATAAATTATATGAAAACATATTTGTGAAAATTTGAGTAAAATTGGTTATATAACATGGCCATAATAAAAATTTTAAAACTAGTAATTTTTTTCTCGGAAAGTTGGCAACACTGAATATTAATAAAATTATATAATTAATGGGAGCATTAGGAAAATCTTTTCTGAAATTTTGATCAAAATCGGATAAATAATGTAGCCAATATGAATTTTTTAAAACTTTAGTAATTTTTTTTCGGAAAGTTGGCATCACTGGAAAAAACTACAACCACATAATCCTATCTTGGATACTAGACAAATTTATCCTGATAATTTCATTAAAATCGGTTGAACCTTGTCTAGGAGGAGTTGCGGCCACAAAATTTTGTCTGACGACCCACATCCATACACCCACTTATAAACTAAATTCAGATTCGTCATCTAGAGGCTATATGATGAATTTTTATACATAAATTTTTTGTTTTTGAAAATGTTACAGACACCGTACGCAAACTCAAACCACTTTTTCCTTGCAGTGCAAAGATGGTATACATACATACATACATACATACACAATTACGCCATGTACCCTAGCAGGGTGTGGCACAAACTCTTTTCATCATTCCGAAATCAGTCGCCTCCAAACATATTCCTATTCAGCACAAGCAACTTTCGCTTCATCCACATTTCACAATTCCTCCTTTCATAGCATGCTCTTTTATGCTCCTACTACTTGGAAACTTTCGTTGCAAGCAAGCCATTCTCTCAATCATACCACCACTCCAACTACTCATCGAACGTCCACCTGCAAACGCGTATACCATCAAAATCATTCAAATATATCTTCTTAACAGAAAACGTTCATTAGACGCATTCGCTCAACATGTCTCCGAACCAGATCTTAACTGACTAACACCAACTTATGCTACAACATTTTTTAGCAATTTCACACTCATCATACCACTAATCAATGTCAGTATAAGTATTTTATAATTTACCTCTATGTTCCCGTGTTTCACGTACGCCACTGTCGTGTACCGCTCGCTGTACGGAACAAGGGAACGGTACTTATTCTACACCGAAGTGCTGCTGTGCCCCCCTAGCCCCCCTCCAGCCCCCCCTAGCCCCCCTGGCAAACAAATATGCCGGTACGCGCTTGCTACGGTACTATCCATATTATATATATATAACCTGACACTTGTAGGTTAAGAAATTCGCTCAGTTGTACCACGCGCTCAGTGCGGTGCGATCTAATATTAGTACAGGTGCATCATACGCGCATGCGCGCTCGCGAATTTAATACTCATTTGTTTCAATCATTTGTTTCATCAATCTAACACGGTAATAAGCGAGAAAAAGTAGACGAAAAACAAATGAAGAGTTATTTTGTTTTTGGTTTAGTTTTGTTGGATATACTCCGATGTATGCGTTTTATCATGTAAGTTGATTTGTTATTCTTTTTCAAACAAGATTAGAAGCATATGGATAAACCCATACATATAGACCACTTTGACAATATCACATAAATGATAAGAAATAGGAATAAAAAAATTTTTCACCGAAAGTTGGCAACACTGTATTTTTTGCTAGTATATAATATTATAGGCGCTAAGGGTATCTTCTGTAAAAATTTCATTAAAATCGGATAAATATTGCGGGCATAACAAATTTTTAGAAAATTATTAATTTTTTTTTCGGAAAGTTGGCAACACCGTATCTTAATAAAATTATAATTTATGGTGGGCACTAGGAAAAACTTTTCTGAAAGTTTGATCAAAATCCGATAAATAATGTAGCCACAATAAATTTTTTTAAATTTTAGTAAATTTTCTCTCGATAATATATATATATATATATATATATATATATATATATATATATATATATATATATAGACCACTTTGATATTTCTCGGAAAGTTGGTAATATTTTTATTAAAATTATAATATTTATGTATAATGTAGCCATAATAAATTTTTAAAAATTTTGATAAGTTTGCAACACTGTATTTTGTTAAAATTGCATTTAATTAATTTATTTAGGCACTAGGAAAATCTTTTATAAAAATTTGATTAAAATCGATTAAATATAGTGGTCATAATAAATTACTAAAAATTTTAGTTATTTTTTTTTTGGAAAGTTGGCAACACTGTATTTTGTTAAAGTTACATAAACTATATGAATACTAGGAGAATCTTCTGTGAAAATTTCGAGTAAAATCGGTTAAATAACATAGCCATAACAAATTTTTTTAACTTTAGTAATTTTCTTCTCGGAAAGTTTGCAACACTGGATATTAGTAAAATTACATAATTAATGGAAGCACTAGATAGATAGGGAAATCTTTTCTGAAAATTTAATCAAAATCGGATAAATAATGTAGCCACAATGAATTTTTAAAAACTTTAGTAATTTTTTTCTCGAAAAGTTGGCATCACTGGAAAAAACCAAAACCACATAACCATCTTGAGCCCTAGATAAATTTATCTTAAAATTTTTATTAAAATCGATTGAATCCTGTCTAGGAGGAGTTGCGGCCACAAAATTTTGTCTACCGAGCGAGCGAGCTGACGACGCACATCCATACACCCACTTATAAACTAAGTTCAGATTCGTCATCTAGAAGCTATATTAATGATTTCTATACAATTTTTTTTATTTTGGTAATGTTACAGACACCGTACCAAACACTATACCACTTTTTCCTTGCAGTCAAAGTGCGGTAACAAACATAATACTTATTACCGTATTATGAGCATGTTATAGACACACGAAATAACTGTTTACAAATTAACAATTAAATTTTACAGTTTTTATCCTAAGAGACAGTGGCGTAATCAGAAACTTTTTATGGGGGGGGGGGGTTAAAAAAAATATTATATATTTATATATATATATATATATATATATATATATATATATATATATATATACAGGGTGATTTGTAAGTAATTGGAAATATTTTAACTGGAGTATCCTGGGCTCAGAATATGAAGATTTGACCCAAAACACTTAGATAAAATGTGGCTCCTTACTGAGCTACAGGGTGTTTTATTTAAAAATTTAAAAACGATTTTTGCCCAGTACTTAAAAACTATTTGACGTATCCTTATCATACTTGGCAGAAAGTGTAGGTACCGTACACCATACTAAATTATGTTAAACAAAAGTTTCTGGCTAGTGCCAGTGGCGTACAACAGGGGCAAGTGAGAGGTTGATCCTTCCTAAATTCTACGCCACTGGCGGAATTGTCATTTTAGCACAATTTTTCGATTCTCCAATACTTTCTGTGTAAAAAACATACTCCTTCTTCCTAACGATAAAGTCACTATTTTTCGAGATATTTAAAGTTAAACATAAGCTGCACCCTTGGGATTTTTTCAAAATTTGCTCAAAAAAATCTGAAATAATTCAGTAAAATAGAGAAAAAAATTGGCTACATAATATCTAAGTAACTTTTTCTCTAACTCATTTTGGTTTAGCTGAAAAAAATAATGAAAATTAATATTTTTTGCATTTTAATTTTTTATTTTCAATAATTTTTCCTGCCAAACCAGAATAAGTTAGAGAAAAAAGTTACTTAGTTATTATATAGCTAATTTTCTTCTCTATTTCACTGAATTATTTCAGATTTTTTGCAGCAAATTTTGAAAAACTCCCAAGGGTGCAGCTTATGTTTAACTTTAAATATCTCGAAAAATAGTAACTTTATCGTTACGAAGAAAGAGTATGTTTTTTACACAGAAAGTATTGGAGAATTGAAAAATTGTACTAAAATAACAATTCGGCCAGTGGCGTAGAATTTAGGAAAGATCAACCTCTCACTTGCCCCTGTTGTACGCCACTGGCAGGAGCCAGAAACTTTTATTTAACATAATTTAGTATGGTGTATGGTACCTACACTTCCTGCCAAGTATGATAAGGATACGTCAAATAGTTTTTAAGTACTGGGCAAAAATCGTTTTTAAATTTTTAAATAAAACACCCTGTAGCTCAGTAAGGGGCCACATTTTATCTAAGTGTTTTGGGTCAAATCTTCATATTCTGAGCCCAGGATACTCCAGTTAAAATATTTCCAATTACTTACAAATCACCCTGTATATATATATATATATATATATATATATATATATATATATATATATATATATATATAATATTAATATAATATATAATAATAATAATAATAATAATAATAATAATAATAATAATAATAATATATAATATAATATTAATCAATAAAGATAATACTATAATATGTATAAAAAAATAAAAAACAATAAAAATTATTTTGTATAAAAATGAAAGTAAAATAACATATTTCATATTTCACATACGGATGTTTTTTTAGTTGTTTAGGTTTTGGGGGGGGGGGTTAACCCCCTGGCTACGCCACTGCTAAGAGATAATTGTGTCAGATCTAAAGATAAGACTGTTACACTACGGGGGTCATTGTAAAACTATTATTACCACTATATCGATTTATCGATCTTATATCGATCTAAAGAATATAGAATGAATGAAAAAACAAGATTAGAAGTATATGGGTAAACTCATATATATATATACCGGGTGTCTACTTTTTTTTTGTTACATAGGGAATAAAATGCTAAAATTTCATTTGGTGATAAATTTTCCCCTAATTATTATAGAACAAAAGTACAAATACAAAAGTTGTTTAGAATTCAAAAATGCATCAAATGATGCCAAATTTATCAATATAGGATGTTCTGATCAAGAATTAGAAGCAAATTAAAATTTCCATTTTTGCGCTCTTTACATCAAAGTGCCACGGAAATTAAACAAATAATTTCATTTCTTCTGGAGTTTGAGTTTGACAGATCGTATTTATTTTATTGTTACGTTCTGTATTATTATTATTATTATTATTATTATTATTATTATTATTGAAAATAATGAATAAACTTAATGTAAATGAAAAGCTATTAAGTATAAAAAGTATTAAGTATTTATTATTTATTACAATGAAAGGGTATTTTACTCGAGTGTACACTACGTACTAGCTGTGGTTTTAAATTGTGAATGTCTCCATTATAATTTTAAGTAATTGTTTAATTTATTTATTAACTTCAAGTTATAAAAACAATACATTTGAATTAGATGACTGGCATTATGCCTAATATATTTATTATAATAATTTAAACTTATCCCTGAGGATGCTGTAAGTTGTGCAGTGAAACGTCGGATAAGAGTTTAATAAATAGTAAATAGCTGAACTCCGTAAAACTTTCTTTATTTATTACAATATTCAATATACCTATAAAACAGAAAAATTCATGAATACAAGATATAGGAGAACAAAAACGAAACTAACAATTTAAATTAAATGTTCAAATAAATCGCCATTAACTGCCAAACAATAACCTAATCTGTTATAAAATTCGTGACGTACAGAGCTTAATTGTGTTTGTGTTATATTATTGCACTCTTCAACAATGGCATTTTTCAAATCAACAAGATTTTTGATATGTCGTTTATAAATTTTCTCCTTCAAATATGGCCATAAAAAGAAATCGCACGGTGCTAAATCGGGCGATCTAGCTGGCCAATTAATTGGACCACCTCTACCAATCCATAAATTTGGAAAACATTGATCCAAATATAATTTAATGTTGCAGCTGTAATGTGCCGGACATCCGTCTTGTTGATTCCAGACAACATTATCTTGAGTTGCACACTCTTCTAACTGCGGACCAATATGATTTTGCAACATATCCAAATATTTTTCGTTGTTTAAATTATTTTCAATAAAAAATGGCCCAATTATACACCTGCCAAAAATTCCAGCCCATACATTAACTTTTTCTGGATATTGGGTACGTGTTGCTACCATTAAATGAGGATTTGTTTGGCTCCATATTCTAAAGTTTTGTGTATTAGGTTCGCCGTGTAAAGTAAACGTAGACTCGTCAGTAAAACAAATAGATTTCAAGAAGTTTCTGTCTAAATTGGATTTTTCCATAATAATGTTACTAAATTCGCTTCTAGCCATTTTATCCGCTTCAAATATCTCTTGGTGCGTGGAATATTTATAAGAATGATATTTTTCATTTTTTAGTACCTTATGTATTGTTGAAGGATGCAAATTTAATTCAGCACCAAGTTGACGCACACTAACATTTGGGTTTTCCGTTACACACAAAAGTATATTCAATGTATTTTCTTTAATTGCATTTTGATTTAAATTCTCCTCCTGATCTTCTGCGTTGATTTTTCTACAATTTTTACAACGTTTTAACACACTTCCAGTTTCTTCGAATTGTTTAATTATCCTACGAATAGTCATAGCGGAAGGTATGGGACGGTTTTCAAAGAAAGCGCTGAATAAATCTCTTACTCGTCGTATCGAATTTCCAGTAAAATACCATTTTACGCACTGAACTTTTTCATTTACCTTAAGTTTATTCATTATTTTCAATAATAATGATAATAATACAGAACGTAACAATAAAATAAATACGATCTGTCAAACTCAAACTCCAGAAGAAATGAAATTATTTGTTTAATTTCCATGGCACTTTGATGTAAAGAGCGCAAAAATGGAAATTTTAATTTGCTTCTAATTCTTGATTGGAACATCCTATATTGATAAATTTGGCATCATTTGATGCATTTTTGAATTCTAAACAACTTTTGTATTTGTACTTTTGTTCTATAATAATTAGGGGAAAATTTATCACCAAATGAAAATTTTAGCATTGTATTCCCTATGTAACAAAAAAAAAGTAGACACCCGGTATATATATATATATATATATATATATATATATATATATATATATATATAGACCACTTTGACATTTCTCGGAAAGTTGCGGTAACACAATATTTTTATTAAAATAATATAATTTATGTGAGCACTAAAAGAAACTTTTCGCGAAAATTTCATCAAAATCGAATAAATAATGTGGCCACAATGAATTTTCTAAAAAAATTTGTCATTTGTTTTTCTCTCGATAAATTGGCAACATTGTATTTTGTTAAAATTGCATAATTTACTTAGGCACTAGGAGAATTTTTTATGAAAATTTGATTAAAATCGATTAAATAAAGTGATCATGATGAATTTTGAAAAATCTTAGTAATTTTTTTGCTCGGAAAGTTGACAACACTGTATTTTGTTAAAATTACATAAATTATACGAATACTAAGAGAACCTTTTGTGAAAATTTGAGTAAAATCGGTTAAATAACATGGCCATAATAAATTTTTTAAAACCTTCCGAGAAAAAAATTACTAAAATTTTAAAAAATTCATTATGACCACTTTATTTAACCAATTTTAATCAAATTTTCATAAAAAATTCTCCTAGTGCCTAAATAAATTATGCAATTTTAACAAAATACAATGTTGCTAATTTATAGAGAAAAAAATCACAAAATTTTGGTAAAAAAAAGTCATTGTGGCTACATTATTTATTTGATTTTGATGAAATTTTCGCGAAAAGTTTCTCCTAGTGCCCACATAAATTATAATTTTAATAAAAATATTGTGTTACCAATTTTCCGAAAAATGTCAAAATGGTCTGTATATATATATATATATATATATATATATATATATATATACCGGGTGTTCGTTCGTCAAGTTCGTATGGGTGTTTAACATGTAATTTCGATAAATTGCGATATACTACTTTCTCAAATAAAATTTGAAGAAATACTTAGAATACTTTTCGATAGGGCATATTAAAAGGTTCTATTATTTGGTTTTAGTTTTAATTTGCTAGCATGTGCTGTTTGAGCGCTAGAATTTTTTTTTGATTTTTTGGTTTTTTTTTTTTTTTTTCAAAAACTATGAGATGTAGGAAAATAAGCATGACATGGAAAAATGCAGAATAATGAGTAAGATAATTGAGTAAAGAAACCATTATTCTACGATGCATCGTTTAGTAGAAAAAATTAAAAACTAAATTTTTGAAAATTTGTCGAGGGGGGGGACCCTTGGGATTTTTTCAAAATAAGACTTTTTTCAAAATTTGCTCAAACAAACCTAAAAAAATTCAATACAATAGAGAGAAAAATTAACTACATAATAGCTAAGTAACTTTTTTCTCTACCTCATTCTGATTTGGCAGGAAAAATTATTGAAAATTCGAAAATGTTTTTTAGAATCTAGTGCTCAAGATGGTCATGTGGTTTTGGTTATTTCCAGTAATGCCAACTTTCCGAGAAAAAATTACTAAAATTTTTAAAAATTTATTGCAGCTACATTATTTATCCGATTTTGATCAGATTTTCAGGAGAGATTTTCCTAGTGCCCACATAAATTTCGTAATTTTAACAAAATACAGTGTTGCCAACTCAACGAGAAAAAAATTACTAAAATTAAAAAAAAATTATTGTGGCTACATTATTTATCCGATTTTGATCAAATTTTCAGAAAAGTTTCTCCTGGTGCCCACATAAATTATAATTTTATTAAAATACGATGTTGCCAATTCTCCGAAAAAAAAATGTATAATTTTCTAAAAATTTGTTATGCAAGCATTATTTATCCGATTTTAATGAAATTTCAACAGAAGATACCGTTAGTGCCTATAATATTATATATTTTTAAATTTTGTTTTACATTCATAAATTACATTATTACGTAAGCATAACGGAATTTGAAAAATTCTACAAATATATTTTATTTTCAGCGCAGAAGTTTACAGTTAAAAGTCATTGGTCTGTTGTTAAAATTATAATTTTATAATTATTATTATTGTTATTATGCGTGTGTGAAATATTTTTAATTAAAATCGAGTAAAATAAAACTACTTTAGGTTCAAGTTCTGTATTAAAATTGTATTTATAAACAATTTATTTATAAAATTATATAATTAATGGCAATTAATGGTCATAATAAATTTTTAAAAATTGTAGTAATTTTTTTCTCGGAAAGTTGGCAACACTGTATTTTGTTAAAATTACATAAACTATATAAATACTAGGGGAATCTTTTGTGAAAATTTGAGTAAAATCGATTAAATAACATGGCCGTAATAATTTTTAAAACTTTAGTAATTTTTTCTCGGAAAGTTGGCAACACTGGATATTAATAAAATTATGTAATTAATGGGAACATTAGGGAAATCTTTTCTGAAAATTTGATCAAAATCGGATAAATAACGTAGCCAATATGAATTTATAGAAATTTTAGTAATTTTTTTCTCGGAAAGTTGGCATCACTGGAAACGAATACAACCATATGACCCTATCTTGGGTACTAGACAAATTTATCCTGAAAATTTCATTAAAATCGTTTGAACCCTGTCTAGGAGGAGTTGCGATCACAAAATTTTGACTGACGACGCACATCCATACACCCACTTATAAACTAAGTTCGGATTCGTCTGATCTAGAGGCTATATGAAGGATTTCTATACAATTTTTTTTTAATTTTGAAAATGTTACAGACACCGTACCAAACGCTATACCACTTTTTCATAAAAAAAAAACATGTTAATAATACTAATATTCTAATGAAATTTTTTATTCCATTTCCCACGAAATCAGAACATTTTCTAAATGATAATATTGACTACTTATATAGACTCAAAAGAAATATATACCGCTTATATACAGGGTGTTCGTTCGCCAGGTTGATATAGGGCAATAACATGGGATACCAATAATATGCAGAATTCTTCTTTCTGAAGTAAAATTCGGAGAAATACTTAGAATACTTTTTGATAGGGAATAAAAAGTTATATAATTTGGTTTTTGTTTTAATTTGCTAGCATGTGCCGTTTGGGCGCTAGAATTTTTTTAAAATGGTTTTTAAATTTTTAATAATTTTTCTTGCTAAATCAGTATGAGTTAGAGAAAAAAGTTACTTATCTATTATGTAGCCAATTTTTCTCTCTATTTTACTGAATTTTTTCAGCAAATTTTGAAAAAAGTTATATTTCAAATTTTTTTAAAATATAACTTTTTTCAAAATTTGTTCAAAAAAATCTAAAAAAAATTAAGTAAAATAGAGAAAAAAATTGGCTACATAATAGATAAGTAACTTTTTTCTCTAATTCATACTGATTTTGCAGGAAAAATTATTGAGAATTCTAAAAAACATTTTAAAAAAAATCTAGCGCCCAAACGGCACATGTTAGCAAATTAAAACTAAAACCAAATTATAGAACTTTTTATTGTTTATCAAAAAGTATTGTAAGTATTTCTCCGAATTTAACTCGAGAAAGTAGTATGTCGCAAATTATCGAAATTGCATGTTGAAAACCCATTCAAACTTGAGGAACGAACACCCGCTATATATACGTATATATATATATATATATATATATATATATATATATATATATATTATGTAGTATATAATTCTTTTGATATAAATCTGAAGCGTTGAAAAGAGAAATTTTTTCTTAACGTGAGGAGACAATAGCAAAAAAAAAACAAAAGACAATCGACATATTTAATTTAGCTTTTCTGTGTACAGTGTTAAATTTTTACTTTTCTTTACCCCGTCAAACAATACACTTCATAAACAAGGAAAGTTTTGTTAACTCCCATAGTAAAACGAAAATTGACATTAACTGAAATCAGTGGCGTAGCCAGGGGGTGTTAGGGGGGGGGGGGGGTTAATCTCGTTCCCCCCTCCTCCAAGAACCTGAACAACCAAAAAAAAAACATACGTATGTGAAATATGAAATATGTTTTTTACTTTCATTTTTATACAAAATAATTTTTATTGCTCTTTATTTTTTATACAAATTATAGTATTATTTTTATTGATTAATATTAGTAACTTCCCCCCCCCCCCCATGAAAAGTTTTTGGCTACGCCACTGGAGTTTATTGTATGTATTAACTGTGCAAGTCGAAATTACGCAATTATTTAGGTTTTTACATTAGGTTGTGTTCTGACCTTGCGATTAGCGCGCGCGTACGGTGTCTGTAACTTTTTCAAAATAAAAAAATTGTGTATAGAAATCCTTGATATAGTCTTTAGATCAGACGAATCCACGAACTTAGTTTATAAGTGGGTGTATGGATGTGCGTCGTCAGTCAAAATTTTGTAATCGCAACTCCTCCTAGACGGGGTTCAACCGATTTTAATGAAATTTTCAGGATAAATTTGTCTAGTACCCAAGATAAGGTCATGTGGTTTTATTTTTTCTAGTGATGCCAACTTTCCAAGTAAAAAATTACTAAAGTTTTTAAAAAATAATATTGGTTACGTTATTTATCCGATTTTAATCAAATTTTCAGAAAAGATTTCCCTAATGCTCTCATTAATTAAATAGTTTTATTAATATCCAGTGTTGCCAACTTTCCGAGAAAAAAATTACTAAAGTTTTTAAAAATATATTATGGCCAAGTTATTTAACAGATTTTATTGAAATTTTCACAAAAGATTTTCCTAGTAATCATATAATTTATGTAATTTAAACAAAATACAGTGTTGCCAACTTTCCAAGAAAAAAACTAGTAAAATTTTTAAAAATTTAATATGATCACTTTATTTAACCGATTTTAATCAAATTTTCATAAAAAAATTTCCTAGTGCTTAAATAAATTATGCAATTTTAACAAAATACAGTGTTGCCAACTTGTCAAGAGCAAAAAATCACTAATTTTTTTAAAAATTCATTGTGGCTACATTATTTATTCGATTTTGATTAAATTTTCGCAAAAAGTTTCTCCTAGTTCTCACATAAATTATAATATTATTAAAATACAGTGTTGCCAACTTTCTGAGAAATATCAAAATGGTCTATATACAGAGTGTCCAAGATAACTTCGTATGCATGGGGATCTCCGGAACTGTTGGAGATACGACCTCGGTTAAATTAGATGAAAGTTGCCTCATTAGTAGGCGAGTTTAGTCATCTTTTGTTTTTTCCAAAAAAATCCATAGGTTACTAGATATAGACAAAAATGCAAATTTTGCTGTTTTATATTTTCGCTTATAACTCGCGTATGCAAAACGATACATTATTTTGGTTTGCACTTTCTTAAGACACTTTTTTACACAGAAGTTCCAGGAGTAACCAAAATTTTTTTATCATGTACCGTTTTCGAGATTTATGATGCAACTTTGATTTTTCTTACGTAACTAGTATTTCAATGTAGTGACATTAAAAAGATCTTTTTTTTTGCTTTCCAGTGATATAACATAGTCCTACTTTATTTTAAATAATAACATGAAAAATTGAAAAAAATCTATTTTGCAAAGTAAAGTCTGGATGTTATTAGCTTATTTACCAACATTGACTTGCAAATCACAATAACGGCTATAAGAAATAAATGGGATGTTATCACGCTTCACACCAACATACCATTGGAAAAATTTATTGATATTTTAACTTTCATCTATCAATCTAATGTATTCATGTTCAACGGAGAATATTTTCATCAGATTTTAGGGTGTGCTATGGGTTCTAAAATTAGTCCTATTATTGCACAATACGTGATGGATATGGTTTTAGATGCTTGTGTCTCAAATCTATCCTTTACTTTGCCGTTCATCTACAAATTTGTGGACGATATTGTAACAGCTTTACCTAAAACAGGACTAGATGAAATTCTACAAGTATTCAACAATTATAATACTAACATACAATTTACTATAGAACAAGAGATTGAAAGATCAATACCGTTTCTGGATACGAAGTTGATTAGATCTACCGAACAAGTTATTACTTTAGATTGGTATAGAAAATCTTTGCATTCAGGGCGCTACATCCATTATGCATCCAATCACAGTTTTAACACAAAAAAGAATGTAATTTTGAACATGAAAACTAGAATCACTAAAATTAGCCACACGTCGTTATTGGATAAAAATTTAAAAATAGCCAAAACACTCTTTATTGAAAATGGTTACCCTGCAAGCTTGATAAATACCTTGCTATACAATAACAATACTCAACCAAATACAATCAGTAACAATAACGAAAATAGCAACAACAAAATAACATATATTTCGTTGACAAACATCAATCAATTATCGAGCAAAATCATATCAGTGTTTCAAGATGATGATAATATCAGATTTGTTAATAAAAACAGTAAAACTATAAGCAACTTGTACACAAAAGTGAAGGATAAAACGTCCAAATTAGCCACCATTAACACTATCTATGCTATTAAATGTTCGTGTGAAAAATTTTACATTGGCACATCATTACAGAACCTCAAAAACCGACTGACACAGCACAAAAGCGATCAAAATAAGACTAACAAGTTATGTGCTTTGGCAGTACATGTAAGAAGTTCATCACACCATCCTGATTATGACAATCCTTACATTCTGGATGTGGAGAACAATTATTTCAAGCGTTTATGGCTTGAATCATACCATATCACTCAAAACAGACAGAATGTAATTAATAACAAATCTGATATCAGAAACTCTATCTCCGTATATGCCAACATAATGAACATTGATCAATCGGCAATACGGTCGATAAAAACTTTTTCTTCTTAGTAACCTGTTCAACTTCATAGCAGCGCCAAATTTTTTAATTGTTTTTATCAACTTAATTTTTTAAAAAAAATTTTTTTTGTTTTGACATGCGCACACTTTTAATTTCAATTATGAATCAATTTTTTCTTCTTGTTTTTTAGGATTCGACTTGTTTGTTAATTTTGAATTTTAATTGGTTTTTGAAAAAACAGTAAAATTTATTTATATTTTTCGGTTTTTTTTTTGTTTGTATAACGTATAAAATTACATTTGTTTTAATTTATAACTATTATATTGTTTTTTAACTATTTATTATATTTATTCTATTTATTATTTTAATAATTGACTTGTATAAGTGTTAATTATCTGTGTATAATTTTAAAAATTTTTTTTTTAATTTGTTCGTTTTGTGTTAACTTGGATTACAAAAAAGAGTTTTACATTGAATGAGAATGAAAACAAAAAAAGCATACCATTTTTAAAAATATTCATTTATTACAACAGCAATTAAATATCTGGTCATACTTGTAAGTTTTTACATACTATGTTAATTTAAACTGTATTGTTTTGGTTTTAACGATTGTAAATTTTTTTGTTTTTCTAAAAAATTATTTCAGTGCTTCCCTGAAGAAGCCACAAATGTGTGGCGAAATATAGGATTTGTAATAAATTGATAGATATTAAATGCTAGCATTTTAATAACCTAGTCAATCATATACCGTATCCCGTTATATAAATTTTCTCAATATATATATATATATATATATATATATATATATATATATATATATTGAGAAAATTTATATATATTATTATTATGATTATTATGATTATTATTATTATTATTATTAAATTTATATATATATATATTATATAATGTTTGTGGGCACTAGGTAAATTGATACTGTGTAAAACAGATTTACTAAAAGGGCAGTACACCAACCAAGGACTCTCCGCATCAGAAATTACATAGTTTTAAACCAAATGAAGTCAATATAAATTCGTGAATAGTGTAGATATCATAGTATTACTTGTTCATATGTAGCGCGTATAATTGAATTAAGTCGTATACCGAGCAAAAAAAATTTCACCCAAACAGGACGTATTCCAAATTGGACGTATTCTAAAGCAGACGTATACCGAGGTACATCACTGTAGTACAAATTCAAAATTATTGGAAAAGAAGAAAAAAGGATGGTTAATATATACAGCATCGTCGGTTATTCAGGGTGGCCACTCTTTTTCTGAAAAAAAATTCCCTGACTTTTCCAGGTTTTCCAGGCGATTTTCAAAATTTTTTCCTGACCACTTTTTGAATAAATAACCACCCACTAATCGCATTATAAAAAAATCCGCGACAAAATTTGAACTGCAAATACGACGACGGGCCTGAAGAGTTCAATACACGAAAAAAAATCGAACGGTACTGATTAATATAGAAAAACAAACACTAATCAGTCGCATAGATATTAAAAAATAAAAGTATTTGCAAGGTTTATTAAACCTTGTTGCGGTTCACTCAGCGAAAGAAACATCACTACTACAGGAAGATATATGAAAAATATTGAGTTTTTAATCGGATTTATAATTATGCGGTCAGTGAGGAGTTGATTAACGAAAATGCGGCCATGGAAAAAAAAAATATTAGTAATTACAAAATTTTCCCTGACTTGTAATGAAATTCCCTGACTTTTTCCTGACCAGTAAAATTCCCTGACTTTTCCCGGTTTTCCAGAAGCGTGGCCACCCTATTATTGCATTACGTAAAGCTGATGAAGAACAATAAATTGGAATTGCAATTTGGGAATTAGCAACGAAGTACTAGGTCAAAAAAAATTATCAATATATTAATGAATAAAACTATACACAAAATCCATAATTCAAATATTTATTTATTATTAGATAATCACATATTGAATCAATTACCGCTGTATGATCATAGAGTTCAATCAATTAAGCTTATATCATTATTTTAAAATACAAATACATAATCTAACTTAATCCATAACTTTCACAATAGAACGAAATTGACATTATTATATAAAAATGGTACCTTTTTTAAAATCAATAATTTAATAACTGTATTTATATTAGAACTGAGTATTAGTAGAATAATGTTTATATTATTATTTTTAGAACAATAAGCATTATTATAAAGTTTATAAATATCAAACAACTTATTTGATTGATATTATTTAAATATTTTATATATAATTTTTTTAACTTATGACATACATGTATATTAATTAATATAATTAATTAAAAATACATATCCTTATTTGTTTTTATGTAATATTAATGAAAATGTATACTTTTCATATATTTTTACAATCTACATTACATAAACAATAAATATTTGACTAAATATAAAGGACAATTTTAGGTTATCTTCAGTAAAGTTTTTTTTTTTAGACAGTTCAAGTTGTTCTTCTGACGAAGAATTTATGATTAAACAAGATAAGATCTGTATAATCATTTGAAAAATACGAATGCGAAACAGAACATTTAGAATAGTGTAGGACATAAATATAATTTTATAGGTTTATAAAATGAATTAGCCATCTACTTTGTTTTCGTTAATTTTTCTTCTAATGTGTCTAAAATGAATGTTATTTTAATAATATTAAATACGCGTTTTAAAAATAATATTAATTTTATTTTCCAAACTGCTTATTTTCATACAATTTGACGTTTCTTTCATAAAAATACACATAGATCGCTATCTCATGTTACTGCGAAATCTAATTGGCCGTTCTAAAAACATAAGTGAATTTTAGTTAAAACTTTGGCTGCGATGAAACAAAATTTGCTAATGAAACTATTTCCGTGCATTTGCAATATATTCCTATAAGATCACATGTTGTTTGGTTCAGAACTACTAGCTCTGTGCTAAAACATTACACTGATTTCGCTAGCAAAAAAGCAGTCTAAATGAGGCTTAACAAAATTTAAAAATTAATCATTAATAAACAAAAAAACACTATGAATACGATTATGGTTTTAATTTCTACTCTGAGGAAAAGTTTTTAATTTGGCATTCATCAGGTTTCTTCTTTGCATGAGACAGGACATGTTGCTTTAATTGACCTCTCCACATAAAAGTTCTCTCACATATCTCGCATTTATAAGGTTTCTCATTTGTATGTGTACGAATGTGCTCTTTTAAATCTCCACTTCGAATAAATGCTTTCTGACATATTCCGCATTTATAAGGTCTCTCATTTGTATGAGAACGGATATGTCCCCTTAAAGCTGAACTTTGAGTAAATGTTTTCTCACATATTTCGCATTTATTAGGTCTCTCATTTGTATGTATACGAATATGGGCTTTTAAATCTCCACTTCGAGTAAATGTTTTGTCACATATTTCGCATTTATAAGGTCTCTCATTTGTATGTATACGAATATGATCCTTTAAATCTCCACTTCGAGTAAATGCTTTGTCACATATTTCGCATTTATAAGGTCTCTCATTTGTATGAGAACGGATATGCCTTTTTAAATTTCCATTCTGAGTAAAAGTTTTCTCACATATTTCGCATTTATAAGGTCTCTCATTTGTATGAGAACGAATATGATTTTTTAAGATTCCATTTGTAGAAAAAGTTTTCTGACATATTTCACATTTATAAGGTTTCTCCTTTGTATGAGAACGGATATGTACATTTAAGTTTCCCCTTACGGTAAAAGTTTTCTCACATATTTCACATTTATAAGGTCTCTCATTTGTATGTATACGAATATGGTCTTTTAAATCTCCGCTTTGAGTAAATGTTTTCTCACATATTTTGCATTTATAAGGTCTCTCATTTGTATGTATACGAATATGCCTTTTTAAATGTCCACTATTAGTAAAAGTTTTCTCACATATTTCGCATTTATAAGGTCTCTCCTTTGTATGAGAACGGATATGTATTTTTAAGTTTCCCCTTACAGTAAAAGTTTTCTCACATATTTCACATTTATAAGGTTTCTTCTTTGTATGAGAACGGATATGTTTCCTTAATTTTCCACTATCAGTAAAAGTTTTCTCACATAATGTACATTTATGAGATTTTCTTTTCTTTACAGATTCATCAGTTTCTTCCGAGCTGAAAATATTATTTTTTTTCGAATCTCTACTAACTTGCCAATGTTTTATATCGATTTCATTCTCAAAATCCGAATATTCTTCCTTAATTATTAATTCTGAATGTAAATCTAAAAATTCTGATTTCAAACTTTCTTCAAATTTAATATTTGTATCAGTTTCCAATTCTACTTCTTCAATGTAATCTTCAGTAATAGCTTCTTCTTTCATACAAACAGCAACAACATTTGTATTATTTTGTGATTCTAAACTTTCTTCAACTTTAATGTTTATGTCAGTTTCCAAATCTAGTTTAATGTATTCTTCATCAATATTTTCTTCTTTAATTTTGCTTTCAATTTTAATTTCGTTTTTCATACCTTCACTATTTTGCGATTGTTGTTTTGCATATCGCTTGAAAATTTCTTGCGATTTAAAACATTTTTCTACAAATTTATACGTTTCATTTAATCGAACAGAGCAAATTGAGCAAATACAATCCGATAACTTCTGAGTACATTCCAGCTAAAATATAAATGAAAATTACATATTACATATAATAAAAATCTCCGGTTTAAAGGGATCTCAATAAAGAAATATATTTCTACTAATAACACCTAGTCCCTATGATATTTTACTAATATTTGATTTATTTGTGAGATCTAAATCCTACTACAAGCTGTGTGAATACAAGACGAAATTTTTACCAACCTGAAAACAGACAACAATATTTTTTCTCATAATAGCTATTCCCAACTACTCTTGCAGAAACAAATTTCAGTTTAGCAAAAACATATTATAATAATTAATAAACTTATTATAAGTAAACCTAATAAAATAATTATTGTTTTATGTAATTTTTATTGTAAATGTACATATATTCAAATTAAAACTTATTTTATACAGTGTGTTGACCGCGACCCCGGATATAGGACTTTAACATGTAAAATCATACTTTCTTAATTTCCTGCTTTCCTAATTATTTTAGGTTAAAAAGCTTCAAATAAGAGTTGTAGACCATAAAATTCTACATCAGAATCAATAAACAGAATTAATTTTACATGTCCTATAGCGGCAGAAATTAATATGAAAATATTAAAAATTAGCTCAAAAATCGGGTTAGCCTTTGAAATGAAACAAAATTGTAAACAAAAAATTGACGATTTATCTGTCAGAAGAATATTATTTTTCTTGTTTCATGAGTTTATTGCCAGTAATTATTTATTAGTGTTCAATTTATAAAGTTAATTAGAAAAAATGGTGGACAATTACGAGTACACAATTAGTGAAAGAAATGAATTTCTTAGGTTGTATTATGGTGGTAATAGTTTAAGACAAGTGCGAGATTTATTTGCGGGTTCGTATCCTCACAATCCAATTCTTTCAATTCACACAATTCAAAGAGTTATTAATAATCAAATTAAATATGGATCAGTGTTCCATCCATGCCACAGTTGCATTAAAAAACATGTTGCACCAGAAAAAGAAATTGAGATTGATGATAACGTTAATGAAATAAATGTTCTAGCTTCGGTATCGAATAATCCTAGTATGAGTACAAGAGAAATTGCATCGGGATTAGGAATACATCACACCACGGCACGGCCTTCAAAATATTAAAAAAACATAAATACAAATTTTTTAAATATTCTCGCGATGGCGAGAAATTTTTAAACATGATATAGTAAACCGCATGATATTTTGACAGAAATTTTATCAAAAATATTTGCTTTTCTGATGAATCCATATTTAGCATTAATGGAGAACCAAATGTTCAAAATTATCATAGTTGGCACAAAGAAAATCAACATTTAATTTTAAATAACCATTCTCAATATCGCAAAAGTGTGAATGTTTGGATTGGAATGTTAAGTTCCAATATTATAGGACCTTTTTTTATTGATGGCTCACTAAATTGCCAGAAATATTTGGGAGTTACTGGATAATGTTGCAGGGGAAAATACGATTTGGTTTCAGCAGGATGCCTGTCCTGCTCATTCTACAAATGAAATTAAAACATTTTTAAACCAATGTTTCCCAAATTGCTGGATAGGACGCGGTGGTCCAGTAAACTGGCCAGCTCGATCTCCGGATTTGTCCCCAAATGACTTTTTTTTATGGGGGCATTTGAAAAATAATATCTACAAAACTAGACATGCAAATGCAGGCTCTTTGAAACGAAAAATTGTGGAAGAATGCAGAAAAATTACAAACCGACAATTAATAAATATGCAACGCAATTTTTATGATAGACTTGGGTTCTGTTTGGCAAACAATGGATATTTATTTGAGCACTTAATTTAAGATAATTCTGATTTCTTTTCTTTTAAATTTAAAATCCAAAAAATCTAATGTTATTGATAATAACAAAAAACAACGGTCCTTTTCAGGACCACAAACAATTTTACAATAATAATTTTTATAGTCAATTATGCAATTTATCATAATAATTAATAATAAATACAATTTTCATTTCCAATTGTTTACAATTTTGTTTCATTTCCAAGGCTAACCCGATTTTTGAGCTAATTTTAAATATTTTCATATTAATTTCTGCTGTTATAGGGCAAGTAAAATTGATTCTGATGTAGAATTTTATGCTCTACAACTCCTTTTTGAAGCTTTTTTACCTAAAATAATTAGAAAAGCAGGAAAATAAAAAAGAAAGTATGATTTTACATGTTAAAGTCCTATGTTCCGGGGTCGCGGTCAACACACTGTATAAGTTTTAATTAAACAAAACCAACAAACGTATTAAAATTTGAAATACTCTAAATTAGGTTAAGTTAAATTTGTCTGTTCTCAAAAATTATGGGAGGGACAATAAATAAATGATTACTTATCAATTTCTAAGCATCTAATTTCGTTTCGTGACCTGGTTAAAACTAGTATTTTACTTACAATTTCCGATGCAATGGCTTCCAATTTGTATGATAACAATACATTATCCGAATCCATTGTAGTTAAAGTAAATGTTATATTATCACCACCAGCACATAGTCGACAAAGTTCTTCATTTAAATGTTGTTTTAATATTATTTGAGAATCGAAACATTGTTTTATAAATTTATAAGCAGCATTCAATCGAACAGCGCAAATTGTACAAATACCATTCGGTAATTTGATCTTGCAATCCACCTAAAATAAGAAAAGTAAAAGATTCAGAAATAATAATGTATATTACAATTAAAACAAATAATTTCATTCTTACAATTTCTGGCATAATTGCTTCCAATTTAACCACGAAACGTTTGCCATCTGAATCCAGATCAAGTATAGTGAACAACACATTTTTATCACTTGCACATAATTTACAATGTTGCATAAAACTATTCATGGTTAAAACTGAATTTTCTATTAAAAAAAGCTTCTTAAAACATAAAATAATTGTATTTGATAGTATTAGAGGTTAACTTATAAAAATCTGACACAAATCCAGTTGGCCAGATAAATTTTGCGTAATGTTTTTAGTATAAGAAGAAGAATAAATAGCATCGTCCTGTTTGCTGACAGTGACAAAAATAGGACATTCTGTTAATAATGATATAAATAACAATACATACCTTGAGCTTTTAAAACTATCATTTTTCCTTCAATCTTTATTTTAAATTATAATAAATAATTAATAAAGCTTTGTAAATGTTAGGAAAATAACATTTTTGACAAGCATACTACATTGAGAAATACTTCATTTCCGTATTCATAGATAGCGCTGATGAACGTTATTTGTAAAAATATAACAATTTCAAGAATATTGTTATTGTAAATATATTTTTAATAAAACATATTTTACAATTTTGTTTATTATATTATTATATATTTTAATTGTTCAACGTTAATAGTTAAATAATAAATTACTTTAAAAAGTACTTGAATAACTTGTTCATAGATGGCGCTGATGAACGTTAATCGCAAAAATATAACAATTAAATAAATATTGTTATTGTAAGTATATTTTTAATAAAATGTGTTCTACAATTTTGTCCATTATATTATTATATATTTTAATTGTTCGACATTAATGGTTAAATTATAAACTACTTTGAGAAGTATTTGATTTCCGTATGCATAGATAGCGCTGATGAACATCAGTTGTAAAAATATAACAATTTAATGAATATTGTATTGTAAATATATTTTCAATAAAATTTATTTCTCAATTTTATTTATTAAATTATTGTATATCTTAATTGTTGCAAATGTTTTGACAACAATGTGTTGTTAGTTAAAAAAAAACGAATAAATCTTTCGCCTTTTACGTTCAGCAAACATTGAAATGAAAGTTTCATTTCACTGACAGCAGCTGTCACTGTCGAAATTCCCCCTCCATTATCAAAAATACGATGATATTAATTATTCTTCTTCTTATACAAGAAATATTACACAAAATTTATCTGGCCAACTGGATTCGTTTCAGATTTTTGTAAGTTAACCTCCAATACTGTCAAATACAAGATTTTTATGTTTTTCGTATTGTAAGAAGCTTTTTCGGTAGAACATTTAATTTTAATCATGAATATTTTAATGCAACATTGTCAATTATGTATAAGTGACAAAAATGTATTGTTTACATTTACAATGCTAAATCTGGATTGAGATGGCAAACGTTTCATAAATAAATTGGAAGCAATTATACCAGAAATTATAACAATGAAATAATATGTTTTGATTGTAATATACATTATTATTTCTAAATATTGTACTTTTCTTATTTTAGGTGGATTGCAGGATCAAATTACCGAATGGTATTTGTACAATATGCGCTGTTCGGTTGAATGATGCTTATAAATTTATAAAACAATGTATCGATTCTCAAATAATATTAAAACAACATTTAAATAAAGAACGTTGTCGACTATGTGCTGCTCGTGATAATATAACATTTACTTTAACTACAATGGATTCGGATAATGTATTGTTATCATACAAATTGAAAACCATTGCATCGGAAATTATAAGAAAATACTAGCTTTAATCAGATTTACAAAAAAATATATATGCTTAATAATTGATAAGTAATCATTTATTTATTGTCTCTTCCATAAGTTTTGAAAACAGACCATATATAACCTAACCTAATTTAAAGTAGGTATAAGTTGTAATTTGAATACATCAACATTTACAATAAAGATTACATAAAACAATTACAATGTTTTGTTCGGATTATGAACATGGTACAATATTTTTTTATAGCAAATAAATCCGTAATTATTTTGTTCACAATGATTAAGATTTACTTTTGACAAAACTTATTCATATAATTAAATACAGTAGCTTTACAAACTAAAATAGCGTTTAAAAATTAGTAGGTATACGACTATTCGTTAAAGTTAAATAAAAATATACTTACAATAAAACAATATTACAGAAATCCAAAGTTTTTAGTTTAACTTTCAAATAAAATCTGATTTATTATTGTATATGTTAGATTAATTTATTTCATTAATTGACAATATTTATCAGTTCTTTATAGGTCGGTCGGAAATTAATGGTTATTGTTTCGTTTTAAGAGTAAACAATTACGTTAAGAACAGATAATATAAAAAAAATTATTATTACTATACAAATTTGTCTTTCACTTTATAAAACGAAACAGTAGCACAAAGATATAAGCAACGCCTTCTCATAATGGCCATTAATATTAAAACAGTAAAATTGTAATAACTTCTACAAATTTAGTTGTCGGTTTCCAATTTTTTGCCTGCACATAAAGAAATATATTATAAACAATAATTGAAAATCGCTGCCAGACCTTATAGAGATGATAATAAGTCATAAACTTATGAATACTTATGAAATTTAGTGATTGATTCAGTCAAATTTAGTTTAAACACTAGTAAACCAATTTGCCGATTTGTGTTAATTTACCCCATATTTAATTATTATGTGATTTTTTCAAAATTTTATTTTATATTAAGGTAGCCCAATTAAAAATAAAATTGACGTGTTTTTGATTTTTTTAATTATTGTTTTAATGGGTCACCTAACCCTTATGTATGTACTCATAAGTAAGTTTGACTATTTATAACTCGTTAATATTAAATGATTGAAAAAAAGTATTAGTATTTTTTATTTGTTTTACATAAGAAATTCTATAAAATATTTTAAAACAATATTTACGAATTTTAATTAATTGAATTTTCTTGTAGATGTTAATTAAAAAAAAAAGAAGAAATAAACGAAATAAAATTTGCAGAGGAAAAGCTATCGTAGATAACAATATGATAGTGAACCATTTTGTAAAAACTATTAAAAATATTTTAATTTTACTAAATAAGGAAAACGTTGATGAAACAACTATATTCTATTTGCAAAGTGATAAAGTTAACAGTCGTAGTATTGATGGTAATATATGTACATTGTGATTGAGATTAGCTTGCTTTTAAACTTTTATCGAACTAAAAAAAATTTGTTTATCTTATATATAGTCATATTTATTTTTTCAAATAGCAAGTTAATGTAAAATAAAATAAAAATATATATACGATTTCCAAGTGTTTGGTGTTTTAGTTGATTTTCATATAAAGTACTATTAACAAATTAGAAGAAATCGGATGTAAAATAGATTGGAGTATAGTGTAAAATTGGTAACAATATTGCAAAGTTGTTGTTAGTCAGTTAAGATGATTCGGCCATCTTGAGTGAATGTGTCTAATGAGCGTTGTTAAAAGAATATATATATATATATGAGTGGGATTGAAGGAATACGTCAGTGTGGACGTCCGATGAATAGATGGGGAAGTATGATTGAGAAAGTTTTATTTGAGCGAATGTTTCCAAGTGATAAGAATAAAACAACATGTATGAGAACATAAACGAGAATAATTTATCAATGTGTAGAAAAGCTATTACACGAAATATTACTTAGAAAAATCATATACGCACAAATAAAAATGGGAAACCTAATAATTGTGAAATGTTTATTGTAACAGTTATACTCAGTAATAATTTAAATTCACATATTCGTACACATGATTCTGTGTACGAGTAATTATGTATACGAATATGTGAATTTAAAAAGGGAAATTAAAAATTAGTCGCATGAAGTTTGAAGATTATATTTCAAGAATGGGGTTCAACATCAACAAAATTTCAGTTTAGATGTAAGCAGCGCACCGTATTAGGAAATCTCAATGAAAGGGAAATGATACAGAAACTGGTATTCTACATGTAGCACAAATCCGAAGTACCGCTACTACCACTGATAATTATCATTATAATTTTGTCTTTCTAGTATCACTGATACGGAGTATCACTTGGCAATATCTATATTTAAAATATTTTCTTTTTTTTTTTGAAAATAAAGAAAAAAAATTTGTTTTCTAATTTTGTTTAAAAAAATAAATTAATTAGAAACATCTCGTCAACATTGTGTTTTATAATTATAATTTAAATTTTTCAACTTCCTGTAATATGTATTAAGAAAAAATAATGCTAAACTTTCTTAATCATACTATTAGATAATAACTAAACAACCAAAATTTGAACTTATATTATTAAATATCATAAATTAAAATGTTTAAAAATTTGAAATTTCAACTTAACAGAAAAAAATAAATAACAAATTTGACAATAAAACTAAATATTTAAATAAAAGAAACATAATCTAAGTGTAATAAGAAACATAGAAGAGTATAAAGCTAGTGAATTTAAAGAAGAGTTTTCAAGAAAAAACCTGTGAATATAAATATGGCATTATTATAAGCAACTCAACTCAAGATTTCTAATGGTTAATGAGACGATAATGAATTTGAAGAAGACAAAAAATAGTTGAAATAATATTTTTACATTTGGTGATAAACAGGATTTATATTTATTAATACAAGATTATCAAATTATCAAACCAATTAGCTAGAAAAGATTGGCCGTTATTCATAGCCCCTTTCCGAGTATTTCTATTTTATTAGTATTTATAAGTATTTATTTTAAAAATATTAAAACTGGTTTTAGCATTATTTTTATTTTAAAATGTTAAATAAAATAAGAAGTACTTAATTTATAGAACTAGTTTATATTTGATATATAATAAAAAAATTTAGAAAATTCTGAAACAAATACATTAAAATTGGTATAGCAATCATGAAATTTGCAGAAGTCATAAAGTCGATAAATAATTAAAAGTAAATATTCGCGTATATTCTAAAAAGGAAAATTTGAAAGAAAAAAAAAAACAATTACATTTCTGATGACTTTTTTATGTATTTTAATATTTGACTACAATTTTTGCTATATTCATTCATATTAACAAAATTGATCTGTTACTTTTAATTATTTATCGACTTCATGATTTGTATATTCTGTAAATTTTATAATTGCTATACCAATTTATATGTATTTGTTTCTGAATTTTTCTAAAAAGAACATGTCCTGAAGATGGTGGAAAATACAACCGAAAGCTTGACATAGAATCTTTAATGTGAGTTTGATTCGAACATCTAACCTAACTTAACCTTCTCATAAAAAAATTTTACATTATAATATTTCTTTCTTACGTAAAATTCGGAAAAATACTTACAATACTTTTCGATAGGGAATAAAAAGTTATATAATTTGGTTTTAGTTTTAATTTACTAACATGTGCCGTTTGGGCGCTAGAATTTTTAATAATTTTTTAATAATAATTTTTTTTAATGTTTCCTGTTAAATCAGTATGAGTTAGAGAAAAAATTTACTAAGCTATTATGTAGCTAATTTTTTTCTCTATTTTACTGGATTTTTTCAGATTTTTTTGAGCAAATTTTGAAAAAAATTATATTTTAAATTTTTTCAAAATATAACTTTCTGGTGAAAAAAATAATTGGTCGAAAAAATGTATAGTGGAAAAAAGAATTGGTGGAAGAAAAGTATTGTTGGAAATAATGGGGTACAATCATAAAAAGATTGTAGTAATATCAGTTCAGTGGTACAAGGTTTTAAGACCAGATAAATAATTAATTTAATTGACATCAGGGACCCATGTATTATCATCTACATAATAATTTATTTATGATTCGATAAAAAATTATTACATAACACAAAATATAAATTATTTGACAGAATACGTTTTATTTAAGTAATAGTGATTTACAAATTAAGTGAATTAATATAAATTATTAATTATATTGACAATAGTTTACACACAAAAATACGACGTACAACGTTCAACATAAAAACATAAAACACACAACATTCAATTTGCAGTCATAGCACACTACGAACTATATTGAGGTAATTTAGTGTCCGGTAACAACACATGCGCGATTTCATATTCTAACACTCCCTCTATCGACATGTGCGGTAGAAACTAATTAAAGTTCATCAACGTAAATTATTACAATCACTCGATTTTTGTTTTCGCCAAACACATAAACACAGGGATCGGCTGTAGTACGAACACCACCGTTATCGGTAAGATATGCATCAAGCTTCCTGTACCACTCTCGGCCAGACTGTTTTAATCCGTAAAGTGGTTTTAATAATTTGCATACCTTGTCTTCTTGATCATATACTTCAAACATCTCGGGCTGCTGCATGTAGACTTCATCGTAAAGTTCTCCTTGAACATAAGCTGCGACTACATCCATTTGATGCACATACATCTCTTCGTTAACAGCTGCAGCAAGTAATGTGCGAATCGTTTCATATCTTGCCACGGGTGCAAACGTTTCGTAGTAATCAATTCCTTGTTTTTGAGTGTGTCCCCGTGCAACGAGTCTTGCTTTATATTTCTCGATTTTGCCTTGCTGGTTAACTTTTGTCTTAAATACCCATCTGTTTGATAGAATCTTTTTGTTGTTTGGTTTCGGAACAAGAATCCACGTTTTATTTTCTTGTAACGTGTCGTACTCCTTTTGCATGGCGGTTAGCCATTGATCTTGATCGCTCCGACCTAAAACTTGAGATGCTAACTGAGGGTCTGAGCTCACTTTTACGGTATTGTATATTTTTCTTGGTCGACCCGGTTTTCCAATTCTCGCCACTTTCGGGCGTCCAGGTGCTCGGTGTGATACATTGGTTGTTTGATTGTTGGATTTGGATGTTTCACCAATCTCATTGTCGCCAATATCTTCGACTTCGTCATCGGATTGACCTTCAGAATCTTCATCTGTGTCACTCTTAACACTGTTTTTCTGAATATCTTGATTTCTTTTGTCTGACCAGGTTGTTCCTAAGTTGTCCATCGGCCATAATAACACTGCATTTTTGACAGTTTCAAAGAACTTGACATCTCGTGCTTTAATGACAGACTTGGTTCCTGGTTTCCAGAGCCGATACGCTTTCGACTCACTGGAATATCCCACCAAAATGTACTCATCACCTTTTGGTTGAAACTTACTTTTTCTTTGACCCTTGTTGAGTGCAATGACCTTGCTGCCTATAGATCTGAAGAACCCTACGTATGGCTTCTTCTGCGTCCATGCTTCAATTGGAGTTAACCCCTCAAGACATTTTGTTGCACTCCTATTTCGTAGATAGGTCGCCGTATTGACTGCTTCGGCCCATAACGAATCTGGCAAATTTGCTTGTAGCATGAGACAACTAGCCATCTCGTTTAGTGTACGATTAGCTCGTTCGGCAACACCATTCTGCTGGGGAGTATATTCAACGCTGAGATGATGGATGATCCCTTCTTTTTCAAGAAAGTTTTTGAAATTATTTGATAAATACTCCTTGCCGTTGTCCGTCCGAAGTTCCTTTATTCGCTGACCCGTCTGCTTTTCTACTTTTCGTTTATAATTTATAAAAGCTTGAAAAACATCTGAACGATTACGTAACATTACAGTTTCCATATACCTAGAACAGTCATCTATGAAAGTTACGAAATACTTAGCTCCACCAAGTGATTGCGTCTTCATCGGGCCGCAAATGTCCGAGTGCACCAATCCTAAAACGACCTGCTCACGATTAGTAGACGTCTTGAACGGCTGGACATGAATCTTGCATCTTGCACAGACCTCGCAATTGATTTCGCCTGTCGTTGCCCCAAGGTTCATGCCTGTAACCATATTATTGTTTGCTAATTTCTTTAAATCGTTGACGTTTAAATGTCCATAACGCTGATGCCATCGAAGCAAATTATCGTTGGGATCGCTCGCTTGTGCTACCCGTTCCGATTTTTCATCCACAATATATAAGCGATCACGTCTCGTCGCGGTCAACGCTATCATACCGTTTTGTCTACGTACCGTCGCACGGTGTTTATCGAATGTCACTTTATACCCGTTGTCCGTAATACTCGCCACTGAAACAAGATTGTTACGAAGATCCAGAACGTACATAGCATTTTGTAATTTTACCGGGTTCGTTTCGTTCGCTTTTATTTTCGCGGTTAAACGCACATTACCGTTACCGTGTGAGTTTACAAAATTTTTCGCGGCGGTGTAAACTCTCAATTGTTCACCTTCGTCCAATGCTGCGAAACTTTGTTTATTATTGCACATATGCCTGGTCGCGCCGCTGTCGAGATACCATGATTTCGATTTGTCAACAAGCTCGGTGTTACATGCAATCGTCGTCAATGCATCACTTACGTTGTTTTGTTCATTTTGATTTGACCTTGATCTACAATTTTTACTCATGTGACCAATTTTGTTACAATTGAAACATTTTCCTTTAAATTTTCGCGTTTCGTGTTTCTGTTTTTGATTTCTTGAATTTTCATAACACTTTTGCGATTTGGCGGTGCGTTCTTTTGTAAATAACGCGGGACTCGGCTTTGTGTTTTGGACGCGGTCGGTTTGTCTTGCCTCCTCTTCCATTAATTTAACCTTCAAATTTTCAAGCGTAGGTATGTCATCACGGGATTCTATTGCAATGCTCAAATTCTCAAACTCGGCGGGTAACGAGCCTAACAACATTATCGACAGCAACTCATTAAGTATTACAATACCTGCTTCTTGAAGTTGTTCCGCCTTCTGTGAAAATTCGGTTACATACTGCGACATCGTAGCGTTGGAATCTTTTTCCATACGAAGCAACTGTTTGTAGAGGGCTGCTTTTCTCACTGGACCACGTGACTCGAAAATTACCTTCAAAGTGTCCCAAGCTTCTTTTGACGATATGGCCTTCTTAACATGGTTCAATTGGCTGTGTGTAATGCTTAGATTTATTAGTGCCAACGCTTTAGCATCTTTCTTTGTCCAATCGAGTACAGCTGCAGTTGTGGCTGCTTCAGCGGCTCCAGTTGCGTTATTTTCTGGTTTTACCATTGTGCCGTTGACGTACGACCACAAATCGTTAAAAACAAATACACTTTTCATTTGTACTTTCCATAATTCATAGTTGTTTTCGGTTAGTCTTTCAATGTTCGCGAAACCGGTAGCGGTAGCCATTTTGTAACAATTTGCCTCGTTTTTATTTAACAAATCAATTCACTAAGTTCACTAAATTCACTAAAATTCTGGACCCATAACCTGACAGAATACGTTTTATTTAAGTAATAGTGATTTACAAATTAAGATAAATAATTAATTTAATTGACATCAGGGACCCATGTATTATCATCTACATAATATTTTATTTATGATTCGATAAAAAATTATTACATAACACAAAATATAAATTATTAAATTAATCTAATAATGAAACAATTATTCCATATTGCGAATACCAGCTTCAGTAATCTACAAATAAAATAAAATAGTAGAAAGTTACAAGTTTCTGAAAAAATATTGAAATAAATCTTACGTGAAAAGTGACAGTTTGAACAGGTTTTAGAACACTTTTAACAACATTGGCTTGAAAGATGAAATCTATGTGCAAAACTATCTCCCAAACAGGGTGTCTCGTAACTCACGCCTTTATCGTCAAATTTGGTTGTCATGTCATTTGTCAGCACTATCTGTTTACAAACACCATATTAATTCAATTTCATAATGGGTTATATCTATTCGCAAAACTTACCTTGGTATAATAAATAAGCATTAGATTGAAGTTCTGTTTAAGGGGGTATTCTCGTTTGTAGCATTGATTTTTTTAGGTGTGTTTCAAAATTTTTTTTAGGAACTTTTACTACAAATACAATAAACAACAATTATACCGCTGGAAAGTTTTCAGCAGTATTTTTTAAAAGACAAATATTTAATTAAACAAGATTAGAAGTATATGGGTAAACCCATATATAAACCACTTTGACATTTCTCGGAAAGTTGGTAATACAATATCTTTATTAAAATTAGAATTTATGTGGACACTAGGAGAAACTTTTCGGAAAATTTAATCAAAATCGAATAAATAATGTAGCCACAATGAATTTTTAAAATATTTTGTGATTTTTCTCTCTCGATAAGTTGGCAACACTGTATTTTGTTAAAATTGAATAATTTATTTAAGAACTAAAAAAATTTTTTATAAAAATTTGATTAAAGTCGGTTAAATAAAGTGGTCATTATGAATTTTTAAAAATTTTAGTAATTTTTTTCTCGGAAAGTTGGCAACACTGTATTTTTTTAAAATTACATAAATTATACGATTATTAGGAGAATATTTTGTGAAAATTTGAGTAAAATCGGTTAAATAACATGGCCATAATAAATTTTTAAAAATTTTAGCAATTTTTTTCTCGGAAAGTTGGCAACACTGGATATTAATAAAATTATATAATTAATGGGAGCATTAGGGAAATCTTTTCTGAAAATTTGATCAAAATCGGATAAATAATATATAGCCACAATGAATTTTTAAAAACTTTAGTAATTTTTTTCTCGGAAAGTTGGCATCACTGGAAAAAAATAAAAGCACATGACCATTTCGGGTACTAGACAAATTTATCCTGAAAATTTGATTAAAATCGGTTGAACCGTCTACGAGGAGTTGCGATCACAAAATTTTGACTTACGACCGAGCGAGCTGACGACGCACATCCATACACCCACATAAACTAAGTTCGGATTCGTCATCTGGAGGCTATATGAAAAATTTCTATACAAATTTTTTTTTTGCTAATGTTACAGACACCGTACCAAACGCTATACCAATTTTCCTTGCAGTCAAAGTTGTAAAAAACAAAAACAATAATTAAGGTACTAATTTAAAGCCTCCTTCGGCTTTAATACAACGGCATGACAACGTCGGACGAGTAAATCTCTAACTCGAGCCATCACATCAGGGTCATTTCTTATTTTATTTGCGACCTTCTGTATTCGTTCCAGCAACTACTCCCGGGTTGCTATTGGAACCTTGTAAACAAGTTCTTTCATATGTTCCCATAGATAAAAGTCCAGTGGGGTCAAATTTGGGGACCTTGGAGGCCAGGCAACTGGACCTTCGTAGCCAATCCATTTCCTAGGGAAATAAACGTTTAAACAAGTTGTCACTACCCTTGCTCTCTGAGGCAGTGCACTGTCGTGCTGAAAGCGCATACGTTGTTTTTTTCCTGATATAATAAATAAGGCTAACGCGATTGATGTTTCATGTAATAAACTTCTAACGGCTACAGTTCCGCTAAAAAGCATTTTCGGACATATGTTTATTTGATGGTTTTTATTTAGATTATTCATAGGAATCATCCGATGTAGTTTTCCCCGACGGCATTATATATTTTTCTAAAGATCGTTTTATAAATTTGAGATAATTTATTTTTCAGTAAAATATTAGATAAAATAAGCAATAAATAAATTAAATTATTTTCAACTTTATTCATGCGTTCCTAATACCAAGTGGACTTCTCAGACTTCGTTGTGACTCAGAAGAATGTAAAAATACAAATACTTGTTAAAAAATAATTCATAGATAGCACTACTAGTATTCAGATTACAGTTTTCTTTTTTATCGACAGCACAATTCGATTTGCAAATAGTTCAAACATTACCATATAGATAAAACTGTAAGATCATTGTTCGAAATAGTTGGCCAGTTGAATGTTGTGTTATAAATTTTCAAATACATATTGATTTTTATAGTAATTAAAAAGCATTATTCTACATACAACATTTAGATTTGATTTTAAATAATAATCATGTAAAAAAAGTGACAAATTATATTTAAAGTAATTGTTTACATTGACGGTCCTGCAGGTAAAATTCCTTCAGCTGCAGAATGATTACTTATCTTTCTATTTTTTTTTCTTTTATTTAAATTTTATTTAGACAAATAGCTAGAAACTAGATTAAGTAGCAGTTAAGGAAAAAATTGTAAAATTAAATACGCAGCTATATATTCTTCTTCTTCTACTAGTAATTTTACACAAAATTCATCTGGCCAACTAGATTCGTGTCAGATTTTTATAAGTTAACCTCTAATACTATCAATTACAATATTTTGATATTTTACTTTTTAGAAGAAGCTTTTTTTGGTAGAAAATTTAATTTTAATCATGAATAAGTTTATGCACCATTGTCAATTATGTATAAGTGATAAAAATGTATTGTTCACTATACTTGATTTGGATTCAGATGGCAAACGTTACGTAGATAAATTGGAAGCAATTATGCCAGAAATTGTAAGAATGAAATTATTTGTTTTGATTGTAATATACATTATTGTATCTGAATCTTTTACTTTCCTTATTTTAGGTAGATTGCAGGATCAAATTGCCTAATGGTATTTGTACAATCTGCACTGTTCAGTTGAATGAAGCTTATAAATTTATAAAACAATGTTTCAATTCTCAAATAATATTAAAACAATATTTAAATGAAGAACGTTGTCGACTATGTGCTGGTGGTGATAATATAACATTTACTTTAACTACAATGGATTCGGATAATGTATTGTTATCATACAAATTGGAAACCATTGCATCGGAAATTGTAAGTAAAATACTAGCTTTAACCAGGTCCACGAAACGAAATTATATGCTTAGAAATTGATAAGTAATCATTTATTTATTGTCTCTTCCATAATTTTTGAGAACAGACAAATTTAATTTAACCTAATTTCGAGTATTTCAAATTTTAATAGGTTTGTTGGTTTTGTTTAACTAAAACTTATGTAAAACAAGATTAGAAGTATATGGGTAAACCCATATATAGACTACTTTGACATTTCTCGGAAAGTTGGCAACACTGTATTTTAATAATATTATAATTTATGTGGGAACTAGGAGATACTTTTCTGAAAATTTGATCAAAATCGAATAAATAATGTAGCCACAATGAATTTTTCAAAAATTTTATGATTTTTTTCTCGATAAGTTGGCAACACTGTATTTTGTTAAAATTGCATAATTTATTTAGGCACTAGAAAAATCTTTTATGCAAATTTGATTAAAATCGGTTAAATAATATGGTCAAAATAAATTTTACTAATTTTTTTCTCGGAAAGTTGGCAACACTGTATTTTGTTAAAATTACATAAATTATATGAATACTAGGAGAATCTTTTGTGAAAATTTGAGTAAAATCGGTTGAATAAGATGGCCATAATAAAATTTTTAAAACTTTAGTAATTTTTTTCTCGGAAAGTTGGCAACACTGAATATTAATAAAATTATGTAATTAATGGGAGCATTAAGGAAATCTTTTCTGAAAATTTGATCAAAATCGGATAAATAACGTAGCCAATATGAATTTTTAAAAACTTTAGTAATTTTTTTTTCGGAAAATTGGCATCACTGGAAAAAAACAAAACCACATGACCATCTTGGGCACCAGACAAATTTATCCTGAAAATTTCATTAATATCGGTTGAACCGTCTAGGAGGAGTTGCGGCCACAAAATTTTGACTTACGACCGAGCGAGCGAGTGAGCGAGCGAGCTGACGACGCACATCTATACACCCACATAAACTAAGTTCAGATTCGTCATCTAGAGGCTATATGAAGGATTTCTATACAATTTTTTTTTTTTTTGAAAATGTTACAGACACCCTACCAAACGCTATACTACTTTTCCTTGCAGTCAAAGTAGTAATAAGTTTTAATTTGAATACATGTACATTTACAATAAAAATTACATAAAACAATTATTATTTTATTAGGTTTACTTATAATAAGTTTATTAATTATTATAATATGTTGTTGCTAAACTAAAATTTGTTTCTGGTAGTTGGAATAGCTTTTATGAGAAAAAATATTGTTATCTGTTTTCATTCTCGTAAAAATTTCGTCTTGTATTTATAATCATTTGTTACTTCATAACCAAGTAACGTACGTATTCACACAGCTTGTATTGGGATTTAGATCTCACAAATAAATCAAATATTAGTAAAATATCATATTGACTAGGTGTTATTAGTAGAAATATATTTCTTTATTAAGATCTCTTTAAACCGGAGATTTTTATTATATGTAATATATAATTTTAATTTATATTTTCAGCTGGAATGTACTCAGAAGTTATCGGATTGTATATGCTCAGTTTGCTCTGTTCGATTAAATGAAACATATAAATTTGTAGAAAAATGTTTTAATTCGCAAGAAATTTTCAAGCGATACGCAAAACAACAATCGCAAAATAGTGAAGTTATGAAAAACGAAATTAAAAATGAAAGCGAAATTAAAGAAGAGAATATTGATGAAGAATACATTAAACTAGATTTGGAAACTGACATAAACATTAAAGTTGAAGAAAGTTTAGAATCACAAAATAATACAAATGTTGATGCTGTTTGTATGAAAGAAGAAGCTATTACTGAAGATTACATTGAAGAAGTAAAATTAGAAACTGATACAAATATTAAATTTGAAGAAAGTTTGAAATCAGAATCTTTAGATTTACATTCAGAAATAATAATTAAGGAAGAATATTCGGATTTTGAGAATGAAATCGATATAAAACAAGGGCAAGCTAGTAGAGATTCGAAGAAAAATAATATTTTCAGCTCGGAAGAAAGTGATGAATCTGTAAAGAAAAGAAAATCTCATAAATGTGCATTATGTGAGAAAAGTTTTACTGATAGTGGAAAATTAAGGAAACATATCCGTTTTCATACAAAGGAGAAACTTTATAAGTGCAAAATATGTAAAAAAGCATTTACTCGAAAAGGATCTTTAAAAGCTCATATTCGTATACATACAAATGAGAGACCTTATAAATGCGAATTATGTGACAAAGCATTTACTCAAAGTGGAGTTCTAAAAAATCATATTCGTATACATACAAATGAGAGACCTTTTAAATGCGAAATATGTGACAAAACTTTTATTAGGAGTGAACACTTAATGCGGCATGTTCGTTTTCATACAAAGGAAAAACCGTATAAATGCGAAATATGTGAGAAAACTTTTACTGGAGATTTAAAACGTCATATTCGTATACATACAAATGAGAGACCTTATAAATGCCAAATATGTGAGAAAACGTTTACTCAAAGTGGACATTTAAAAGTACACATTCGTACACATGCAAATGAGAGACCTTATAAATGCGAAATATGTGACAAAGCATGTAGTCGGAGTGGAGTTTTAAAAAATCATATTCGTATACATACAAATGAGAGACCTTATAAATGCGAAATATGTGAAAAACAATTTACTCAAAGTGGAGATTTAAGAAGACATATCCGTTCTCATACAAATGAGAGACCTTATAAATGCCAAATATGTGACAAAGCATTTACTCAACGTGGAACTTTAAAAGATCATATTCGTATACATACAAATGAGAGACCTTATAAATGCGAAATATGTGAGAAAACTTTTACTGAAAGTAGAAATTTAAGAAAACATATCCGTTCACATACAAATAAGAGACCTTATAAATGCGACATATGTGAGAAAACTTTTATTACGAGTGAAAATTTAAAGAGCCATATCCGTTCTCATACAAAAGAGAGATCTTATAAATGCAAAAATGTGTGACAAAGCTCTTATTAGAAGTGACATTTTAAAGAGACATATCCGTTCTCATGCAAAGAAGACACCTGAAGAATGCGAAATCGGAAACTTTTACAGAGAGTAGAAATTAAAAAAAAACATTCGTATTCCTAGCGTAATTCATTAATTTTTGTAGTTTTCTTTTTATTAATGGTTAATATTTAAATATTGTTAAGTCTCATTCAGACTGGTCTTTGTTTTATTGCAGAGCTAGTGGTTCTGAACCAAACAACATGTGAGCTTATAGGAATACATTGCGAATGGACGGATTTAGTTTCATTAGCAAATTTTGTTTTATCGCAGCCAAAGTCTGACTTAACCAAGGTTTCTAACAAAAATTCACTAATGATTTAAGAACGGCCAATCAGATTTCAGTAACATGAGATAGCGATGTAAACGTTAAATTTATAATATGTAAATGAGCAATTTAGAAAATAAAATTAATATTATTTTGAATAGGCGTATTTAATATACTAAAATAAAATTTATTTTGGAAACAAGAAAAATTTGCGAAAATATAGAAGATAATAAATTTATCGTATAAACTTACAAAATTATATTTATGTAGTATACAATTCGAAATGTTTTGTTTTGCATTCGTATTTTTGAAATGATTGTACAGGTCTTATTTTGTATAATCATAAATTCTTCTTTAAACATATTTAACGCAAAACAATTTAAACTGTAAAAAAAAACTGTACTGAATGTAATCAAAAACTGTTTGGAATGTAAACAACGTAAACAGTAAAGTCAAAAATGATTTTCAACAACATTTAAATTGTCATCACTGCGTAGGCGTAACTGAAAATTGATTAAAACAGACAGGCAATGTAAATGATCAAGTTTTTTCGCTGCGTTAAATCGTGAAACTAAAACTAAATCGTAAAACTGTTTTGGCAGCATGATTATTATCTTAAACAAAATTTAAATGTTAAGGCTCATTCAAACGGGCGTTTTAGCACAAGAATTTGAGCAATCCGAACATTTAACACATTTTTAGTTTTTACACTAAGTCCAACTCTTGTACTTGTGCATAAAACGACAGTCTGATTGAGACATTCTGTACAATGATATTTTTTAATTTCTATAAAAATCAACATGTATTTGGAAATTTATAACATTTATAATACATTCTGAAATTTTCAGTCTTTATTGTGACAAGAAGATAACAGTTTGTTGATATTCTAATGTAAAAATGACAGCATTTGCCTACATCAATTGTATGTATTTTTTTAAAATTATATTAATTTTATTATTATTAAATATGTAAAATATATTAAATGTTATTTGTAATGAAATTTAAATTAATAAATAAATGAATATTATTTTGTAATATATATTGATAAGTAGTTTTAACTTTATTTAATAACATGAATAAAATATTTTTCTTTAAGCCTGTTATAGGACCTATAAAAGTTAAGGTTCAGTTTTTGGGGCATTGACCAGCTAAGTAATGTTCCTTTATAATTAGTAAAATGTTTATAGTTTATGTAATCTAGATTGTAAAAATTTATGAAAATCATAAATTTTCATACTTATTACAGAAACACAAATAAGGAAATGTTTTTTTTTTATTTAATTATATTAATTAATATACATATATGTCATAAGATAAAAAAAATATTATATATAAAATATTTAAATAATATCAATGAAATAAGTTGTTTGTTATTTATAAATTTACTAATATGTTTAATATTGCAAAAATATTAACATGAACATTGTTCTATTAACACTCAATTTTAATATAGATACAATTGTTAAATTATTGATTTTTAAATGTACCATTTTTGTATAATGATGTCGATTTCGTTCTGTTTTAAAAGTTATGGATTGAGTTAGATTATGAATTCGTAATTTAAAATAATGAACTTTAATTATTGAACTTTATGATCAGCAGCGGTAGTTGTAGTCGATTCAATATGCAATTACCTGATAATGAATAAATATTTGAATTATAGATTTTGCGTATAGTTTTATTCATTAATATATTGATAATATATTTTTGGTCTAGTAGATTGTTGCCAAATTCCAAATTGAAATCCTAAATTCTTGTTCTCTAGCTTTACGTAATGCGATTAATAGGTCCTCTTATTTTTCTTTCCAATAATTTTGAATTTGTACTATTATATTCTTCTAGAACGCTCAAACATATTGGATATCTGAAAGGTAAGTTGTTAAATGCCATACATTACTATAATTTTGTTCCGCTAATGGTTCAATAAAATATTTTGAAGACGACAGAAATGTAACAACTAATTTGTCTTAAGCAAATTTGGTGGGTGGTTTGTTTGTCGTTTTGTTTTAAAAAATATATCTTTTTTGTTTTTATAATATACGTGGTACCATACAAATATATGAATATATCTTTGTTTTCTTATGGATATCTGTTTATAAGCACAGCTATTAGGTATTTAGAAAAATACTTTTTAAAACATTTAAAATGGCTAATATATTTGAATTCATACACAGAGAAAAACAGATTGCTATGCACGTTTTGCTTATAAAAGCAACATTTTATTATGCAATAATATCAGTTTTGTCAATATAAAAATTTTAGATATTAGGTGAAATTAAATATTTCATTTTAAACCTCATATATTAAAACAAGCTATGTGTACCTTTATTGAAAATAGTAAAATAGATATCGACAGAAAATATAAATAATTTTAAATGCTATATATATTCATGATAAAAATCTACAACACATTTTAAAATACCATATTGCTACGAATGTAATGTACATATATAATTTGTACTGAACAAAATTATTGCAACAGTTGATATTTAGAACGTAATGTTTTTTAATACGCGTCAACTTACATTTTGATACAAGTCAGTTCTTGTGCATCATTCGACATAAACAGAGAACCAAGTAAAAAAATATCTATTAAATATTCAATTAAAATGGCAGACGAAGAAAGTAAAAATATTTTAAAACTGTGGTCACCATTAGTTGAAAATTTGTATTATTTGCTCTGATGCAAAACGTAATACTAAAATTTAATAAGTGCAATGATTATCACTTATTTTATTTGCGCTTTATCTTTATTAGAAGATTATCACTTATTTTATTTGCACTTTATCTTTATTAGAAGAAAATGCTATCATATATTTTAACAAAAAATAGAAGTTATCTATGTGCAAAGAAATTGATATTATTTGATCTAAAAACTACTGAAAAATACAGTAACCATCAGTAATATTTTTAAATAAAATAGACACGCAGTATAAATAGAAATGATAAAATATTAACATAGTAAAGAATCTTTCAGAACTCGTAATATTAAAATAAAACGGCTTTAAGTTGTTTATTTTCATTTTTTTATTTGTCTTCTTTTAATTATAAATTTATAAAAAATTGTCATTCAATGAAATTGCATCATACAGAACGTCATCAATTATTCGTAAAATAATCATAATATTTATTTAACTATTTCAAGTTATTTTATACAATCAGACAAAATATACTTATACTATAATATTACAATTTAATATAATAACAATGTCAATAATATTAATTTTATAGAAAGAATCGAAGAATAATAATAAACTAAATTACATTGCTTTTAAAAAATTTAACACATTTTTTATAAAAAAAAATGAAATTTTATTTCCCTTTTTTAAATCATTATCTAATTTATTAAATAAGTAAGAAACTCTTATATAGTAAAAATAGCCCTTCAATGAGGTTACATCATAGCAAACTTCATCAATTATTCGTAAAATAGAAATGTGTGCACAATCCAGCTACTTTGTAATAATAAAAAAAAATTGAACATAAATTTGTTATCGTAAAGTGAATAAAAAATTCGTGATAGTAATGAATGTCTATTTTTACTATAATACAAAAAATTATATGTAAATTTGGCAATAAAAAATAATTTACATTCCTTAAATTATAATTCGTAATTTCATGGAATTGTATGTACATTGTTTGAAATATATTGAGGAAAATTATTTTTCTTTATTTTATAAATAAAAATTAATTGTTTGTTTTCTCATTGTTTATTTTTTATTTTTGTATTTTTTACTGAAATATCACTATTTCATACTTTACTATATAAACATTTCAATTTAACATTAAAGTGAAGTGCGTAATAAATGTTAAATAATTACCAATTTAAACATGATGTTAACTAATTTTAGGATTTACTAACTGATTGTGAGACTTAAACATTCAAAATATATTTTATAAAAAGCATATAAATTATAACTTGGGTTAAATTTAATTGAAATTGAAACTAAAATATATGTACGTACCTATATGCAATAAAGTAATAAATAGCGAATACACTACTGATTTTGTCATGTATGTGATAATTTTTGCTCACTTTATGTTCCTTTAATTTTCGATTCCAAGCTTTACTATAGCTTTTGTTATGATGCAATTTTCAAGTGGTATGCGTACGAACATGTCTGTTTAGACTACTCATTTGATTATAAGCTTTCTTACATAGTTTGCACTGGAATGGTTTCTCACCTGTATGCTTACGAAAGTGTTTTATTAAATGCTCATTTCGAGCAAATGTTTTCTTACAAGTTTTACACTCGAATGGTTTTTCACCAGTATGTGTTCGAATATGACATGTTAAAGCTCCTTTTTGAGCAAATTCTTTCTTACACGTTTTACACTGGAATGGTTTTTCACCTGTATGTGTCCGAATGTGTTTTGTTAATTGTCCATTTTCAGTAAATGTTTTCTTACACGTTTTACACTGGAATGTTTTTTCACCTGTATGTGTAAGAATATGACACGTTAAATTACTTTTTGTAGCAAATGCTTTCTTACATGTTTTACACTGATATGGTTTTTCGCCTGTATGTGTCCGAATATGTTTTGTTAACGATCCATTTTCAGCAACCGCTTTCTTACACGTCTTACACTGATATGGTTTTTCGCCTGTATGAGTTCGAATATGTGTTGTTAATTGTCCCTTTGTAGTAAATGCTTTCGTACACGTTTTACACTTATATGGTTTTTCGCCTGTATGTGTACGGATATGATTTGTTAACCCAAAAGATGTAGTCAAATATTTACCACATATTTTACATTCGTAACTTCTTTTACTTTTACAAATTTGTCTAGTTATATCTGATTGATTTTTACGAGCTTTCTTACCCACATTGCACATATACGGTGCTCGAGTTGTGCACGATCGAATATTCGTTTTTACATTTGAACTGTCTTCAGAAGAATTTTGACGTACTTTCCTGATACTGCTTCTTTTCAATGGTTTTTGAACATCTTTGAAGTGATGGTCAACATCGTTTTTACAATTCTTCGAATAAGTTGTATTATTTCTTTCATTTTGAAAATCAATAAGATATTTATTCGTGTCATCACATAAACGGTTTAATTCAAAAGTATATTTTACTTTAATGTCATTTGCCAAACTATATTCTGTTGAATTAAACCCGCGAAAATCGCTTTGTTTTGTAATTGTTGGTATATCAAGAATAGCATTTTTATTGTCACAATCTTCTATTTTAATTTCATCTTCGAATTTTACTTCGGTACATTCATAATCAATAATATCAGTTTCATACAGTTGTTCTTCACTTAAACATTCTTCTTTTACGTTTATATCAGATTGTATATCAATTGAATAATTGCACTCTTCTTCACTGATTTCCATTTTCACATTGGTTTCTTCTTGTCTAATATCATCTTCAAAGTTTACTTGTATAGATTCGTAATCATCATTATACTCAATAATGTTTTCTTGTTTAATAAAATCCGATTCTTTCTCATAATTAACTAATGTATTATGAAATTCTTCCCCAGTTTGTTCAATATTCATATCATTCATATAGTTGATTGCATTATTTTGTTCCAATTTTATTCCATTTATTACAATTTCATAATTTTTACTTTGTTCTGCATCTAGTCCATTTTGTAATTGTTCTAAATATTTGTTTAGAATTTCTTGCGAGCGCAAGCAGTTTTTTATAAATGTGCAAGCTTGATTTAAGTGTGCAATACATGTTGTACATATGCCAATTGGTAAACTGCTATTTATTTTTAACTAGAAAAACATATCAATATAAAATCATTTCAATATTAAATTTTAAATTATTATACTTACAAGTCCTGGTGCAATTCGATTTAATTTGTTCAATAAAGTGATGTTATCTGAATCGGAATTGTTCAACGTTGACGAGACACTTTTATCAGTTAGGCACAAACGACAAAGTTTTTCAAACATAAACATTTTTATGTTCTTAGTATATGGTACTTTGTAGTTTTTTTTAAGATTATGTAGTTTTCATACAAATATATTAATATTATACAAGTAACAATCTAGTAACTGTATGATTACAATGAGGTTAGATCATATGCATGACACAATAGCGCAGCCCAGCTCTAGTTACGGCAAAATTAGCAACTACCATATGCAGTGGCGTACTAGTAATTTTTCGTTTCGTAAATTTTTATGTACAATATATATTGCAATAATATATATTTTTTTTTTATTTATATATTTCTACTTTTTTTATAATTATTAATTAATTAATAGTACTGTTACAGAATGAAGTAAAATTACACTTACTAAACAAAATAGTATCCCAAAAATTATTAAATAACACCGTTCTGGCATTTACACTATGAAGGAGGTAATAGTTGTTGGTAGTGCTAATATTAATTTATTTACTATTAATAGGCTATTCTCCTTTACTAATATACTAATATAATCTATTTTGCGTACCCACCTGATTCCTTCTAGTTACACCACATACCACACGTAAAAATCTCATTTAAACAGCAGTTATTTTTCTATTATGCTTTTGCAGCCAAACCCAACATTTACTACCATACATCAACGTAGGCAATGCAATCAAAACAGCATTGTATATAATCCAATTGGGGATCTTTTTTGAAAATAAATAATAAATAGATAAATAATATTACCACAAATATTAACACTTTTTATTTTAATAAGAAATTAGATAAATACACATTTTTTATATATATATATATATATATATATATATATATATATATATATATATATATATAAAGTTTAAAAAGATATGCTCGTACAAATTTTGTGTGAAGCACAAACGATTTTCAAGGAAATTATAAAAAGTTTGAAATTTTAATATAATTTTTATATAGAATTACACTTATATAGAAACTTGAAGTATCGAAATATGCAAAAAAAAACAAATGTGTATTAATTTTTGTTGGACGTACCCTACTAGAAAAATATTTTGAATGATGTATTAAAAATATAAAACAAACAAAAAAACACAGTAAGTTATAATTATATTAAAACAAATGTGCAAAATAATTATTTATTATTTCTTATTTTAATTAAAGAAAATAAATATAGGAAAATTCTTGTAACGTTTTATTTTAAAATAATGTTTTATATTTTTATTTCTTCCGTATTACATAACTTATAGATGAAATTTTATCGTGAAGATAAATGTCGTAATCATTTAAATTTTTTCGTTATTATTTTTCTCAGATAGATTTGACCATAATAATCGTGGTCGCTGTTATTTATTTTGAAGTTAAAATATCAGATAGAAACAAAAATATTTTTTACAAAAAATAATATATGAGAATTTTAATTATTTAGGAAGAAATTTTTTAAAAGATAAGTAAGTTTATCATCTGTTATCAAAAATTTAAATATTAATTACGAAATTTTTTACCGGTATTGGTTTTAAATTATTGCTATAACTGCTTTAAAAATAATATCTTCTAAATAATGATCAAAAGTAAAATGTATTCTTTATTGCACAAAAAATAAATAATTCTACGCCACTGCTGGAGATAAATCAATATTTTGTCCGCGGAGTGGGAGAGAACAGCTGTTTGTACTTTGCCGTGAATAGCTTAGTTTTTTGTATTTTTTTTTCATGTATTTATATCTCTTTATTATCTGGCCTTTTTCATTATTAATATTTAAATCTATTTACAATATCAAATATTTACGTATAATTTTGTTTTTTCAGAATCGGCCGACCACCATTTGTTCATTCCTTTATTGATAGAACTAGTTGGCCAGCTGAATGATGTGTTATAAATTTTCAAATACATCTTGATTTATTTTTTATAGTAATTAAAAAACATTAGTCTACATAACATTTAGATTTGGTTTAAAATAATAATCATGTGGAAAAAAGAATAAATTATATTTAAAGTAATAATTGTTTCAATTGATATTTAGTTGACGGTCTTGTAGTTAAAGTCAAAAAGATTGAATGAAGTAGATTTTACAGTTGGTGTGTGATTGGTATTCTAGGCAGTTACTTCATTCAAGCATGCTGACCTTGGCTGTAGAATGAATATTAACAAAAATTTTCTATTTTTTTTCTTTTGTTTGAATTTCATATTAGACTAATGCTAGAATCTAGAACAAGTAGAAATTGAGAAAACATTTTCGAAATTAAATCTGGTGCATCAGTAAAAAAATATGCTGTTACTTATACTAGTAACATTACACAAAATTCATCTGGCCAACTGGATTCACGACACACCTTTCTAAGTTAACCTCTAATACTATTAAATACGTTTTACATTTTATAAGAAGCTTGCTTTTGTAAAAAAATTAATTTTAATCATGAATAGTTATATGCAACTTTGTAAATTATGTACAAGTGATAAAAATGTATTGTTCACTATACTTGATCTGGATTCAGATGGCAAACGTTTCGTAGATAAATTGGAAGCAATTATGCCAGAAATTGTAAGAATGAAATTATTTGTTTTGATTGTAATATACATTATTGTTTCTGAATCTTTTACTTTTCTTATTTTAGGTGGATTGCAAGATCAAATTACCGAATGGTATTTGTACAATTTGCTCTGTTCGATTGAATGATGCTTATCAATTTATAAAACAATGTTTCAATTCTCAAATAATATTAAAACAACATTTAAATGAAGAACGTTGTCGATTATGTGCTGGTGGTGATAATATAACATTTACTTTAACTACAATGGATTCGGATAATGTATTGTTATCATACAAATTGGAAACCATTGCATCGGAAATTGTAAGTAAAATACTAGCTTTAACCAGGTCCACGAAACGAAATTATATGCTTAGAAATTGATAAGTAACCATTTATTTATTGTCTCTTCCATAATTTTTGAGAACAGACAAATTTAACTTACCCTATTTTAGAGTATTTCAAATTTTAATACGTTTGTTGGTTTTGTTTAATTAAAACTTATGTAAAATAAGTACATTTACAATAAAAATTACATAAAACAATAATTATTTTATTAGGTTTACTTATAATAAGTTTATAAATTATTATAATATGTTTTTGCTAAACTAAAATTTGTTTCTAAAAGAGTAGTTGGGAATAGCTTTTATGAGAAAAAATATTGTTGTCTGTTTTCAGGCTCGTAAAAATTTCGTCTTGTATTTATAATCATTTGTTACTTCATAACCAAGTAACGTACGTATTCACACAGATTGTAGTGGGATTTAGATCTCACAAATAAATCAAATATTAGTAAAATATCATAGGGACTAGGTGTTACTAGTAGAAATATATTTCTTTATTAAGATCCCTTTAAACCGGTAATTTGTATTATATGTAATATATAATTTTAATTATTATTTTTAGTTGGAATGTACTGAGAAGTTATCGAATTGTATTTGCTCAGTTTGTTCAGTTCGATTAAATGAAACGTATAAATTTGTAGAAAAATGTTTTAAATCGCAAGAAATTTTAAAGCGATATTCAAAACAACAATTGCAAAATAGTAAAGTTATGGAAAACTCATTTAAAATTGAAAGCAAAATTAAAGAAGAGAATATTGATGAAGAATACATTAAACTAGATTTGGAAACTGACATAAACATTAAAGTTGAAGAAAGTTTAGAATCACAAAATAATACAAATGTTGATGCTGTTTGTATGAAAGAAGAAGCTATTACTGAAGATTACATTGAAGAAGTAGAATTGGAAACTGATACAAATATTAAATTTGAAGAAAGTTTGAAATCAGAATCTTTAGATTTACATTCAGAAATAATAATTAAGGAAGAATATTCGGATTTTGAGAATAAAACCGATATAAAACGTTGTCAAGCTATTAGAAATTCGAATGAAAATGATGAATCTGTAATAAAAAGAAAATCTTATAAATGCGCATTATGTAAGGAAACTTTTACTCAGAATATAAGTTTAAAAAGGCATATTCGTATACATACAAAGGAGGACCCTTATAAGTGCAAAATATGTAAAAAAGTATTTACTCAAAATGGAAATTTAAAAGCTCATATCCGTTCTCATAGAAATGAGAGGCCTTATAAATGCAAAATATGTGACAAAGCATTTACTCGAAGTGGACATTTAAAAAATCATATTCGTATACATACAAATGAGAGACCTTATAAATGCGAAATATGTGAGAAAACATTTACTCAAAGTGGAGGTTTAAGAAGACATATCCGTTCTCATACAAATGAGAGACCTTATAAATGCAAAATTTGTGAGAAAACTTTTACTGAAAGTGGAAAATTAAGAAGACATATCCGTTCTCATACAAAGGAGAAACCTTATAAGTGCAAAATATGTGAGAAAACATTTACTGAAAGATCGAATTTGAAAGTGCATATTCGTGTACATACAAATGAGAGACCTTATAAATGCAAAATATGTGAGAAAACTTTTACTATAAGTGGAAACTTAACAATACATATCCGTTCTCATACAAAGGAGAAGCCTTATAAGTGCAAAATATGCGAGAAAGCATTTGCTCAAAATGGAGATTTGAAAGTGCATATTCGTGTACATACAAATGAGAGACCTTATAAATGCGAAATATGTGAGAAAACATTTACTAAAAGTGGTGATTTAAGAAGACATATCCGTTCTCATACAAATGAGAAACCTTATAAATGCAAAATGTGTGAGAAAGCATTTACTCGAAATGGAGATTTAAAAAAGCATAATCGTGTACACACAAAGGAGAAACATTATAAGTGAAAATATGTGAGAAAGCAATTACTCAAAGTGGAAAGTTAAAAAAGTATATTCTTATACATACAAATAAGAGACCTTATAAATGCGAAATATGTTAGAAAATTTTTATATTTGTATAAATTCGAATAATAGACTATAAATGCGAAATTAGTGAGAAAACTTTTACTCAAAGTGGAAACTTAAGACATATCGGTTTGCATACAAATGAGAGACCATTTAAATGCAAAATGTGTGAGAAAACTTATACTTAAATTTAGCATGAGAGACCTTATAAATGCAAAATATGTGAGACAACTTTTACTGAAAGTGGAAAATTAAAAATACATGCCCGTTCACATACAAAGGAGAAACCTTATAAGTACAAAATATGTGGAAAAACATTTACTCAACGTGGATATTTAAAATTTCCTATTCGTAAACATACAAATTCAAATAAGAGACCTTATAAATGCAACTAACACATGTGAAAAAACATTTACTGAAAGTGGGAGCAGTGAAAGGAAACATATTCATATACATACAAAGGAGAGACCATATAAATGCAAAATATGTGAGAGAACTTTTACATGGAGTGGACATTTTAAGCAGCATATCCGTTCTCATGCAAAGGAGAAACCTGATGAATGCGAAATAGAAAACTTTTACACAGAGTAGAAATTAAAAAGAAACATACTCGTATTCATAGTGTAACGATTTAATTTTTGTAGTTCTCGTTCGATTAATGATTAATTTTTTAAATTCGCTTATGTTTTAAGAACGGCCAATTAGATTTCACAGGAACAGGAGATAGCGATGTATATGTGTTTTTATGAAAGAAACGTTAAATTTATAATATGTAAATGAGCAATTTGGAAAATAAAATTACTTTTATTTTGAAAAGGCGTATTTAATATACTAAAATAACTTTTATTTTAGAGACAGAAGGAATTAGCCAAAACAAAGAACACTATATATAAAAAAAATAGCGACATTAAAAAAAAAGTATTTGTAAAATTTATTATTTACCATAAATATTCTAAAATATTCTAAATATTACTATAAATAACTATAAATATTCTGTATTTCTACCTCAAAATTCTGTAATTTTTACATAATCATCATAATCTCAATAAGTAAGTAAAAATAATCTAATAAGTATATAAAATTGCTTTCTTTCTGTAAATTGCATTACATACTGAATGTAGAATTATATATTGTTGGTATAACTTCTTAAATTATGTAAAATTATAGCTTGCATATTAATATCTGTAATAATTTATCAAAATAATGAGAGTTAACACATATTTTGTGTAATAATACTATTAAAATATTTTAAGTTTAATTAATGTTTTTACTAATTTTCTTAAAAGTAAACATTCTAAGATTAATCTTCATTGTATGGGGACAATCTTGAAGTTATTATTTTTACCGATTATGATATTATTTAAAATATCTTTTTATAGAATACTTTTATATATAAAACATATGTTTATTCTGAAACATTATAATTCATTTCCAAGGTTTTCATAAAATTTTAAATATAAAAGTTTATATAATTCATCTGTGTTACAATACAAAACTGACAGTTTAAGAACAATGTTAAATTTATATTCAACTTTTAAAGGGGGTTTCGAAATTTTACAGAATAATTTCATAAAAACATTACTTTAATATGCCGCTAATCAATCGGAACAGTGATACGTTACTTGGTTGTGTCTGGTATTTATCTCGTTCCCTAGGTACGCATCAATTTATTAATTTATTTGTAACGTGTTATTAAGAACATAAGGTACGTGCAATACCTATATTTATATAGTTTATGATTATATTTATATAGTTTATGATTTTTTATTACTGAATAATAATTAAATATTTTAGTTTTTTTAAATAATTGTGTAGGTTATTACAAATTTCAGTGTTTTTATAGGCATTTGTGCCATTTACCAAGCAAATGTAAGTAAATAGTTTACGATTTAATATTTAAATATTTTTAGAAAAATATTTAACAGTCCGTTTATATTTAAATAATTGACGCGTTTTTAATTTTAGATAACTTTATCCTTCATAGTTATTAATCCCGTTTATATTTTCCTTTTTAAATTTTATTTTTATGGAGCAATGTTATAAATGTAACCAATGTTGTACTAGCATTTCTGATTTGTATGGTTTGTACCACACCTCTATGAGTATATGGCGTGATTGTGTATGTATGTATGTAAAAAATCAAATATTAAATTATTTTTTTCCCATATGATGCCGATTTTGGCAGACACTGTATATATATAATGTTTATTTTATAACAGGACACTGCCATTATCTCTGCTGGAAAATAATATTATAACTGACACTAAGAATTTTATTCAAATTTTTGCTATAATGTTTGCAACATTTTACATATTTAATTTGAAATATTCTCCAAAAGATTCGTTTACCCTTGAATTCATTCAGAGATATTTATTGAAATTAAATCCAGAAGAAGGATCAAAACCTTTGTCAGAGATGAAAACCATGTCTGTCGTAAATAAGGTGGCTAACCTTAATTTAGAAAGTTAAATAATTATTCGTATGAATAACAGAAACATAATTTGTATTTATGAAACCCAGGTTCACATTCGTGTTGTAAAACATTAGTTGTGTTTATTGTAAATTTTTAATTTTTGTTTAGAGATCTAAACGTCTGAATGTTTTTTTATTCTGCTTATTTAAAAAAAAATTTTAGTTTATGTTGCATATATTTGAAATATATCTTATATTATATACTTTTTGATCTATCACGTAAAATTGATTAAAATGAAAAACACGAAAAAAGTATTACTTTATATTTTTTTTATTTTTATAATTATTTTGAGTAATTTTTATAGATTAGGTAAATAAAAAAAAAATATTGTTTATATGTTACAAAATATAAGGTTCATTTTAACGTGTAGTTAATAGTGAGTTTTTGCAAGCCTTGTCAAAGTCGTCTATATAGAGGTTTACCCATATACTTCTAATCTTGTTAATTTTCATTTACGTCATAAATATTTAATCAGATTTTAGTTTAGTGGTTGAGAAAGTGTATTTATATATTTTAGATATATTCTAGACTAACCAGTAATTTGTATGTATCGTAATCTAACAACAATATTTCGTTGATTAACTAACTTATTATCTAAACCTGTTTTTATAGCACTTTTATAGAAATTATTTTGGAAAATTAAAATTTTGATGAACGATATATAGATAATAAATTTATAAATTTAACGATTTAAAAGAAAAGGTTTTTTTTCTTTCGAAATTTAATATATAAAAATTACATAATAAAATATAGTTGTTTTTATTTTGAATTATAAATGAATTGTACAATTTATTGCTAAATAATATAATATGGTAAAATATAGGAACTTATATTAAAAATTTATTATATTAGCTAGTTAATTAATATACAGTTTTGATCATTTTATCTAATTTAATCGTATTTTCTTTTTCTTTCATAAAATACGTTAACACTAGGGTGATTCGGTTTTTCTGTGAAAGTATATTATAATAAAATAATATGTGTTTTTTATGGGCAAAACTAATATTAGAGTGGAAGGGAAGAAATAGTTATGAAGCATATCTCAAGTACGATAAAATAATTATAAATGCTATTCCGTATACATTAAAAACTGTACCTGCATATTTATTTGAAATAAATTCTAACAAATTGAACTCAAGTGAAATTTTAGGAAATCTGCATCATTATAAAATATTCAATATTAAAGAATATAATGTATTTGTTAATGTACATTTAAAACATGTAGATGAGTTTGTGTATTTGGATAATTATATATGTTACTTGCAGGGTATGTTTGCTAGAAATCTAAAAGTATCTAGAGATGTGTATTTGAGTGTTTATAATGCAAATGTGTGAATATTGTTTTTAGCTGCAGAAGCATAAAAATATAATGACTTTGAAAATTAGAATGGAGTGTGTAGAGTAAGTGTTGTTAATGGAAGGAATAGGTTGTAAAATAAATTGGTGTATGAGGAGTGCAAAATTAAAATGTTGTGTAAGTCAATTAAGATAGTTAGGTCACCTTAAAAAATGTTCTAGTAAACGTTTGAATAAAACTTAAAAAGATTATATGTAAGTGATATTAAAGAATGTAAGTTTTGATTAGATTTTCTCTTACAATTTCACTTTATTATAGAGTTATAAATGAATTTCCCTAAGTTGCAATCAATTTTATATTGTTATAATTCAAAATTATAATTTGCGTATTTTGTATTTTGTTTCTGATGTAAATGTACAATAGCAGCTAAACCATTCTTCGACCATCGTAGTCTAGAACGTAATTTTTCTTTCTGCGTTTGTTTTCTGCCCGCCCCCCACCCCAAACTATTTCTGCCTTCAGAACTACCAGTTCCAGCATCATCTATGGACACCATGACCATGCCAATGGCGGGCACTAGATTATTATTGTTCATACTTTGGAAACTCTGTGCACACGATCTATTAATAGCCGGATGTGTTTCTTAAATAGTGTTGGACGTCTTCGAATTGGTTCAGCTACTGGTTCGAAAGTGTAGTCAAGGGACTTTCATGGTTTGACGTAGTGGTGCAAAGATCTGTTGTTGCTGTAAGGTGAACATCTCTTCTTCTACCTGAAGAAAGAATCTAGAAGACAAATATGTTTCAATTTCTAAAAAAAAAATTTTTTATATTTGAAATTTATTTAAAAGAATCAATATTAAATAACAGAATTTCAACCTAAGGCTTTCTAATTTAAAATTTAATTTAAAAGTTAACTTTAATTAAATTAAGATAGATTTTTAAACAATGTCTTTATATTGTTGTTAATTTTGTTGTAGAATTTGTTAAGTTTTTTTACTATATTTTTTCTATGAAATAAATGTTTACAAAACAAAACCCATAACGCAGCATATTTTTAAACACTCTATAATGTAAACTTTTAACTGACGAATATGTTTTATATATTCAATATATTTACTTTTGCTATAACTGTTGAACTAACCAATGCTTGACATAATAAATATCTCTACTACATATTCGAGTTGTGTTTTATTTAATAAAGTCAAAACCTATATCCCTGACAGAATTTGACTTATGTTGTATGTTGGACTAACAACTAAAATGTTGCGTTTTTATTTAACTAAGTCGTTATTGCACCCAGCTACTCAATTAGAAAAAAAAAATTACCTCTAATTATTAAAATATTTTCTAATGTATTTTTATTTAAACTATTAAAGATTATTATTAAAAGCATAAACCCGTATTCCACCTCTTTTGTTTATGAAAGTGTGCTTTTATTATTTGAAAAAAAAATTACCTCTAATTATTAAAATATTTTCCAATGTATTTTCATTTAAACGATTAAAGATTATTAAAAGCTATTACTATAAGCTTTGAAACTAATTATTATTTTTCATTTATTCAATATGCTACTCGAGACAGTTGTTGAATTTAGAACAATAAACATCTCTACTAATAAAACTAATAAAAATATTTACTCATACAATAAAAAGCACATAATGTAAATTTTGTCGCGTATTGTACTTTTCAAACTCAGTTTATAAAGACATAGTTTAATAAAATTGTCCCGAAATAAGGTTCTTAATCCTACTTGAGAAATGATTACTTTGATTTGGTTCTCTTCTAATAATTTTAAAACTGTATAGCTAACATAATGTTCTAAAATAAAAACAATAATCGCAGATGTTTTACATATCACATCTGCTTGAATCATTTAGCATAAAAAAAAATTACACAATAGACCGTGATTTACAAATTAAATTATGTTTACAAAATTATATACTATTAAAAATTGGGATTAATATATCAAAATTCCACAGTTTTAAAACATTTTTACTTTCTTCGGCTGCCATTTTAATTAAATATTTAATAGATATTTTACTTACTCTCTGTTTACGTCGAATGATGCACATGAACTGACTTGTATCAACATGTAAGGTGACGCGTATTAAAAAATATAATAATAATTTAATTACAGTACAAATTATATACGTATCATCCGTAACAACAGTGTATTTTAAAATGTATTGTCGATATTTATCATAAATATATATGTATAGCATTTAAAATTATTCATATTTTTTGTCAATATCTATTTTGATATTTTCCAGATACGCATAGCTTGATTTAACATATCAGGTTTAATATAAATATATAATTGCACCTAATATCTAACATTTTTATATTGACAAAACTGATATTATTGCCTAATAAAATGTTGCTATTATAAAAATCTTAACAATACGTGCATAGCAATCTATTTTTCTATGTGTATAAATTAATAATATATAATCCGTTGGAAATGTTTTAAAAAGTATTTATCTAAATACTTGGCAGCTGCTTGTAGCAATGCTTGTAACCAGATATCAATAGAAAAACAAACAGACATATTCATATATTTTGATGGTACCACGTATTTCATGAATAGAAAAAGATATATTATTTAAATCGACACGACAAACAAAGTACACACCAAACTAGTTACATTTCTATTGCCTTTCGAAGTACTTTATTGAACCACTAGAGGAACATAATGTTATAGTTAGGTATGGCACTTAACAACTTATGTTTCAGATATGGAAATGTCCATATGTTTGGGCGTTCTAGAAGAGTATAATACAGTGGAACCTCGGTATACGACCTTAATCAGTTCCTGATGTTTGGACTTATACCGAATAGGACGTATACCAAACCAACATTTTCCATAAGAAATAATGTAAAAATAATTAATCCGTTTTCATGTAAAAAAAAAATAATAATAAAATAATAATAAAATAATAATAAAAAAAACTCCTGTTGATATGGTATATTAATGAGGTTGTAAAATAATTATTTAGTTTTCTGTTGGTTTTCGTTTGCCTTTTTGCAATTCATGATTAATAAAAATAATAAAATTTTACTTAAAAATGAAAATCAGAAGAAACTTAACAAAGTTATAGACTGTGGCTCCACGCAGTTCTGGTACACTAAAAGGGCAATACACCAACCAAGGACTCTCCCCATCAGAAATTACACAGTTTTAAACCAAATGAAGTCAATATAAATTCGTAAATAGTGTACATATCATAGTATTACTTGTTCATATATAGCGCTTATAATTGAATTAAGTCGTATACCGTACAAAAGTCGTATACCGAGCAAATTTTTTTTTCACCCAAACAGAACGTATTCCGAATTGGACGTATTCTAAAGCAGACTTATACCGAGATACATCACTGTAGTACAAATTCAAAATTATTGGAAAGGAAGAAAAAGGATGGTTAATATATACAGTATCGTCGGTTATTGCATTACGTAAAGCTGATGAAGAACAATAATTTGGAATTGCAATTTGGGAATTAGCAATGAAGAAAATATTATCAATATATTAATGAATAAAACTATACACAAAATCCGTAATTCAAATATTTATTTATTATTAGATAATCACAAATTGAATCAATTACCGCTGCATGAACATAGAGTTCAATCATTATTTTAAAATACAAGTACCTACATAATCTAAGTTAATCCATAAGTTTCACAATAGAACGAAATCGACATCATTATATATAAAAATGGTACATTTTAAAAATCAATACTTTAATAATTGTATTTATATTAGAACTGAGTATTAGTAGAATAATGTTTATATTATTATTTTTGTAATATTAAGCATTATTATAAAGTTTATAAATATCAAACAACTTATTTGATTGATATTATTTAAATATTTTATATATAATATTTTTAACTTATGATATATATATATGTATATTAATTAATATAATTAAGTAACAAACATTTTGTTATTTGTTTTTCTGTATTATGTATAAAAATGTATACTTTTCATATACTTTTACAATCTACATTACGTAAACAATAAATATTTCACTAAATATAAAGGACAATTTTTGTTTATCTTCAGTACAGTTTTTGTTTGTGACAGTTTAAGTTGTTTTGTTTAAATATATCTGACGAAGAATTTATGATTATACAAGATGATACCTGTACAATCATTTGAAAAATACGAATGCTAAACAGAACATTTACAATTGTATAGGACATAAATATAATTTTACAGGTTTATAAGATAAATTCGCCATCTACTTTGTTTTCGTTAATTTTTCATCTAATGTGTCTAAATTGAATGTTATTTTAATATATTAAATACGCGTTTTAAAAATAATATTAATTTTATTTTCCAAACTGCTTATTTACATACAATTTGACGTTTCTTTCATAAAAATACATACAGATCGCTATCTCATGTTACTGCGAAATCTAATTAGCCGTTCTAAAAACATAAGTGAATTTTAGTTAAAACTTTGACTGCGATAAAACAAAATTTGCTAATGAAACTAAATCCGTGCTTTTGCAATATATTCCTATAAGATCACATGTTGTTTGGTTCAGAACTACTAGCTCCGCGCTAAAACATTACTCTGATTTCGCTAGCAAAAAATGAGGCTTAACAAAATTTAAAAATTAATCATTAATAAACAAAAGAACACTATAAATACAAATATGGTCTTAATTTCTACTCTGAGAAAATTTTTTAATTTGGCATTCATTAGGTTTCTTCTTTGCATGAGACCGGACATGTTGCTTTAAATGACCACTCCACATAAAAGTTCTCTCACATATCTCGCATTAATAAGGTTTCTCATTTGTATGTATACGAATATGTTTTTTTAAGCTTCCACTTTGAGTAAATGTTTTCTCACATATTTCGCATTTATAGGGTCTCTCATTTGTATGTACACGAATATGTTTTTTTAAGCTTCCACTTTCAGTAAATGTTTTCTCACATATTTCGCATTTATAAGGTCTCTCATTTGTATGAGAACGGATATGACGTCTTAAAGCTTGACTTAGAGTAAATGTTTTCTCACATATTTCGCATTTATAAGGTCTCTCATTTGTATGTACACGAGTATGTTCTTTTAAATGTCCACTATGAATAAATGCTTTGTCACATATTTCGCATTTATAAGGTCTCTCATTTGTATGAGAACGAATATGAACTTTTAAATTACCATTTCGAGTAAATGCTTTTTTACATATTTTGCACTTATAAGGTTTCGCCGTTGTATGAGAACGGATATGTTTCCTTAATTTTCCCCTATCAGTAAAAGTTTTCTCACATAATGTACATTTATGAGATTTTCTTTTCTTTACAGATTCATCATTTTCTTCCGAGCTGAAAATATTATTTTTCTTCGAATCTCTACTAGCTTGCCCATGTTTTATATCGATTTCATTCTCAAAATCCGAATATTCTTCCTTAATTATTATTTCTGAAAGTAAATCTACAGATTCTGATTTCAAACTTTCTTCAAATTTAATATTTGTATCAGTTTCCAATTCTACTTCTTCCATGTAATCTTCAGTAATAGCTTCTTCTTTCATACAAACTGCATCAACATTTGTATTATTTTGTGATTCTAAACTTTCTTCAACTTTAATGTTTATGTCAGTTTCCAAATCTAGTTTAATGTATTCTTCATCAATATTCTCTTCTTTAATTTTGCTTTCAATTTTAAATTCGTTTTCCATAACTTTACTATTTTGCAATTGTTGTTTTGCATATCGCTTGAAAATTTCTTGCGATTTAAAACATTTTTCTACAAATTTATACGTTTCATTTAATCGAACAGAACAAACTGAGCAAATACAATTCGATAACTTCTCAGTACATTCCAACTAAAAATATAAATTAAAATTATATATTACATATAATACAAATTACCGGTTTAAAGGGATCTTAATAAAGAAATATATTTCTACTAGTAACACCTAGTCCCTATGATATTTTACTAATATTTGATTTATTTGTGAGATCTAAATCCCACTACAAGCTGTGTGAATACGTACGTTACTTAATTATGAAGTAACAAATGATTATAAATACAAGACGAAATTTTTACGAGCCTGAAAACAGACAACAATATTTTTTCTCATAATAGCTATTCCCAACTACTCTTGCAGAAACAAATTTTAGTTTAGCAAAAACATATTATAGTAATGAATAAACTTATTATAAGTAAACCTAATAAAATAATAATTGTTTTATGTAATTTTTATTGTAAATGTGCATGTATTCAAATTAAAACTTATTTTACATAAGTTTTAATTAAACAAAACCAACAAACGTATTAAAATTTGAAATACTCTAAATTAGGTCAAGTAAGTTAAATTTGTCTGTTCTCAAAAATTATGGAAGAGACAATAAATAAATGATTACTTATCAATTTCTAAGCATATAATTTCGTTTCGTGGACCTGGTTAAAGCTAGTATTTTACTTACAATTTCCGATGCAATTGTTTCCAATTTGTATGATAACAATACATTATCCGAATCCATTGTAGTTAAAGTAAATGTTATATTATCACCACCAGCACACAGTCGACAACGTTCTTCATTTAAATGTTGTTTTAATATTATTTGAGAATCGAAACATTGTTTTATAAATTTATAAGCATCATTCAATCGAACAGCGCAAATTGTACAAATACCATTCGGTAATTTGATCTTGCAATCCACCTAAAATAAGAAAAGTAAAAGATTCAGATACAATAATGTATATTACAATCAAAAGAAATAATTTCATTCTTACAATTTCTGGCATAATTGCTGCCAATTTATCTACGAAACGTTTGCTATCTGAATCCAGATCAAGTATAGTGAACAATACATTTTTGTCACTTACACATAATTGACAATGGTGCATAAACTTATTCATGATTAAAATTAAATTTTCTACCAAAAAAAGCTTCTTACAATAAGTAAAACATAAAATAATTGTATTTGATAGTATTAGAGGTTAACTTATAAAAATCTGACACGAATCCAGTTGGCCAGATAAATTTTGCGTAATGTTTTTAGTATAAGAAGAAGAATAAATAGCAGCGTCCTGTTTGCTGAACGTAAAAGGCGAAAGATTTATTCTCACTGAAGAGATACCAGAGTAACGAGTCAACGTGTTAGACAAACTACTTAAGAAACCACTACCAATAACTACACAGGAGACGTCATTTAAAAACTATTTTTTTAACTAACAACACATTGTTTTCAAAACATTTGCTACAATTAAAATATACAATAATTTCATAAATAAAATTGTAGAATAAATTTTATTGAACATATATTTACAATAACAATATTCATTAAATTGTTATATTTTTACAACTGGCGTTCATCAGCGCCATCTATGCATACGGAAATCAAGTACTTCTCAAGGTAGTTTATAATTTAACCATTAATGTTGAACAATTAAGATATATAATAATATAATGTACAAAATTGTAGAATACATTTTATTAAAAATATATTTACAATAAAAATATACATCAAATTATTATATTTTTACAATTAACGTTACTAGCGCTATCTATGAATCTAAAAATTAAGTACTTTTTAAAATAGTTTATAATTTAACCATTAATGTCAAACAATTAAAATATACAATAATATATTGGACAAAATTGTAGAATATATTTTATTAAAAGTATATTTACAATAACAATATTTATTAAATTGTATTTTTGCAACTAACGTTCATCAGCACCATCTATAAACAAGGAATTCAAGTACTTTTTAAAGTAGTTTATTATTTAAACATTAATGTTGAACAATTAAAATATACAATAATATAATGGATTAAATTGTAAAATATATTTTATTAAAAATATATTTACAATAACAATATTTTTAAAATTTCTATATTTTTACAAATAACGTTCATCTATGAATACGGAAATGAAGTACTTCTCGATGTGGTTTGCTTGTCAGAAATATCATTTTCCTAGAATTTACAAAGCTTTATTAATTATTTATTATAATTTAAAATAAAGATTGAAGGAAAAATGATAGTATTAAAAGCTCAAGGTATGTATTGTTATTTATATCATTATTAATTGAATGTCCTATTTTTGATATACGTAGACGTACTTATAAAGAAAGTTAGGTTATAAATTTTTGTTTACTTGCAATTCCGTAATATTTTGTTATTAGTTAATAATATTTACAGCAGAAAATAATTTAAAATTACTTTTTACATGAGCTGACAAACGACATGTTGTCACAAGATACTTCTATATGCACAAATTGTTTAACAAATGTTTCGAATAAAAATTATAGGTATTTAGAAATTTCTTTTTATCGACTACACACATTATTTTAGTCGTTACATTTTGGTTAATATTGTAGTATTATTATGTAGTAGTATTAGTAGTGACATCTAGTGTCAATATAGTGAGTTACAGTTAGTAACAGCTCTCATGTATGTTTATTTTCATCATCTTAAATATATTATCTTAAACCTAATTAAACCAGTTATTATTAAATAATAACCCCAGATAATATTACAATTATTAAAAGTAAAATGTTAGTAAAAGAATAAATAACTGTATTCCGGAATATTTTAGATTTGATTACAATGTAGAATAAAAATAGCAATATTACAGAAAAATAGTGCTAAAATTTTACTATAAAAAATCTGTAATTTCATTTTACATCATAAATATTTTATATTTCTACCACAGAATTCTGTAATTTTGTACATAATTCTATAATAATCACATGAAGTATGTAAAATTGCTTTACTTTCTGCAAATGGCATCACATACATACATATTGTTGGTATAACTTCATAAATTATGTTAAAATTACAGCTTGTATATTAATATTTGTAATAATTCATTAAATTTATATATATATATATATATATATATATATATATATATATATATATATGTAATTATACCAACAATATTATTACAGAACTAAATAAATTTTAGCTATTTATGGAAAATATGTGACAGCATTGCTTAAAAAACTGTAATATTACATATACATAATGTACTTTTTTATTCCGTTAATAATATATCATAGTACAATAATATATATATATATATATATATATATATATATATATATAGTATATATATATATATATATATATATTATATATATATATATATATATATATATATATATATATATTATATATTATATATATATATATACTATATATTATATATATATATATATATATATATATATATATATTATATATTATATATATATATATATATATATATATATATATATATATAGGGTAAGTCGAGGAGAGATGGACCATATTTTAAATAACGAAAATTATTTTGTTTATTTTGTAATAAATAAATTTTTTAAAAATTAGAACATACAAAGGAATATATATATAACACAACTTTTGAGTATAAAAAAACTAAAGAAAAAACAGGTAATATAAACAAAAAAATTGTTTTCTAAATAACAATATTGGTCCATCTCTCCTCCTTATAGTAGGTGAGATGGACCATTTGAAATTAGTCCGAAAGAATACACATTTTAACTAGATTTATTCTTCCACACAATTTGCACGAATTTTCGTTTATTGTACATCCTTCGTGCAACCAGCGGCCACAGATTATGCATTTAATCCAGTCGTCTTTTTTTTCTGTTTAAGAGGGTACACTCTGCAAGTTTCAAAAAATCGATTTTTTTTATTTTGGCTTAAAAAATTCTTTGGAGTGTCTACTTTATCGTAAACTTTACCCAAAGTTCATGAGACACTCCGTTCCAAAGTTACAGGCCGAAAAGCGAAGCCGTGTAGCACACTGAAGGTATGTAAACGAATTTGATGAAAAACTGGACTCAAAACTTCAATTGCGATTATCTCGAGACCATGTTTTCAAAGTTAGCGGACATCATAACTCAGAAACGGTTCGTCCGATTTGAACGCGGTTTAAATTTTTGAATTTTACACAATTTTTTCTTTATCTACGTACGTAGCCGTTTTTCTTTATCTTAAAAAATGCCTCTTCGGTGCAACCTTTTATGTCTATTTTTCCGTCCGAAAACCTGATTTTTTTTTTAAAACGTTGTCAATTTTTCATTTTTCAACATAATCAAAAAATCCTACGTACGATGACAGGAAATTTATTGGAGATTAAGGAAAAAATATCGATTTTGTTCGAGCTCCAACGGTGCGGCCTCTATGATGTCCGCCGATCAGCAGGTTGCCATCGGAGGTGCCACGCTGCACCTGGTGTAGCGGCCGAAGGAGTTGCCCAATGTAGGCCAAAAAATTAATTTTTGTAGCCGAAGAACGGTAAAATAAACATATGTATTCCATTTTTGTCATACTTTTATAGTTATCTTTAACAAAAATCCCGAAAATCACCTTTATTTCAGGCCGACAGAGTGTACTACCCCCTTAATCATTTAATTCTTCTTCATCTGATGTGTATCATTTAATACAACTTCATCTGAACTAGAAGATAACGACGAAATCTGTCGTTTCCTCATTTTAAATTTTACACCGATTTTTTACAGTTTAATTTTAAACAGATTTTAGTAAATTTAGAAAAAAAAAAAATTAAAATTGTAAAATTACCATAATTATCATTGTAAATTTACATCGATTTTTTTACAGTAAAAGTCTTTTACGTGGCTTCGTTAGCTTCCAGTAACAAACTAGCTTCGCACATCATTTTCGCGCTACTTCTCACTAGAAACAATAGATGGCACTCTTCCAGCACGGATAGCTGCACCCGTGTCGCTACCAGTCCATGTAGCACTGTAGCACGCTCCAAATCCAGCCAACGCTGTAGGGCCAACTCCCGCTCACGAATCGGAACACCTAGGGCTACGTCCGAAGGGCCCCATAGCGAAAACTCCAAAATGGATTTCACCTGACTCAGCGATATTGCGCTTTCTTTGCGTAGCAGTGTGCGAATTAGCGTGGCGAGTTTGGTCGGTGGGAAAAGCGCATTTAGTGCGATTAATGCGCATGCGCAGAGCGAACCGCGACTTTCGGATTCGTCGTGACGATAGATTTCATCGCTAAATCTGTAATTAAATACCAAGTTAATTAAGGTATACAAAAGTAATTTATGTGGGCACTAGGAGAAACTTTTCTGGAAATTTGATCAAAATCGGATAAATAATGTAGCCACAATGAATTTTAAAAAAACTTTAGTAATTTTTTTCTCTGGAAAAAAATAAAAGCACATGACCCTATCTTGGGTCCCAGACAAATTTATCCTGAAAATTTCATTCTAATCGGTTGAACCCCGTCTAGGAGGAGTAGCGATCACAAAATTTTGACCGAGCGAGCTGACGACGCACATCCATACACCCACATATAAACTAAGTTCAGATTCGTCATCTAGAAGCTATATTAAAGATTTCTATAAAAAAAATTTAGTTTTTTTGAAAATGTTACAGACACGTACCAAACGCTATACCACTTTTTCCTTGCAGTCAAAGTGGTAAAAATTATTTATTCTTTTCTTCTTCCAACATACATGTTTTATTACCACTTTGACTGCAAGGCAAAAGTGGTATAGCGTTTGGTACGTGTCTGTAACATTTTCAAAAAAACTAAATTTTTTTTATAGAAATCTTTAATATAGCTTCTAGATGACGAATCTGAACTTAGTTTATAAGTGGGTGTATGGATGTGCGTCGTCAGCTCGCTCGGTCAAAATTTTGTGATCGCAACTCCTCCTAGTCGGGATTCAACCGATTTTAATGAAATTTTCAGGATAAATTTGTCTAGTGCCCAAGATACGGTCATGTGGTTTTGGTTTTTTTCGGTGATGCCAACTTTCCGAGAAAAAAATTACTAAAGTTTTTAAAAATTTATATTAGCTACATTATTTATCAGATTTTGATCAAATATTCAGAAAAGATTTCCCTAATGCTCCCATTAATTACATAATTTTATTAATATCCAGTGTTGCCAACTTTCCGACGAAAAAAATTACTAAAGTTTTTAAAAATTTATTATGGCCATGTTATTTAACCGATTTTACTCGAAATTATCACAAAAGATTCTCCTAGTATTCTTATAATTTATGTAATTTTAACGAAATACAGTGTTGCCAACTTTCCGAGAAAAAAATTACTAAAATTCATTGTGGCTACATCATTTATTCGATTTTGATCAGATTTTCCGTAAAGTATCTCCTAGTGCCCACATAAATTATAATATTATTAAAATACAGTCAATATGGGTTTACCCATATAGTTCTAATCTTGTTTTAGCCTCTTACCCTTGCAGCAGACACAATCGGTGCTGCGTGTCTTTGTCCACATCGAAACATAGAATAAAATTGGATAAAGTTGATGGTATTTCTTCGATGCCCTGTGCTTGCAGACATTTCAAGCTGTTAACGAATTGCAGCAGAATAAAACATGCGTCACGATTCAATTCCCCGGTGGGATTACTTTTTTCTTTCAGGGTTGCACCAATACTTTGTATTGTTGCAACTTGCAGCCATGGTAGCACGGAAATTGAAGCTAAAACACACACACACACATACACACACTTTATTATACACATAAATCTATATTATTATACATTATATATTATTATACACATTTATTATTACATTACACATTATATTACTATATACATATATATATATATATATATATATATATATATATATATATATATATATATATATATATATATATATATATATATATATATACACAGTGTTCGTTCGCTTGGTTGATATAGGGCAATAACATGGGATTTCGATAATATGTAGAATAGTACTTTCTGAAGTAAAATTCGGAAAAATACTTAGAAAACTTTTCGATAGGGAATAAAAAGTTCTATAATTTGGTTCTACTTTTAACTTGCTAGCATGTGCCGTTTGGGCGCTAGAATTTTTTTTAAAATGTTTTTTAGAATTTTCAATAATGTTTCCTGCTAAATCAGTACGAGTAGGAGAAAAAAGTTACTTAGCTATTATGTAACTAATTTTTTTCTCTATTTTACTAAAATTTTTTCAGATATTTTTGGGCAAATTTGAAAAAAGTTATACATATTTTAAAAAAATTCAAAATAAGACTTTTTTCAAAATTTCCTCAAAAAAATCTGAAAAAAAAATCAGTAAAATAGAAAAAAAAATTAGCTACATAATAATTAAGTAACTTTTTTTTCTAACTCATACTGATTTAGCAGTAAAAATTATTGAATATTTTAAAAACATTTTCAAAAAAATTCTAGCGCCCAAACGGCACATGCCAGCAAATTAAAACTAAAACCAAATTATATAATTTTTTATTCCCTATCGAAAAGTATTCTAAGTATTTCTTCGAATTTTACTTCAGAAAGTAGTATTCTGCATATTATCGAAATCCCATGTTATTGCCCTATATCAACCAAGCGAACGAACACCCTGTATATATATATATATATATATATATATATATATATATATATATATATATATTATTAGAGTAGGTAGATGAATTTGTGTATTTGGGTAGTTTGTTGTCTAGAGCAGCGGTTCTTAACCTTTTATTAGTCGCGGCCCCCTTAAAATCCTAAAATTCTAAATACAATGGCCCGTATTCTCACCTCATTTATAAAAGTGATTTTTGCTAAAAGTACTTTTAACTTTTGCTTAAAATTAATTATTAAGCACTTTATAATAGTTTATTTAAATTTTATAATATCAAATATAATAAAAATGATCAAAAATAGTAAAATTATTTATATTTAATGAAAAACATAAGCAAAAACTTATTTTGAAATAAATGATAAAAGCACTTTTTCACGAAAAAGTGAGGTGAGAATATGAGCCAAAATTTTTATGTGCAGTGTTCAGCAATATCATAGTAACATTTTTGAATAAAGTGTGTCCACAAACAGTTTTTGAAGATTTTTGAAATTATCTATGTCTTTAATATTGATTGAGGAAGCGAATTAAAAGCAGGCAGAAAATTCATGCGAAATGCAATGAACAGAAAATGCTTTATCAATCAGATTGTCAGTAATAACATATTTCTTGAAAAATAGGTACCTATATTTGCAAATGAAAGTATACACGGAGAAAAGGCATTCTTTAGAGTAAAGAAAATCATTTTCATTCCAATAAATATTTTTTTCAATAGTGGCAAATAAATATCGATTTGATTTAAAGGTATTTATTTATTACAAACAAATAATTATTTACAATAAAGAGCTTGTATATTTACTCCAAATAAATTTATTTCAAATAAGAAAATATATGTTATTGAAATTTATTTATTAATATCAAAGAAACGTTTTTCTACGTGTACTTGCTATACTGTAAAAATTGTAAACCTAGACTTTAGTTTAACCATGTTTACAAATATTGAGATGTCATTGAATTCATCTGTCACTTACATAATTATGTATCACTTAGAAAAACTAGTAACATTTTTTTTTATTTGTAAAGATATAAAAACTTGAAAAATTCTAATATATTCGCGGCCCCCCGAGGGGGCGGGGGGGGGGGCGGACCCCCTGTTAAGTATCCCTGGTCTAGAGATCGTGAAATTGAAAGGAGAGTAAATGCTGCTGATTGTAAGGTGCTTTGGGTGCTTTGGGAACTTTTACTAGGAATGGAAATGTTTCCAAAGATGCCCGTTTGAATATATATAATGCAGTTTTGGTGCCTACGTTGATGTATGGTAGTGAATGTTGGGTTTGGTTGCAGAAAAGCATAAACGGAAAATGACTGCTGTGCGAAATGAGATTTTTACTTGGAGTATGTGGTGTAAATAGGAGAGATCGGGTACGAAATAGATGAGTATGAAATTGAAAAAAAATGTTGTAGCAAAAGTTGGTGTTAGTCAGTTAAGTTCGGACATGTTGAGCAAATATCTAATGAACGTTTGGTTAAAAAGATTTATTTGAATGATTGTTGATGGTATACGTTTGCAGGTGGACGTCCGATGAGTAGTTGGAGTGGTGGTATGATTGAGAGGGTGGCTTGCGTGCAGCGATAGTTTCCAAGTAGTAGAAATAAAAGTGGATGAAAGTGCGAAAGTTGCTTGTTTGGATAGGAATGTTTGGACTGATTTCGTCGGAATGATGCGAAAAGTGATTTTGTGCCACACCCTGTTTTGGGTACATGGCGTGATTGTGTATATATGTTTACCTTGCACCAAATCCTCACTAATTTCCACCCCATTTCCATTAATATCCTCCAAAAATCTCTTCGGAACCAAATCATTAAACTCAGTCACCGGCTCCAAACTATGCAGCCCGGCGGCCGCGTGATGAGTACGTGGAGCGGCCTGTGCAATTGAAACGGCGAGCGTGACATGATGTGCACCCCATAGTGCGTGATGAAACGTCCGACGTCGTCCAATCGATGTCACTGTATCACACGGAGCGCTATCAACAATTACGAAATCATTCCAGCGCAGCACGGGCGCAAGTTGAAGACTTCGTAAGGCATTTGATACAGAGCCTGGGCTGGAATGTAACTGGAAATAGAAATTATTAATCATTATTTACTAATATTGGATCAATACAATATCAATTGGATCAATACAATATCAATTGGATCAATACAATATCAATTGGATCAATACATTTTTACTACTTTGACTGCAAGGAAAAAGTAGTATAGCGTTTGGTACGGTGTCTGTAACATTTTCAAAAAAATAAAAAATTGTATAGAAATCCTTCATATAGCCTATAGATGACGAATCTGAACTTAGTTTATATATGTGGGTGTATGGATGTGCGTCGTCAGCTCGCTCGCTCGTTCGGTCCTCAGACAAAATTTTGTGGCCGCAACTCCTCCTAGACGGTTCAACCGATTTTAATGAAATTTTCAGGATAAATTTGTCTAGTGCCCAAGATGGTCATGTGGTTTCGGTTTTTTCCAGTGATGCCAACTTTCCGAGAAAAAAATTACTAAAGTTTTTAAAAATTCATATTGGCTACATGATTTATCCGATTTTGATCAAATTTTCAGAAAAGATTTCCCTAATGCTCCCATTAATTACATAATTTTATTAATATTCAGTGTTGCCAACTTTCCGAGAAAAAAATTACTAAAGTTTTAAAAATTTTATTATGGCCATGTTATTCAACCGATTTCACTCAAATTTTCACAAAAGATTTTCCTAGTATTCATATAATTTATGTAATTTTAACAAAATACAGTGTTGCCAACTTATCTAGAAAAAAATCACAAAATTTTTAAAAAATTCATTGTGGCTACATTATTTATTCGATTTTGATGAAATTTTCCTAAAAGTTTCTCCTAGTGCCCATATAAATTATAATATTATTAAAATACAGTGTTGCCAACTTTCCGAGAAATGTCAAAGTAGTCTATATATGGGTTTACCCATATACTTCTAATCTTGTTCTATCTCATTCTGACACATGCTTACAAACATAACCAAAAAATCATGTAAAAAATCTTTTTATATAAAATAAAATAAATGTAAACACAATTGTATTATATATTTCAGGAGGCTTTGATAATGGCTATTAGTCGAAATTAATCGCCAAATATAAAAAATAAAATATAACAATTATATATTGGTTTTTCTTTTTCTACTTTCCAAATTACATTCTAAATTATCCAATATAAAAATGGAGGCATTCGTCGATAAATCAATACATTGTTGTTTATATGTACCTATATGTTGAATTGATGTTAACTTATTAACCTAGAAATGTCAAATGACAGCTGTGTTAAGTTACTCGAAGGAACACTTCTACCAGTAATATATAATCGTGCACTTGATATAATAATATAATCGTGCACATTATATAAATATATATATATATATATATATTTATATATATATATATATATATATATATTTATATATATATATATATTTATATATATATATATATATATATATATATTTATATATATATATATATATATATTTATATATACAGGGTGATTTGTAAATAATTGGAAATATTTTAACTGGAGTATCCTGGGCTCAGAATATGAAGATTTGACCCAAAACACTTAGATAAAATGTGGCTCCTTACTGAGCTACAGGGTGTTTTATTTAAAAATTTAAAAACGATTTTTGCCCAGTACTTAAAAACTATTTGACGTATCCTTATCATACTTGGCAGAAAGTGTAGGTACCATACACCATACTAAATTATGTTAAACAAAAGTTTCTGGCTAGTGCCAGTGGCGTACAACAGGGGCAAGTGAGAGGTTGATCCTTCCTAAATTCTACGCCACTGGCGGAATTGTCATTTTAGCACAATTTTTCGATTCTCCAATACTTTCTGTGTAAAAAACATACTCCTTCTTCCTAACGATAAAGTCACTATTTTTCGAGATATTTAAAGTTAAACATAAGCTGCACCCTTGGGATTTTTTCAAAATTTGCTCAAAAAAATCTGAAATAATTGAATAAAATAGAGAAAAAAATTAGCTACATAATAACTAAGTAACTTTTTTTTCTAACTCATTCTGGTTTGGCAAGAAAAATTAATGAAAATTAATATTTTTTGCATTTTAATTTTTTATTTTCAATAATTTTTCCTGCCAAACCAGAATAAGTTAGAGAAAAAAGTTACTTAGTTATTATGTAGGTAATTTTTTTCTCTATTTTACTCAATTATTTCTCTTCTCTATTATACTGAATTTTTTCAGATTTTTTTGAGCAAATTTTGAAAAAATCCCAAGGGTGCAGCTTATGTTTAACTTTAAATATCTCGAAAAATAGTGACTTTATCGTTACGAAGAAAGAGTATGTTTTTTACACAGAAAGTATTGATTTTCATTTTTAAGTAAAATTTTATTATTTTTATTAATCATGAATTGCAACAACTTAACAAAGTTATAGACCGTGGGTCCACGAAGGTCTGGTACACCGAAAGAGCAGTACATACACCAGCCAAGGACTCTCCCCATCAGAAATTACATAATTTAAAACCAAATGAAGTCAATGTAAATTCGTGAATAGTGTAGATATCATAGTATTACTTGTTCATATATAGCGCGTTTAATTGAATTAAGTTGTATACCGAACAAAAGTCGTATACCGAGCAAAATTTGTTTTACCCAAACAAGACGTATTCCGAATTGAATGTATTCTAAAGCAGACGTATAGCGAGGTTCATCACTGTAGTACAAATTCAAAATTATTGGAAAGGAAAATAGAGAATGGTCAATATATGCATCGTTTTTGGTTAATCGCATTACGTAAAGCTGATGAAGAACAAGAATTTGGGATTTAGCATCTAAGTACTTAGATCAAGAATATATTATCAATATATTAATGAATAAAACTATACGCAAAATCCGTAATTCAAATATTTATTTATTATTAGACAATCACATATTGAATCAATTACCGCTGCATGAACATAGAGTTCAATCAATTAAGCTTATATCATTATTTTAAAATACAAATACATAATCTAACTTAATCCATAACTTTCACAATAGAACGAAATCGACATCATTATATATAAAAATGGTACATTTTAAAAATCAATAATTTAATAATTGCATTTATATTAGAACTGAGTATTAGTAGAATAATGTTTATATTATTTTTTTTGTAATATTAAGCATTATTATAAAGTTTATAAATATCAAACAACTTATTTGATTGATATTATTTAAATATTTTATATATAATATTTTTAACTTATGATATACTGGGTGTCCCATTTTAATCCGCCACCTGCAATAACTTTAAAATCGTGCATCGGACAAAAAAATGTTTTGGATAAAAAGTAAATGGTTTCGAGGGGGACATTTGATGCAGAGACCCTTGCCCCCTTTGGACCCCCTGAGGGGCGGGAAAGGGGGGCAACTTTAAAATCTTAAATGGAACACCCTATTTTTTATTGTAGATTCTGATAGGCCATTAAAAAGTATGTAAATTTTATTTCAAGACTTTTTTTTATCTTTGATAGATGTCGCTGCAAACAGCATTTTTTTTCTCAGTTTATCAGTTTTTAATTTGAAAAAAAAAGGTGTAACTAAGTACGATATTCAAGTTCTTTTCAGTTCTTTGGGAAGAGGGGGGGGCAAGGGTCACTGAATCAGATATCCCCTCGAAGCCATTAACTTAAAGTTATACCCCTCTAAACCATTAACTTAAAGTTAATGGTTTCGAGGAAGATATTTGATGCAGTGACCCTTGCTCCCCCTCTTCCCAAAAAACTGAAAAAATCTTGAATATTGTACTTAGTTACACTTTTTTTTTCAAATTGAAGATTGATAAACTGAGAAAAAAAAATGCTGTTTGCAGCGCCATCTATCAAAGATAAAAAAAAAGTCTTGAAATAAAATTTACATACTTTTTAATGGCCTATCATAATCTACAATAAAAAATAGGGTGTTCCATTTAAGATTTCAAAGTTGCCCCCTTTTCCCGCCCCCCAGGGGGTCCAGAGGGGGCAAGGGTCTCTGCATCAAATGTCCCCCTCAAAACAATTTACTTTTTATCCGAAACATTTTTTTTGTCCAATGCACGATTTTAAAGTTATTGCAGGTGGCGGATTAAAATGGGACACCCAGTATATGTATATTAATTAATATAACTAAGTAACAAACATTTTGTTATTTGTTTTTCTGTATTATGTATAAAAATGTATACTTTTCATATACTTTTACAATCTACATTACGTAAACAATAAATATTTCACAAAATATAAAGGACAATTTTTGTTTATCTTCAGCACAGTTTCTGTTTGTGACAGTTTAAGTTGTTTTGTTTAAATTTAAATCTAACGAAGAATTTATGATTATACAAGATGATACCTGTACAATCATTTGAAAAATACGAATGCTAAACAGAACATTTAGAATAGTATAGCACATAAATATAATTTTACAGGTTTATAAGATAAATTCGCCATCTACTTTGTTTTCGTTAATTTTTCTTCTAATGTGTCTAAAATGAATGTTATTTTAATATATTAAATACGCGTTTTAAAAATAATATTAATTTTATTTTCCAAACTGCTTATTTACATACAATTTGACGTTTCTTTCATAAAAATACATACATATCGCTATCTCATGTTACTGCGAAATCTAATTAGCCGTTCTAAAAACATAAGTGAATTTTAGTTAAAACTTTGACTGCGATAAAACAAAATTTGCTAATGAAACTAAATCCGTGCTTTTGCAATATATTCCTATAAGATCACATGTTGTTTGGTTCAGAACTACTAGCTCCGCGCTAAAACATTACTCTGATTTCGCTAGCAAAAAATGAGGCTTAACAATATTTAAAAATTAATCATTAATAAACAAAAGAACACTATAAATACGAATATGGTTTTAATTTCTACTCTGAGGAAAAGTTTTTAATTTGGCATTCATCAGGTTTCTTCTTTGCATGAGACCGGACATGTTGCTTTAATTGACCACTCAACATAAAAGTTCTCTCACATATCTCGCATTAATAAGGTTTCTCATTTGTATGTATACGAATATGTTTTTTTAAGCTTCTATTTTCAGTGAACGTTCTGTCACATATTTCGCATTTATAAGGTCTCTCATTTGTATGTACACGAGTATGTTCTTTTAAATGTCCACTTAGAATAAATGCTTTGTCACATATTTTGCATTTATAGGGTCTCTCATTTGTATGAGAACGGTTATGAACTTTCAAATGTCCACTTCGAGTAAATGTTTTCTCACATATCTCGCATTAATAAGGTTTCTCATTTGTATGTATACGAATATGTTTTTTTAAGCTTCTATTTTCAGTGAACGTTCTGTCACATATTTCGCATTTAAAAGGTCTCTCATTTGTATGTATACGAATATGATTTTTTAAATCTCCGCTTTGAGTAAATGCTTTGTCAAATAATTCGCATTTATAAGATCTCTCATTTGTATGTATACGAATATGAACTTTTAAATTACCATTTTTAGTAAATGCTTTTTTACATATTTTGCACTTATAAGGTTTCTCCCTTGTGTGAGAACGGATATGACTTTTTAAGTTTCCACTTTTAGTAAAAGTTTTCTCACATAATGTACATTTATGAGATTTTCTTTTCTTTACAGATTCATCATTTTCTTCCGAGCTGAAAATATTATTTTTCTTCAAATCTCTACTAGCTTGCCCATGTTTTACATTAGTTTCATTCTCAAAATTAGAATATTCTTCCTTAATTATTATTTCTGAATGTAAATCTAAAGATTCTGATTTCAAACTTTCTTCAGATTTAATATTTGTATCATATTTCACATCTACTTCAGTGGATTCTTCATTAATAGCTTCTTCTTTCACACAAACAAACTCAAAATTTGTATTATTTTGTGATTCTAAACTTTCTTCAACTTTAATATTTACATCAGTTTCCAAATTTAGTTTAATGTATTCTTCATCAATATTCTCTTCTTTAATTTCGCTTTCATTTTTAATTTCGTTTTTCATTACTTCACTATTTTGCGATTGTTGTTTTGCATATCGCTTGAAAATTTCTTGCGATTTAAAACATTTTTCTACAAATTTATACGTTCCATTTAATCGAACAGAGCAAATTGAGCAAATACAATCCGATAACTTCTCAGTACATTCCAACTAAAAATATAAATTAAAATTACATATTACATATAATACAAATTACCGGTTTAAAGGGATCTTAATAAAGAAATCTATTTCTACTAGTAACACCTAGTCCCTATGATATTTTACTAATATTTGAAATATTTGTGAGATCTAAATCCCACTACAAGCTGTATGAATACGTACGTTACTTGATTATGAAGTAACAAATGATTATAAATACAAGACGAAATTTTTACGAGCCTGAAAACAGACAACAATATTTTTTCTCATAATAGCTATTCCCAACTACACTTGCAGAAACAAATTTCAGTTTAGCAAAAACATATTATAACAAGATTAGAAGTATATGGGTAAACCCATATATAGACTACTTTGACATTTTTCGGAAAGTTAGCAACACTGTATTTTAATAATATTATAATTTATGTGGGCACTAGGAGATACTTTTCTGAAAATTTGATAAAAATCGAATAAATAATGTAGCCACAATGAATTTTTAAAAAAAATTGTGATTTTTTCTCAATAAGTTGGCAACATTGTATTTTGTTAAAATTGCATATTTTATTTAGGCACTAGGAAAAACTTTTATGAAAATTTGATTAAAATCGGTTAAATAAAATGGTCATAATAAATTTTTAAAAATTTTACTAATTTTTTCTCGGAAAGTTGGCAACATTGTATTTTGTTAAAATTACATAAATTATATGAATACTAGGAAAATCTTTTGTGAAAATTTAGGTAAAATCGGTTGAATAACATGGCCATAATAAAAATTTTAAAACTTTAGTAATTTTTTTCTCGGAAAGTTGGCAACACTGAATATTAATAAAATTATGTGATCAATGGGAGCATTAGCGAAATCTTTTTTGAAAATTTGATCAAAATCGGATAAATAACGTAGCCAGTATGAATTTTTTAAAACTTTAGTAATTTTTTTCTCGGAAAGTTGGCATCACTGGAAAAAAACAAAATCACATGACCATCTTGGGCACTAGACAAATTTATCCTGAAAATTTCATTAAAATCGGTTGAACCGTCTAGGAGGAGTTGCGGCCACAAAATTTTGACTTACGACCGAGCGAGCGAGCTGACGACGCACATCCATACACCCACATAAACTAAGTTCAGATTCGTCATCTAGAGGCTATATGAAGGATTTCTATACAATTTTTTTTTTTTTTGAAAATGTTACAGACACCGTACCAAACGCTATACTACTTTTCCTTGCAGTCAAAGTAGTAATAATGAATAAACTTATTATAAGTAAACCTAATAAAATAATAATTGTTTTATGTAATTTTTATTGTATTCAAATTAAAACTTATTTTACATAAGTTTTAATTAAACAAAACCAACAAACGTATTAAAATTTGAAATACTCTAAATTAGGTCAAGTAAGTTAAATTTGTCTGTTCTCAAAAATTATGAAAGATACAATAAATAAATGATTACTTATCCATTTCTAAGCATATAATTTCGTTTCGTGGACCTGGTTAAAGCTAGTATTTTACTTACAATTTCCGATGCAATTGTTTCCAATTTGTATGATAACAATACATTATCCGTATCCATTGTAGTTAAAGTAAATGTTATATTATCACCACCAGCACACAGTCGACAACGTTCTTCATTTAAATGTTGTTTTAATATTATTTGAGAATTGAAAGATTGTTTTATAAATTGATAAGCATCATTCAATCGAACAGAGCAAATTGTACAAATACCATTCGGTAATTTGATCTTGCAATCGACCTAAAATAAGAAAAGTAAAAGATTCAGAAACAATAATGTATATTACAATCAAAATAAATAATATCATTCTTACAATTTCTGGCATAATTGCTTCCAATTTATCCACGAAACGTTTGCCATCTGAATCCAGATCAAGTATAGTGAACAATACATTTTTGTCACTTATACATAATTGACAATGGTGCATAAACTTATTCATGATTAAAATTAAATTTTCTACCAAAAAAAGCTTCTTATAAAAAGTAAAATATAAAAAAATTGTAATTGATAGTATTAGAGGTTAACTTATAAAAATCTGACACGAATCCAGTTGGCCAGATGAATTTTGTGTAAAATTACTAGTATAAGAAGAAGAATAAATAGCTGCGTATTTAATTTTACAACTTTTGATCTAGGTTCTAGCTATTTGTCTAAATAAAATTTAATTAATAGAAAAAAAAAATAAAAAGATAAGTAATCATTCTACAGCTAAGGTCAATAAAGTTGAATGAACTTTACCTACAGGACCGTCAATGTAAACAATTACTTTAAATTTAATTTGTCACTTTTTTACGTGATTATTATTTAAAATCAAATCTAAATGTTGTATGTAGAATAATGTTTTTTAATTACTATAAAAATCAATATGTATTTGAAAATTTATAACACAACATTCAACTGGCCAATTATTTCGAACAATTAAAGATACTATACAGAGTTCGGCAGATAGCCTGAAATAGTGTTCAGCTTCTGATTGGTGCCGCCATTTTTATTTATAAAACAAATGATTTTGAATTCGCGCGCTAGTTCGACTTATCACAACATTATTAACGTTGAACAATTAAAATATACAATAATATAATAAACAAAATTGTAAATAATGTTTTATTGAAAATATATTTACAATAACAATATTCTTAAAATTGTTATATTTTTACAAATGACGTTCATCAGCGCCATCTATGAATACGGAAATGAAGTATTTCACAATGTAGTTTGCTTGTCAAAAATGTCATTTTTCTAACATTTACAAAGCTTTATTAATTATTTATTATAATTTAAAATAAAGATTGAAGGAAAAATGGGCTAAACTTTACTGAAAGCCCAATGATGTTACTGCATTCACAAATATTGAAAAAAACCAGATTTGCGCATGCGTGAGCATCGGAACGCCCATATTTGGTGTATAAAAACCAGTGAACCTCAAAATGTTTCATTTATAATTTTATCATTTTCGTCCGTTAAGACTTATATTATGTTAAGAAGTGTGATTGTTCCTTATGTTATGTTATGTTAAGAAGTTCGTTAGGTTAGGGTAGGTTTGATAGGTAGGTTGCAGGTAGGAGTTGTGTTTAATAGACCGTTAAGACAAATTTAAAATCACATTTTGTCTTGCCACACATTTTGAGAGTCACTGGTTTTTCAACTAACGTGAATACAACAACATTTGTGTCATCTATTCTGGAGTTATACCTTTTAGTAAACAGTAATCTGATAGATGCAATGCGAATATAACTTCCCTTTGGTTGCAGAAAGATGTCAGAAAATTCTAACCTAAACGACAACGAGTTTATATTTGTTCCATTTCGTAAAAGAGGTAAAAGAATAAAATCTCAACAAGTTGCTAATAATTCTGCAAATTTCGTTAGCGACGAAGATATTGATAAAGCAGACATCATAAGGTAAGTAGTTTTATTAATAAATGTATAGATATTTAACTTGATTAGCCGTAACTTTGTGATACATTTTAGAAATAAGATAAATATTTCAAAGGTGTCTTATATTTTAGAAAAATTAAAACTGCACAAGAAGAAATATCACAATCGGATTTATTTTCTTCGACATTTGCATCATTGAGAGAAGGTCTAGAGATACTAGATAATCCGAAAGTTAAGGACATAATTTGTTTAGGACTCGGACATATAGGTGAGCCACTTATATCGCGCTATCAATTAGCACTTTTACTGAATATTAAAAATAAATTTCACGTATCTGTCTATGTATACGATCCGATATTTTACGAAAGCGAAAAAGAAATACTGCACGATCTGGGTTTTACTGTATTAAACGAAAATCTACAAGGAAAATATCAAATAGAAAATAATATTCCTACCATATTTTATTTACCACACTGTCCTAAACAGTTAACTAACAATTTACTGTGGTGCAATTGGAGTTTAAATTTATCGAATTGTATTATAATAGCGAATAGTTTTACGGAAATTGTAGAAAATACAACGAAACGCACTTTAAGCGAAAATGCACAATATATTGTCAATGTTTTTCCTTACAAATTTTATTGTAGTGTAGGTATACGCCATGTAGTAAACTGTTGTAGGTATATCAAGTTTGTTTTTTTAATGTAAATAAAAATTCCAAAAATAATAAAACTATTTACACATAAAATAAAAAGCATGTAATGTAAATTTTATCGCAACATGTACTTTTCATGTAGCTTATTAAAATTGTCCAGAATTAGAACTCTTAATCCTACTAAAGGAATGATTTCTTTGATTTAGTTCTCTTCTAGCTATACAGCTAACATAATGTTTTAAAATATAGACAATAATTGCATATGTTTGACACATCACATCTGCTTGAATCATTTAGCACAAAAAAAATTACACAACAGACCGTGATTTACAAATTAAATTATGTTTACAAAATTAAATACCTTTAAAAATTGGAATTAATATATCAAAATTCCACAGTTTTAAAACGTTTTTACCTCCTTCGGTTGCCATTTTAATTGAATATTTAATAAATATTTTACTTACTCTCTGTTTACGTCGAATGATGTACAAGAACGCGTGACGCGTATTAAAAAATATTAGGTATAAATTATATTACAGTATTGTATTCTCGATATTTATCATGAATATATATGTATATATATATTGCATTTAAAATTATTAATATTTTTTATCAATATCTATTTTGCTATTTTCCAGATACACACAGCTTGATTTCACATATAAGGTTTAATATAAAATATATAATTGCACCTAATATCTAATATTTTTATATTGACAAAACTGATACATACTATTGCATAATAAAATGTTGCTATCATAAAAATCTTAGCAATACGTGCATAGCAAAAGCAATCTATTTTTCTCTGTGTATGAATTAATAGTATATTATCCTTTGGAAATGATTTAAAAAGTATTTATCTAAATACTTGGCAGCTGCTTGTAGCAATTCTTGTAAACAGATATCAATAGAAAAACAAACAAAGACATATTTATATATTTTTATGGTACCACGTATTTCATGAATAGAAAAAGATATATTATTTAAATCAACACGACAAACAAAGTACCCACCAAATTAGTTACATTTCTGTTGCCTTTCGAAGTATTTTATTGAACCACTAGAGGAACATAATGTTATAGTTATGTTTCTTAACAACATATGTAACTTAACAACATATGTTTCAGATATGGAAATATCCATATGTTTGGGCGTTCTAGAAGAGTATAATACAGTGGAACCTCGGTATACGGCTTTAATTCGTTCCTGATGTTTGGACTTATACCGAATAGGACGTATACCAAACCAACATTTCCCATAAGAAATAATGTAAAAATGATTAATCCGTTTTCATGTAAAAAAAAAAACTCCTCTTGATATGGTATATTAATGGGGTTGTAAAATAATTATTTAGTTTTCTGTTGGTTTTCGTTTGTCTTTTTGCAATTCATGATTAATAAAAATAATAAAATTTTACTTAAAAATGAAAATCAGAAGAAACTTAACAAAGTTATAGACTGGCTCTCCTAATCAGAAATTACATAGTTTCAAACCAAATGAAGTCAATATAAATTCGTGAATAGTGTAGATATCAGAGTATTACTTGTTCATATATAGCGCGTATAATTGAATTAAGTCGTATACCGAGCAATTTTTTTTTTCACCCAAACAGAACGTATTCCGAATTGGACGTATTCTAAAGCAGACTTATACCGAGATACATCACTGTAGTACAAATTCAAAATTATTGGAAAGAAAGAAAAAGGATGGTTAATATATACAGCATCGTCGGTTATTGCATTACGTAAAGCTGATGAAGAACAATAATTTGGAATTGCAATTTGGGAATTAGCAACGAAGTACTAGGTCAAGAAAATATTATTAATATATTAATGAATAAAACTATACACAAAATCCGTAATTCAAATATTTATTTATTATTAGATAATCACATATTGAATCAATTACCGCTGCATGAACATTAGAGTTCAATCATTATTTTAAAATACAAGTACATAATCTAAGTTAATCCATAAGTTTCACAATAGAACGAAATCGACATCATTATATATAAAAAATGGTACATTTTAAAAATCAATACTTTAATAACTGTATTTATATTAAAACTGAGTATTAGTAGAATAATGGTTATATTAATATTTTTGTGATATTAAGCATTATTATAAAGTTTATAAATATCAAACAACTTATTTGATTGATATTATTTAAATATTTTATATATAATATTTTTAACTTATGATATATATGTATATTAATTAATATAATTAAGTAACAAACATTTTGTTATTTGTTTTTCTGTATTATGTATAAAAATGTATACTTTTCATATACTTTTACAATCTACATTACGTAAACAATAAATATTTCACTAAATATAAAGGACAATTTTTGTTTATCTTCAGTACAGTTTTAGTTTGTGACAGTTTAAGTTGTTTTGTTTAAATTTAAATCTGACGAAGAATTTATGATTATACAAGATGATACCTGTACAATCATTTGAAAAATACGAATGCTAAACAGAACATTTAGAATAGTATAGGACATAAATATAATTTTGCAGGTTTATAAGATAAATTCGCCATCTACTTTGTTTTCGTTAATTTTTCTTCTAATGTGTCTAAATTGAATGTTATTTTAATATATTAAATACGCGTTTTAAAAATAATACTAATTTTATTTTCCAAACTGCTTATTTACATAAAATTTGACGTTTCTTTCATAAAAATACATACAGATCGCTATCTCATGTTACTGCGAAATCTAATTAGCCGTTCTAAAAACATAAGTGAATTTTAGTTAAAACTTTGGCTGCGATGAAACAAAATTTGCTAATGAAACTAAATCCGTGCATTTGCAATATATTCCTATAAGATCACATGTTGTTTGGTTCAGAACTACTAGCTCCGCGCTAAAACATTACTCTCATTTCGCTAGCAAAAAATGAGGCTTAACAAAATTTAAAAATTAATCATTAATAAACAAAAGAACACTATAAATACGAATATGGTTTTAATTTCAACTCTGAGGAAAAGTTTTTAATTTGGCATTCATCAGGTTTCTTCTTTGCATGAGACTGGACATGTTGCTTTAATTGACTACTCGACATAAAAGTTCTCTCACATATCTCGCATTTATAAGGTTTCTCATTTGTATGTGTACGAATGTGTACTTTCAATTCTCCACTTCGAATAAACGCTTTCTGACATATTTCGCATTTATAAGGTCTCTCATTTGTATGTATACGATTATGTTCTTTTAAATGTTTACTTAGAATAAATGCTTTGTCACATATTTCGCATTTATAAGGTCTCTCATTTGTATGAGAACGAATATGAACTTTTAAAGTTCCACTTTGCGTAAAATCTTTTTTACATATTTTGCATTTATAGGGTCTCTCATTTGTATGTATACGAGTATGTTCTTTTAAATGTCCACTTTCAGTAAATGTTTTCTCACATATTTCGCATTTATAAGGTCTCTCATTTGTATGAGAACGGATATGTCGTCTTAAAGCTCCACTTAGAATAAATGTTTTCTCACATATTTCGCATTTATAAGGTCTCTCATTTGTATGTACACGAGTATGTTCTTTTAAATGTCCACTTCGAGTAAATGTTTTCTCACATATTTCGCATTTAAAAGGTCTCTCATTTGTATGTATACGAATATGAACTTTTAAAGATCCATTTTTAGTAAATGCTTTTTTACATATTTTGCACTTATAAGGTTCCTTCTTTGTATGAGAACGGATATGTTTCCTTAATTTTCCCCTATCAGTAAAAGTTTTCTCACATAATGTACATTTATGAGATTTTCTTTTCTTTACAGATTCATCATTTTCTTCCGAGCTGAAAATATTATTTTTCTTCGAATCTCTACTAGCTTGCCAATGTTTTATATCGATTTCATTCTTAAAATCCGAATATTCTTCCTTAATTATTATTTCTGAATGTAAATCTAAAGATTCTGATTTCAAACTTTCTTCAAAATTAATATTTGTATCATTTTCCAAATCCACTTCAATGTTCTCTTCTTTAATAGCTTCTTCTTTCATACAAGCAGTATCAAAATTTGTATTATTTTGTTGTTCTAAACTATCTTCAATTTTAATGTTTATATCAGTTTCCAAATCTAGTTTAATGTATTCCTCATCAATATTCTCTTCTTTAATTTCGCTTTCATTTTTAATTTCGCTTTTCATGACTGCACTATTTTGCAATTGTTGTTTTGCATATCGCTTGAAAATTTCTTGCGATTTAAAACATTTTTCTACAAATTTATACGTTTCATTTAATCGAACAGAACAAACTGAGCAAATACAATTCGATAACTTCTCAGTACATTCCAACTAAAAATATAAATTAAAATTATATATTACATATAATACAAATTACCGGTTTAAAGGGATCTTAATAAAGAAATATATTTCTGCTAGTAACACCTAGTCCCTATGATATTTTACTAATATTTGAAATATTTGTGAGATCTAAATCCCACTACAAGCTGTATGAATACGTACGTTACTTGATTATGAAGTAACAAATGATTATAAATACAAGACGAAATTTTTACGAGCCTGAAAATAGACAACAATATTTTTTCTCATAATAGCTATTCCCAACTACACTTGCAGAAACAAATTTTAGTTTAGCAAAAACATATTATAATAATGAATAAACTTATTATAAGTAAACCTAATAAAATAATAATTGTTTTATGTAATTTTTATTGTAAATGTGCATGTATTCAAATTAAAACTTATTTTACATAAGTTTTAATTAAACAAAACCAACAAACGTATTAAAATTTGAAATACTCTAAATTAGGTCAAGTAAGTTAAATTTGTCTGTTCTCAAAAATTATGGAAGAGACAATAAATAAATGATTACTTATCAATTTCTAAGCATATAATTTCGTTTCGTGGACCTGGTTAAAGCTAGTATTTTACTTACAATTTCCGATGCAATTGTTTCCAATTTGTATGATAACAATACATTATCCGAATCCATTGTAGTTAAAGTAAATGTTATATTATCACCACCAGCACACAGTCGACAACGTTCTTCATTTAAATGTTGTTTAAATATTATTTGAGAATTGAAACATTGTTTTATAAATTGATAAGCATCATTCAATCGAACAGAGCAAATTGTACAAATACCATTCGGTAATTTGATCTTGCAATCCACCTAAAATAAGAAAAGTAAAAGATTCAGATACAATAATGTATATTACAATCAAAACAATTTATTTCATTCTTACAATTTCTGGCATAATTGCTTCCAATTTATCTACGTAACGTTTGCCATCTGAATCCAGATCAAGTATAGTGAACAATACATTTTTGTCACTTGTACATAATTGACAGTCGTGCATAAACTTATTCATGATTAAAATTAAATTTTCTACCAAAAAAAGCTTCTTATAAAAAGTAAAATATAAAAATATTGTAATTGATAGTATTAGAGGTTAACTTATAAAAATCTGACACGAATCCAGTTGGCCAGATGAATTTTGTGTAAAATTACTAGTATAAGAAGAAGAATAAATAGCTGCGTATTTAATTTTACAACTTTTGATCTAGGTTCTAGCTATTTGTCTAAATAAAATTTAAATAATAGAAAAAAAAAATAGAAAGATAAGTAATCATTCTGCAGCTAAGGTCAATAAAGTTGAATGAACTTTACCTACGGGACCGTCAATGTAAACAATTACTTTAAATTTAATTTGTCACTTTTTTTACATGATTATTATTTAAAATCAAATCTAAATGTTGTATGTAAAATAATGTTTTTTAATTACTATAAAAATCAATATGTATTTGAAAATTTATAACACAACATTCAACTGGCCAATTATTTCGAACAATTAAAGATACTATACAGAGTTCAGCAGATAGCCTGAAATAGTGTTCAGCTTCTGATTGGTGCCGCCATTTTTATTTATAAAACAAATGATTTTGAATTCGCGCGCTAGTTCGACTCATCACAACATTATTAACGTTGAACAATTAAAATATACAATAATATAATAAACGAAATTGTAAAATATGTTTTATTGAAAATATATTTACAATAACAATATTCTTAAAATTGTTATATTTTTACAAATGACGTTTATCAGCGCCATCTATGAATACGGAAATGAAGTATTTCACAATGTAGTTTGCTTGTCAAAAATGTTATTTTCCTAACATTTACAAAGTTTCATTAATTATTTATTATAATTTAAAATAAAGATTGAAGGAAAAATAGGCTGAACTTTACTGAAAGCCCAATGATGTTGCTGTATTCACAAATATTGAAAAAAAAACAGATTTGCGCATGCGTGAGCATCGAAACGCCCATATTTGGTGCATAAAAACCAGTGAACCTCAAAATGTTTTATTAATAATTTTATCATTTTTGTCCGTTAAGACCACTGAAATATAGTAATAACTGGAATGTGCACTGCCTATGTGTTCTAGTAGTGGCAATGAGAGGCGAAAAAGATAGGAGATACGTGGTATCTCTATCACTGTCTTACACTTCTGCGCATTTGCAATTCAAATGCAATTTCTTGCGGTAAAAATGCGACAATCTTATGTTGTTGCATATTAAATTGTAGCTAAATGCATCGGCTAAACGATACGTAATGAGATTTTATTGGAGAATTCCTCTATAAAAGGTATTTTTATCATTTTTGATATATTAATTTGACATTTGACAGTTAGATTCTTTTTTTTCATAGCTATCTAAGTTATCATGTAGTAGCAATGCTACGCCATTAGAAAGACAAAGACGCGAATACCACGTATCTCCTATCTCTCTCGGCTCGCATTTGAGCGGCCAGTGCGCGTTCCAGTTATTACTATATTTCAGTGGTTAAGACTTATATTATGTTAAGAAGTGTGATTGTTCCTTATGTTATGTTATGTTAAAAAATCCGGTAGGTTAGGGTAGGTTTGGTAGGTAGGTTTCAGGTAGGAGTTTTTTTTTAAAGACCGTTAAGACACATTTAAAATCACATTTTGTCTTGCCACACATTTTGAGAGTCACTGGTTTTTCAACTAACGTGAATACAACAACATCTTTGTCATCTATTCTGGAGTTATACCTTTTAGTAAACAGTAATCTAATAGATGCGGAATGCGAATACAACTTCCCTTTGGTTCCAGAAAGATGTCAGAAAATTCTAACCTAAACGACAACGAGTTTATATTTGTTCCATTTCGTAAAAGAGGTAAAAGAATAAAATCTCAACAAGTTGCTAATAATTCTGCAAATTTCGTTAGCGACGAAGATATTGATAAAGCAAACATCATAAGGTAAGTAGTTTTATTAATAAATATATAGATATTTAACTTGATTAGCCGTAACTTTGTGTTACATTTTAGAAATAAGATAAATATTTCAAAGGTGTCTTATATTTTAGAAAAATTGAAACTGCACAAGAAGAAATATCACAATCGGATTTATTTTCTTCGACATTTGCATCATTGAGAGAAGGTCTAGAGATACTAGATAATCCGAAAGTTAAGGACATAATTTGTTTAGGACTCGGACATATAGGTGAGCGACTTATATCGCGCTATCAATTAGCACTTTTACTGAATATTAAACATAATTTTCACGTATCTGTCTATGTATACGATCCGATATTTTACGAAAGCGAAAAAGAAATACTGCACGATCTGGGTTTTACTGTATTAAACGAAAATCTACAAGGAAAATATCAAATAGAAAATAATATTCCTACCATATTTTATTTACCACACTGTCCTAAACAGTTAACTAACAATTTACTGTGGTGCAATTGGAGTTTAAATTTATCGAATTGTATTATAATAGCGAATAGTTTTACGGAAATTGTAGAAAATACACCGAAACGCACTTTAAGCGAAAATGCACAATATATTGTCAATGTTTTTCCTTACAAATTTTATTGTAGTGTAGGTATACGCCATGTAGTAAACTGTTGTAGGTATATCAAGTTTGTTTTTTAATGTAAATAAAAATTCCAAAAATAATAAAACTATTTACACATAAAATAAAAAGCATGTAATGTAAATTTTGTCGCAACATGTACTTTTCATGTAGCTTATTAAAATTGTCCAGAATTAGAATTCTTAATCCTACTAAAGGAATGATTTCTTTGATTTAGACAATAATTGCATATGTTTGACACATCACATCTGCTTGAATCATTTAGCACAAAAAAAATTACACAACAGACCGTGATTTACAAATTAAATTATGTTTACAAAATTAAATACCTTTAAAAATTGGAATTAATATATCAAAATTCCACAATTTTAAAACGTTTTTACTTTCTTCGGTTGCCATTTTAATTGAATATTTAATAAATATTTTACTTACTCTCTGAATATATATATTGCATTTAAAATTATTAATATTTTTTATCAATATCTATTTTGCTAGTTTCCAGATACACACAGCTTGATTTCACATATAAGGTTTAATATAAAATATATAATTGCACCTAATATCTAATATTTTTATATTGACAAAACTGATACATACTATTGCATAATAAAATGTTGCTATCATAAAAATTTTAGCAATACGTGCATAGCAAAAGCAATCTATTTTTCTCTGTGTATGAATTAATAGTATATTATCCTTTGGAAATGATTTAAAAAGTATTTATCTAAATACTTGGCAGCTGCTTGTAGCAATGCTTGTAAACAGATATCAATAGAAAAACAAACAAAGGCATATTTATATATTTTTATGGTACCACGTATTTCATGAATAGAAAAAGATATATTATTTAAATCGACACGACAAACAAAGTACCCACCAAATTAGTTACATTTCTATTGCCTTTCGAAGTATTTTATTGAACCACTAGAGGAACATAATGTTATAGTTATGTATGGCACTTAACAACTTCTGTTTCAGATATGGAAATGTCCATATGTTTGGGCGTTCTAGAAGAGTATAACACAGTGGAACTTCGCTATACGACCTTAATTCGTTCCTGATGTTTGGACTTATACCGAATAGGACGTATACCAAACCAACATTTCCCATAAGAAATAATGTAAAAATGAGTAATCCGTTTTCATGTAAAAAAAAAACTCCTCTTGATATGGTATATTAATGCTGTTGTAAAATAATTATTTAGTTTTCTGTTGGTTTTCGTTTGCCTTTTTGCAATTCATGATTAATAAAAATAATAAAATTTTACTTAAAAATGAAAATCAGAAGAAACTTAACAAAGTTATAGACTGGCTCTCCCCATCAGAAATTACATAGTTTCAAACCAAATGAAGTCAATATAAATTCGTGAATAGTGTAGATATCATAGTATTACTTGTTCATATATAGAGCTTATAATTGAATTAAGTCGTATACCGAACAAATTTTTTTTCACCCAAACAGAACGTATTCCGAATTGGACGTATTCTAAAGCAGACGTATACCGAGGTACATCACTGTAGTACAAATTCAAAATTATTGGAAAGAAAGAAAAAGGATGGTTAATATATGCAGCATCGTCGGTTATTGCATTACGTAAAGCTGATGAAGAACAATAATTTGGAATTGCAATTTGGGAATTAGCAACAAAGTACTAGGTCAAGAAAATATTATCAATATATTAATGAATAAAACTATACACAAAATCCGTAATTCAAATATTTATTTATTATTAGATAATCACATATTGAATCAATTACCGCTGCATGAACATAGAGTTCAATCATTATTTTAAAATACAAGTACATAATCTAACTTAATCCATAAGTTTCACAATAGAACGAAATCGATATCATTATATAACAAGATTAGAAGTATATGGGTAAACCCATATATAGACCACTTTAACATTTTTCGGAAAGTTAGCAACACTGTATTTTAATAATATTATAATTTATGTGGGCACTAGGAGATACTTTTCTGAAAATTTGATCAAAATCGAATAAATAATGTAGCCACAATGAATTATTAAATTTTAAAAATTTTGTGATTTTTTCTCAATAAGTTGGCAACATTATATTTTGTTAAAATTGCATATTTTATTTAGGCACTAGAAAAAACTTTTATGAAAATTTGATTAAAATCGGTTAAATAAAATGGTCATAATAAATTTTTAAAAATTTTACTAATTTTTTTCTCGGAAAGTTGGCAACTCTGTATTTTGTTAAAATTACATAAATTATATGAATACTAGGAGAATCTTTTGTGAAAATTTGGGTAAAATCGGTTGAATAGCATGGCCATAATAAAATTTTTAAAACTTTAGTAATTTTTTTCTCGGAAAGTTGGCAACACTGAATATTAATAAAATTATGTGATTAATGGGAGCATTAGGGAAATCTTTTTTGAAAATTTGATCAAAATCGGATATATAACGTAGCCAGTATGAATTTTTAAAAACTTTAGTAATTTTTTTCTCGGAAAGATGGCATCACTGGAAAAAAACAAAATCACATGACCATCTTGGGCACTAGACAAATTTATCCTGAAAATTTCATTAAAATCGGTTGAACCGTCTAGGACGAGTTGCGGCCACAAAATTTTGACTTACGACCGAGCGAGCTGACGACGCACACACATACACCCACATAAACTAAGTTCAGATTCGTCATCTAGAGGCTATATGAAGGATTTCTATACAATTTTTTTTTTTTTTGAAAATGTTACAGACACCGTACCAAACGCTATACTACTTTTCCTTGCAGTCAAAGTAGTAAAAATGGTATATTTTAAAAATCAATAATTTAATAACTGTATTTTTATTAGAACTGAGTATTAGTAGAATAATGTTTATATTAATATTTTTGTGATATGAAACATATTATAAAGTTTATGAATATCAAGCAACTTATTTGATTGATATTATTTAAATATTTTATATATAATATTTTTAACTTATGATATATATGTAAAAATATTTTGTTATTTGTTTTTCTGTATTATGTATAAAAATGTATACTTTTCATATACTTTTACAATCTACATTACGTAAACAATAAATATTTCACTAAATATAAAGGACAATTTTTGTTTATCTTCAGTACAGTTTCTGTTTGTGACAGTTTAAGTTGTTTTGTTTAAATTTAAATCTGACGAAGAATTTATGATTATACAAGGTGATACCTGTACAATCATTTGAAAAATACGAATGCTAAACAGAACATTTACAATATTGTATAGGACATAAATATAATTTTACAGGTTTATAAGATAAATTCGCCATCTACTTTGTTTTCGTTAATTTTTCTTCTAATGTGTCTAAAATGAATGTTATTTTAATATATTAAATACGCGTTTTAAAAATAATATTAATTTTATTTTCCAAACTGCTTATTTACATACAATTTGACGTTTCTTTCATAAAAATACACATAGATCGCTATCTCATGTTAATGCGAAATCTAATTGGCCGTTCTAAAAACATAAGTGAATTTTAGTTAAAACTTTGGCTGCGATGAAACAAAATTTGCTAATGAAACTAATTCCGTGCATTTGAAATATATTCCTATAAGATCACATGTTGTTTGGTTCAGAACTACTAGCTATGTGCTAAAACATTACACTGATTTCGCTATCAAAAAAGCAGTCTAAATGAGGCTTAACAAAATTTAAAAATTAATCATTAATAAACAAAAAAATACTCTAAATACAAATATGGTCTTAATTTCTACTCTGAGAAAATTTTTTAATTTGGCATTCATTAGGTTTCTTCTTTGCATGAGACCGGACATGTTGCTTTAAATGACCACTCCACATAAAAGTTCTCTCACATATCTCGCATTAATAAGGTTTCTAATTTGTATGTATACGAATATGTTTTTTTAAGTTTCCACTTTCACTAAATGTTTTCTCACATATTTCGCATTTATAAGGTCTCTCATTTGTATGTATACGAATATGAACTTTTAAAGATCCACTTTGCGTAAAATCTTTTTTACATATTTTGCATTTATAGGGTCTCTCATTTGTATGTATACGAATATGTTCTTTTAAATGTCCACTTCGAGTAAATGTTTTCTCACATATTTCGCATTTATAAGGTCTCTCATTTGTATGAGAACGAATATGAACTTTTAAAGATCCATTTTGAGTATATGCTTTTTTACATATTTTGCACTTATAAGGTTTCGCCGTTGTATGAGAACGGATATGTTTCCTTAATTTTCCCCTACCAGTAAAAGTTTTCTCACATAATGTACATTTATGAGATTTTCGTTTCTTTACAGATTCATCATTTTCTTCCGAGCTGAAAATATTATTTTTCTTCGAATCTCTACTAGCTTGCCCATGTTTTCTTCTTTCTTTTTATTCTTCCTTAATTATTATTTCTGAATGTAAATCTACAGATTCTGATTTCAAACTTTCTTCAAATTTAATATTTGTATCAGTTTCCAATTCTACTTCTTCCATGTAATCTTCAGTGATAGCTTCTTCTTTCATACAAACTGCATCAACATTTGTATTATTATGTGATTCTAAACTTTCTTCAACTTTAATGTTTATGTCAGTTTCCAAATCTAGTTTAATGTATTCCTCATCAATATTCTCTTCTTTAATTTCGCTTTCATTTTTAATTTCGTTTTTCATAACTTCACTATTTTGCGATTGTTGTTTTGCATATCGCTTGAAAATTTCTTGCGATTTAAAACATTTTTCTACAAATTTATACGTTTCATTTAATCGAACAGAGCAAATTGAGCAAATACAATCCGATAACTTCTCAGTACATTCCAGCTAAAAATATAAATTAAAATTACATATTACATATAACAAAAATCTCCAAATTAAAGGGATCTTAATAAAGAAATATATTTCTACTAATAACACCTAGTCCCTATGATATTTTACTAATATTTGATTTATTTGTGAGATCTAAATCCCAATACAAGTTGTGTGAATACGTACGTTACTTGGTTATGAAGTAACAAATTATTATAAATACAAGACGAAATTTTTACCAGCCTGACAACAGACAACAATATTTTTTCTGATAATAGCTATTCCCAACCACTCTTGCAGAAACAAATTTTATTTTAGCAAAAGCATATTATAATATTTAATAAACTTATTATAAGTAAACCTAATAAAATAATTATTGTTTTATGTAATTTTTATTGTAAATGTACATATATTCAAATTAAAACTAAGTTTTAATAAAACAAAACCAAAAAAAGTATTAAAATTTGAAATACCCTAAATTAGGTTAAGTTAAATTTGTCTGTTCTCAAAAATAAAAACAAAGACAAAAAAGAGACAATAAATAAATGATCATTTATCAATTTCTAAGCATATAATTTCGTTTCGTGGACCTGGTTAAAGCTAGTATTTTACTTACAATTTCCGATGCAATGGTTTCCAATTTGTATGATAACAATACATTATCCGAATCCATTGTAGTTAAAGTAAATGTTATATTATCACCACCAGCACATAGTCGACAAAGTTTTTCATTTAAATATTGTTTTAATATTATTTGAGAATTGAAACATTGTTTTATAAATTTATAAGCTTCATTCAACTGAACAGCGCAGATTGCACAAATACCATTCGGCAATTTAATCCTGCAATCTACCTAAAATAAGGAAAGTAAAAAATTCAGATACAATAATGTATATTACAATCAAAACAAATTATTTCATTCTTACAATTTCTGGCATAATTGCTTCCAATTTATCTACGAAACGTTTGCCATCTGAATCCAGATCAAGTATAGTGAACAATACATTTTTGTCACTTGTACATAATTGACAGTGGTGCATAAACTTATTCATGATTAAAATTAAATTTTCTACCAAAAAAGCTTCTTATAAAAAGTAAAATATAAAAATATTGTAATTGATAGTATTAGAGGTTAACTTATAAAAATCTGACACGAATCCAGTTGGCCAGATGAATTTTGTGTAAAATTACTAGTATAAGAAGAAGAATAAATAGCTGCGTATTTAATTTTACAACTTTTGATCTAGGTTCTAGCTATTTGTCTAAATAAAATTTAAATATTAGAAAAAAAAAATAGAAAGATAAGTAATCATTCTGCAGCTAAGGTCAATAAAGTTGAATGAACTTTACCTACAGGATCGTCAATGTAAACAATTACTTTAAATTTAATTTGTCACTTTTTTTACATGATTATTATTTAAAATCAAATCTAAATGTTGTATGTAGAATAATGTTTTTTAATTACTATAAAAATCAATATGTATTTGAAAATTTATAACACAACATTCAACTGGCCAATTATTTCGTACAATTAAAGATACTATACAGAGTTCGGCAGATAGCCTGAAATAGTGTTCAGCTTCTGATTGGTGCCGCCATTTTTATTTATAAAACAAATGATTTTGAATTCGCGCGCTAGTTCGACTCATCACAACATTATTAACGTTGAACAATTAAAATATACAATAATATAATAAACAAAATTGTAAAATTTGTTTTATTGAAAATATATTTACAATAACAATATTCTTAAAATTGTTAAATTTTTACAAATGACGTTCATCAGCGCCATCTATGAATACGGAAAAGAAGTATTTCACAATGTAGTTTGCTTGTCAAAAATGTTATTTTCCTAACATTTACAAAGTTTCATTAATTATTTATTATAATTTAAAATAAAGATTGAAGGAAAAATAGGCTGAACTTTACTGAAAGCCCAATGATGTTGCTGTATTCACAAATATTGAAAAAAACAGATTTGCGCATGCGTGAGCATCGAAACGCCCATATTTGGTGCATAAAAACCAGTGAACCTCAAAATGTTTCATTAGTAATTTTATCATTTTCGTCCGTTACGACTTATATTATGTTAAAAAGTGTGATTGTTTCTTATGTTATGTTATGTTAAGAAGTTCGTTAGGTTAGGGTAGGTTTGATAGGTAGGTTGCAGGTAGGAGTTGTGTTTAATAGACCGTTAAGACAAATTTAAAATCACATTTTGTCTTGTCACACATTTTGAGAGTCACTGGTTTTTCAACTAACGTGAATACAACAACATATGTGTCATCTATTCTGGAGTTATACCTTTTAGTAAACAGTAATCTGATAGATGCAATGCGAATACAACTTCCCTTTGGTTGCAGAAAGATGTCAGAAAATTCTAACCTAAACGACAACGAGTTTATATTTGTTCCATTTCGTAAAAGAGGTAAAAGAATAAAATCTCAACAAGTTGCTAATAATTCTGCAAATTTCGTTAGCGACGAAGATATTGATAAAGCAGTCATCATAAGGTAAGTAGTTTTATTAATAAATGTATAGATATTTAACTTGATTAGCCGTAACTTTGTGTTACATTTTAGAAATAAGATAAATATTTCAAAGGTGTTTTATATTTTAGAAAAATTGAAACTGCACAAGAAGAAATATCACAATCGGATTTATTTTCTTCGACATTTGCATCATTGAGAGAAGGTCTAGAGATACTAGATAATCCGAAAGTTAAGGACATAATTTGTTTAGGACTCGGGCATATAGGTGAGCGACTTATATCGCGCTATCAATTAGCACTTTTACTGAATATTAAAAATAAATTTCACTTATCTGTCTATGTATACGATCCGATGTTTTACGAAAGTGAAAAAGAAATACTGCACGATCTGGGTTTTACTGTATTAAACGAAAATCTACAAGGAAAATATCAAATAGAAAATAATATTCCTACCATATTTTATTTACCACACTGTCCTAAACAGTTAACTATCAATTAACTGTGGTGCAATTGGAGTTTAAATTTATCGAATTGTATTATAATAGCGAATAGTTTTACGGAAATTGTAGAAAATACACCGAAACGCACTTTAAGCACTTTAGTAAACAGTAATCTGATAGATGCGGAATGCGAATACAACTTCCCTTTGGTTGCAGAAAGATGTCAGAAAATTCTAACCTAAACGACAACGAGTTTATATTTGTTCCATTTCGTAAAAGAGGTAAAAGAATAAAATCTCAACAAGTTGCTAATAATTCTGCAAATTTCGTTAGCGACGAAGATATTGATAAAGCAGACATCATAAGGTAAGTAATTTTATTAATAAATGTATAGATATTTAACTTGATTAGCCGTAACTTTGTGTTACATTCAAAAGGTTTGAAATAAAATAACTTTGTAAATTTTCACTAAATTTATTTGTACCTTGTTGACATGTTTCGGCTCGCGCCATTTTCAAAACATTGAAATTATATTACAAACAATTCCTTATATATTCTTATTTTGTGAGTATTGGGGTAGTGGGGGTATTTTTACTTTTAAACCAATCAATGGGGAATTCGATAAATCTACTATTTCATTTATAATATTTTTACATTTCTTTATTTCATGAGCTTCTAATAAATTTAATCTTTTCCCTTTGTTTGAAATTTGTAAAATGGTTGGTGTGAAAGACGAACTATGGTTTTCTTCGATCAGGTGTGTCGCAAATGTTGAATCTGTCTTCTGTTTTTCGAAAGATTTGTTGTGTTCTTTTGTTCTTATTTTGAAGGTCCTGCCTGTCTGTCCAACGTAAGAAGCTTGGCAACTGTCACAAGTTAACTGATAAACTCCACAATTGTCCAATATATTTGTTTTTTGTTTGTTGTTAAATAAGCATTTTTTAATGGTATTGCATGTATTGAAGCATATTTGCATGTTTTTATTATTATTTTTTATTTTGTTAGCTAATTTGTAACTAATTTTTCCTAAATATGGTAAACTTACGTATGTTTTTGGTTCTTGTTTTTGTTTCGGGTAAAACTGATTAAGTGCTATTTTGAGTTGTTTTTGGTGTAATAAATTGTCTATTACTTCTGTTTTGTAACCGTTGCTATGTGCAATTAGCACTTAATCAGTTTTACCCGAAACAAGAACAAGAACCAAAAACATACGTAAGTTTACCATATTTAGGAAAAATTAGTTTCAAATTAGCTAACAAAATAAAAAATAATAATAAAAACATGCAAATATGCTTCAATACATGCAATACCATTAAAAAATGCTTATTTAACAACAAACAAAAAACAAATATATTGGACAATTGTGGAGTTTATCAGTTAACTTGTGACAGTTGCCAAGCTTCTTACGTTGGACAGACAGGCAGGACCTTCAAAATAAGAACAAAAGAACACAACAAATCTTTCGAAAAACAGAAGACAGATTCAACATTTGCGACACACCTGATCGAAGAAAACCATAGTTCGTCTTTCACACCAACCATTTTACAAATTTCAAACAAAGGGAAAAGATTAAATTTATTAGAAGCTCATGAAATAAAGAAATGTAAAAATATTATAAATGAAATAGTAGATTTATCGAATTCCCCATTGATTGGTTTAAAAGTAAAAATACCCCCACTACCCCAATACTCACAAAATAAGAATATATAAGGAATTGTTTGTAATATAATTTCAATGTTTTGAAAATGGCGCGAGCCGAAACATGTCAACAAGGTACAAATAAATTTAGTGAAAATTTACAAAGTTATTTTATTTCAAACCTTTTGAATATTAAACATTTTCACAAAGTTAGTATGTCGACAATACAATATATTTGTGTTACATTTTGGAAATAAGATAAATATTTCAAAGGTGTCTTATATTTTAGAAAAATTGAAACTGCACAAGAAGAAATATCACAATCGGATTTATTTTCTTCGACATTTGCATCATTGAGAGAAGGTCTAGAGATACTAGATAATCCGAAAGTTAAGGACATAATTTGTTTAGGACTCGGACATATAGGTGAGCGACTTATATCGCGCTATCAATTAGCACTTTTACTGAATATTAAAAATAAATTTCACGTATCTGTCTATGTATACGATCCGATATTTTACGAAAGTGAAAAAGAAATACTGCACGATCTGGGTTTTACTGTATTAAACGAAAATCTACAAGGAAAATATCAAATAGAAAATAATATTCCTACCATATTTTATTTACCACACTGTCCTAAACAGTTAACTAACAATTTACTGTGGTGCAATTGGAGTTTAAATTTATCGAATTGTATTATAATAGCGAATAGTTTTACGGAAATTGTAGAAAATACACCGAAACGCACTTTAAGCGAAAATGCACAATATATTGTCAATGTTTTTCCCTACACTGTAGAACTACCAATTATAAATACTTTTAAATATCATGATATATTTAACGATAGCGCAATTCACATATTTCCAATGAAAAAATTGATTCGGTTACCTCCGGAATTTTGGTGTGATCACGACGAACCGAAATATAATTCTGATGATGTAGAATTTATAACTAATAAGTTTGTTAATGTTGTTTTATAATTAATAAATTGTTAAACTAACTCTGTATACATATTTTTATTCAGAAATAACCTTAAAATTTCAATATGAAGTTTCACAAAGTAACCGGCCCAAAACTGTTAATTGTCTTTTAATTTTATTATTTAGGAATTTGAAAATAAACCTAAAAATGAATCCTAATTTACAAATGTTGCGTCGATTAATCACCGAAATGCGTCAAGCTTCATCAACTGATCAAGTACGTGAGTCCCTTCCGATCCGATACATGTTCAATGAGTTTCGGAAATATAAAACAACCGATCAGCAATTGTGTAAGGCACAGGAAGAAATGAAATTTCTAGGAAATACATTGCTCTGCTATTTGAACAGTTCGAGAAAATACAATAAGATCAATAAGGCTTTCCACGGCAAAGGTGAACGTACGTTTGAAGAAACTGCAAATATGGTTGGATTTAAGTTACCCCATGATCCGAAATAATGCGCGTCTCCGAATTTAGTATCTCTCGGTTTTGATAAAACGCCTTTTTTTACTTAATTTGTAAATTTGTAATTTACTGAATAGTCAATGTTCAACATCTTTGTTAATTAAAAGAAAAAATGGAGTAATTACGTTTTATTAACCTAAAAATATTGTAGGCGATTTATTAAAAGTGTAAATACGATAGTGTAATGTTAGATTTGCTTTAGCAGATGTTATAAAATAAAATAAAATTTAAAACAATGATGAATTATTTTTAAAATTCCAATTACTAACTTAGTAGAAACTACATTATTGTTAAATATTATAATAATATTACGTTACCATACTGTCTATGTAGGAAAGAAGCCATTATCTAATACAATAATGTATATTATTATACAGCAGGTTAGTTACTATATACACCATTGGTGGCAATACTAAACATAACTACAACGTTAAGAAGATATTACCGTGCCGAGGTTCAAAAAAATCGATTTTCTTTTGCATTTTTTGATCATTTCTAATATTTCTACGGAAATTGAACCTTTCTCATTGAAATATAATAATATTTCAGATTTTTCCGAGCGCCTCAGTCAGAAAAAATGGACCACTTTTTCCAAATGACCGCCATTTTGTTATTTTTCGAGATTTTTTTAAGAAAATAGGTTCAAACTCCAGATAATTTAATTCGGAATAAAGAACGCGACATTATTTTATGTTTCGGTGAACAGAAGCGGGAAAAAGTTTCCGATCGTCGTGGACCAAAACCAGAGAAGCATGACATCCTTTGAGGCAAGTTTCAAGGTCAGGAAAAAGGTCAAATACGATAAAAAAAATTAGCTTTTGTAGTCGACATATAAGTAACAAGATGCAACAAACCGCAACATCCTAAGTGTTTTATTTTCCTCAAAAAAAAATCCCGAAATTCCTTTAAAATAAAGACCATCCGCATGGTAATAGCCCATTAAGTGTATTTAATCTGACATCATAGTAATATGATCTGTGTCTGACATAGATAGTAATAAATAGGTATTAGATTGATAGATGAATACGTAATATTCGAATGTAATTAATTATTTGTATGATATTTTATTAAATGACGTAAATATTGTATGATGAAAGACATTAATTAATTGATGATCAAAGTCTTATCAGTTTTAATATACGATGATCAGATCTAAAAAATAATAACATTAAACAAAAGTTCTTAAATGGAACAAAAATATAAACTCGTTGTCGTTTAGGTTAGAATTTTCTGACATCTTTCTGCAACCAAAGGGAAGTTGTATTCGCATTGCATCTATTAGATTACTGTTTACTAAAATTATACATTAAATATTATATTAATTATTTTTAAAATAAACATTGCATATTTATATTATAAAATTAATAACAATAATTTTTTAAATGCTTTCATTGTTTTTGAAAAGATACTAAATTAAGGTTGTGTTCGCATTGCATCTATTATAGTTCATTCGCGTTAAGAAATTAGTTAAGGAAAGATAGAAGCCAAAGTGACCTTGAATGTGATTGGCTGAAAACACAGACAAGATTAGACACACGAAATATAATTATCTATCTGAATTATTTTTTATACATTCGTTCGTGCACTTCGTACAAGTACGGCAGTTTACGGTACAATATCAGTGTGTGTGTGTATTCAAATATTTTATTCAAAAAAATTTTCAAGCCAAAACCGTGTAAAATGAGTGATAACGAGATCCCATCTACATCAAGTGGATATAAAAATCCGTTACTGTTTTTTGGCAATGTGAATCTGTCTTTTAGTTACTTATTTCTTAACGCGAATGAACTATAGATTACTGTTTACTAAAGTTTTACATTAAATATTATATTATTTATTTTTAAAATAAACATGGTATATTTATATTATAAAATTAATAACAATAATTTTATTGAAAATACATATTTATTGTTTTTGAAAAAATACTAAATTGAACGATTTGAATGCAGTAGTTGATTAAAAATGATAATTTTAAATCCTGTTTACTAAAGTTTTACAGTAAATATTAAATATTATATTATTTATTTTTAAAATAAACATTGCATATTTCTATTAATAAATACGTTTATTGAAAATATTCATTGTTTTTGAAAAGATACTAAATTGAACGATTTGAATACAGTAGTAGATAATTTTAACTTCTGTTTTACCGACCGAAATTGCGTTTAGTTGTGAATTTTTGCCGCTTGAGCCAACTTTCTTTGTTGTTGTTTTGAAAGTTAAAGCAAGAGCGGCTTTTCCTGAGTTCAACAGTTTGGTTTTGTCTGTGCGATGGTGAGGTGTGTCTGCGTCTGGTGTATCTCTCTTGCAAGTGCTAGTTTGTTTGGTTAAGAGACAAAGTTGATTTCGTAGGACATTTTTATGCAAATTTCTTTGTAATCAACTGCAAAAATAACTGTTTAAATAACAAAAAACAATTGTGTTGTGTGAAATATTTATGAACTTATTTTTATCATGTTCCGATTACATTGCTTCGACTGTCACTTAGTGACTGAATAGAAGACGGATATTGAGAAAAATATTCTAAGGTTTGTTTACAATAATTTATTTTATCTAAAGATTCTAAAGTATGTTTAAGTTTACTAAGGATGTATCGATCGATATCGATAATCTAGTTGAATGGTTTATTTAATGATTGTTTTGACAGTTTTGTAGGTCACTAGACAATACAATATCATTATTCAATTCAGTGCAAAAATTACTGGTTAACTGTTTGTATGACCTAAGTTTGTGAGCAGTCAAGTGTAAATATACTGTGTAGTCATTCAAGACAACCAGTGTTTAACTTTTGAATAAGTATATTTTTATTATAAAATTAATAACAATAATTTTATTGAAAATATTTATTGTTTTTGAAAAAATACTAAATTGAACGATTTGAATGCAGTAGTTGATTAAAAATGATAATTTTAAATCCTGTTTACTAAAGTTTTACAGTAAATATTAAATATATTATTTATTTTTAAAATAAACATTGCATATTTATATTAATAAATACGTTTATTGTAAGTATAAGTATAAGAAATCTAGTAATATCCTTACAATTTCACTTAAAATCATAAGAAATCCTTAAAAACTCTCTTAAAATCATGTGAATTCAACGAAAAATCCTTACAATCTTTCTTGAAATCGTGCTAAAATCTTAGGATTGACAGTTTTGTAGGTCACTAGACAATACAATATCATTATTCAATTCAGTGCAAAAATCAGTATAGTAAAATTACTGGTTAAACTGCGTTTTGACATTGTTTAACAGCATGTGCTGTTGGTCAATTCCGTTAGTGTGACCTAAGTTTCATTTGTGACCAGTCAAGTGTTACTATACTATGTAGTCATTCAAGACAGACAACTTTTAGCTTTTAAAGATAGTAGCAGCCGTTTTCGAGGTCAGATTCGTTACGGAGAGGCGCGGGCGGGTACCTTGTTTTTAGTTTTAGAGAGTTCACGTCCTCGTTATATAAATAAACTCAAACTGAAAATCGACAAAAAAATATATGTTCGGGCACAGCACGCTATATAATTTTCTCTTTAAGGGTCTCTTTACAGGGATGGGTTAGGGGGGGGATATTGGGCTCATTATTCTTGGTTTTTTTATATTATTATTATTTAGATAACCTAACCTAATGTTGATTGTTGATAATAATTTATTTCTCATAAACCGGGAAATGATTCTTTGTAGTTAAGCTGTAATTTGTATAAGTCATTAGGTAATGTTAATTAATGTTAATTACCTTCCAAAAAACCCCAAAAACCTAGTAACTTTCTTAAAAACCTAGTAACTTTCATGAAAACCTAGTAACCTTCCAAAAAACCCCAAAAACCTAGTAACTTTCTTAAAAACCTAGTAACTTTCTTAAAATCCTAGTAACCTTCCAAAAAACCCCAAAAACCTGGTAACTTTCTTAAAAACCTAGTAACTTTCTTAAAATCCTAGTAACCTTCCAAAAAACCCCAAAAACTTAGTAACCTTCCAAAAAACCTAGTAACTTTCTTAAAATCTTAGTAACCTTCCAAAAAACCTAGTAACTTTTTTAAATGCCTAGTAACTTTCTTAAAAACGTAGTAACTTTCTTAAAAACGTAGTAACTTTCTTAAAAACCTAGTAACTTTCTTAAAAACCTAGTAACTTTCTTAAAATCCTAGTAACCTTCCAAAAAACCCCAAAAACTTAGTAACCTTCCAAAAAACCTAGTACCTTTCTTAAAATCCTAGTAACCTTCCAAAAAACCCCAAAAACCTAGTAACTTTCTTAAAAACGTAGTAACTTTCTTAAAAACCTAGTAACTTTCTTAAAATCCTAGTAACCTTCCAAAAAACCCCAAAAACGTAGTAACTTTCTTAAAAAACTAGTAACTTTCTTAAAATCCTAGTAACCTTCCAAAAAACCCCAAAAACCTAGTAACTTTCTTAAAAACGTAGTAACTTTCTTAAAAACCTAGTAACTTTCTTAAAAACCTAGTAACTTTCTTAAAATCCTAGTAACCTTCCAAAAAACCCCAAAAACGTAGTAACTTTCTTAAAAAACTAGTAACTTTCTTAAAATCCTAGTAGCCTTCCAAAAAACCCCAAAAACCTAGTAACTTTCTTAAAAACGTAGTAACTTTCTTAAAAACCTAGTAACTTTCTTAAAATCCTAGTAACCTTCCAAAAAACCCCAAAAACCTAGTAACTTTCTTAAAAACCTAGTAACTTTTTTAAAATTTTAGTAACCTTCCAAAAAACCCCAAAAACTTAGTAACCTTCCAAAAAACCTAGTACCTTTCTTAAAATCCTAGTAACCTTCCAAAAAACCCCAAAAACCTAGTAACTTTCTTAAAAACGTAGTAACTTTCTTAAAAACCTAGTAACTTTCTTAAAATCCTAGTAACCTTCCAAAAAACCCCAAAAACGTAGTAACTTTCTTAAAAAACTAGTAACTTTCTTAAAATCCTAGTAACCTTCCAAAAAACCCCAAAAACCTAGTAACTTTCTTAAAAACCTAGTAACTTTCTTAAAATCCTAATAACCTTCCAAAAAACTTCAAAAACCTAGTAACTTTCTTAAAAACCTAGTAACTTTCTTAAAATCCTAATAACCTTCCAAAAAACCCCAAAAACCTAGTAACTTTCTTAAAAACCTAGTAACTTTCTTAAAATCCTAAGTAACCTTCCAAAAAACAAGGAAACTACATTTTTTTTTTATTTTCTTTTTTTCTTAGGTTATCAATTATATTGTAAATAAATTGATAGGTTAATAACCGCATTGAAAAATAAAGACCTATTTTAAGATTTTTGTAAGAAATTAGATTGTTACATTGAAACATTGCATTGTCATAATACTACACTTTTATTGTAAATATTGTTATAAAATTTAAAACTACACTTTCAAAATTTAGTTATAGTGTTTTAGTTATAGTGTTTAAATCTATAAAATAATACACTCATTATTTAATTGCTTACATTTTTAATATATTTTGATGACAAATATTTGTGTTTCTTTTAAGTAAAATCAAAAATAAAATTGTATAATCATTATAATGTCGATTATGTCGTAAAGTTTCCAGAATATTTTTGATAATTTTTTATTTAAAATTATACCAGGGTGACCACCAAAACCGGGAGAAATCAGGGAATTTGGTTGATCCTGGAATTTACAGTGCAAAAATTAATAAATTTCAATTTTTACTTAATAATAAAAGTCGGGAGAAAAATGAAAAATCTGGAAAACTGGGAAGAGTCAGGGAAACTGGTACATACTTTCCAGAAAAGTAATTGTAACAGAATTCAGAAAATCATCAAATAATAATTATTTATTAACACTATTTATAAATAAATAACAAAAAAAAAATAAGTTCCATCTCAAGGGGGCCTTAAATTTTGTACACCGGATTGTACAGTCCTAGGATTTTAGCACGATTTTAAGGAAGATTTTTCGTTGATTTTAACTTTTTAAGGACGATTCTGTAAGGATTTTATATGATTTTAAGTGAAATTGTAAGGATTTTAGCATGATTTTAAGAAAGATTGTAAAAATTCTACATGAGTTTGTAAGAATTTTATATGATTTTAAGTGAAATTATAAAGTAATAATATTCTAAAGTTGAGATATTTTCTCAAAATTTCACAAGTTACTCAATCATTGAATCGGCTGTTAAGCTATGCATCAATGACTGGCCAGATTAACCATAGACACGTGTTTCGGTCTTTAGGACCTCGTCAGTATGGTGCTTTGATCAGTTGCTGAAAGGCAACTGATATTTAAACCAAGTAATACAACAGATAAGCAAGAGAAATAATAAATACTTCAACTTTAGAATATTATTATTATATTACATACATACATACACAATCACGCCATATACCCAAAAGGGTGTGGCACAAACTCTTTTCATTATCCCGAAATCAGTCCGAAATTATTATATTAATTTCACCAATTGACATTCATGAACAATTTTGTTCTATGTTGAAATTATAAAGATTTTATATGATTTTAAGCGCAATTGTAAGGATTTTACAGGATTTTTCGTTGATTTTACATGATTTTAAGGACAATTTTAAGAATTTTACATGATTTTAAGCGCAACTGTAAAGATTTCACATGATTTTAAGACGAGTTTATAAGGATTTTATATGATTTTAAGTGCGATTGTACATACATACATACACAATCACGCCATGTACCCCCAAAAGGGTGTGGCACAAACTCTTTTCATCATCCCGATGAAATCAGTCGCCTCCAAACATATTCCTATCCAAGCAAACAAGCAACTTTCGCACTTTCATCCACATTCACATAATTCCTCTCATACATGCTCTTCTATTCCTACTACTTGGAAACTTTCGCTGCACGCAAGCCACCCACTCAATCATACCACCACTCCAACTACTCATCGGACGTCCACCTGCAAACATATACCATCAAAATCATTCTAATAAATCTTTTTAACTATCACGCATTCGCTCAATATGTCCGAACCGCATCTTAACTGACTAACACCAATTTTTGCTACAACATTTTTCTCGCAATTTCACACACATAATACACTAATCGGTATTTCGTACCCGATCTCTCCTATTTACACCACATACCCCACGTAAAAATCTCATTGATATGTATTTATTTACAAGAATATACAGAGTACGGTCCTGTAAGTCTGTAGATTCTGTGGAAAGATGAGATAAAATTGAGTCTGTATTATTTTTAAACGTATGAAACATTAGAACTTTAACAATTACTCACTAGAAATTAAAATTGTAATAAATATGATAAGTAATTTTTTCGCCGAAATGAATCATATTGCAAATTATTTTTATATAAAAATATTTTATATTTTATAAATAAATTATATTATATTATAAAATAAATAAATAAAATAAATATAATAATATTTAATATTAAATTAATTTTTAAATTTATTATATTTTATTATATTTTTTATTTAATATTATTATATTTTTATATTTTATTCCGTATGCGAAATATTTTAATTATTTGCAATTTATATGTTTTTTTAATAGTTAATTATCATTAAGTCGAAATGAGTAATATGAGTAAATAATTATTTAGCTTAGTGTTAAGTTAACTAAGCATATTTTTTTGCTTTTGATTTGCTGATATACAAGATTAGAAGTATATGGGTAAACCCATATATAGACCACTTTGACATTATCACGTAAATGATAAGAAATAGGAATAAAAAGTTTTTTCACCGAAAGTTGCTAATATATAATATTATATGCGCTAAGGGTATCTTCTGTAAAAATTTGATTAAAATCGGATAAATAATGCGGGCATAACAAATTAGTAGAAAATTATTTATTTTTTTTTCGGAAAGTTGGCAACACCGTATTTTAATAAATTTATAATTTATGTGGGCACTAGGAGAAACTTTGAGGAAAATTTGATCAAAATCGGATAAATAATGTAGCAACAATGAATTTTTTAAAATTTTAGTAATTTTTTTCTCGATAAGTTGGCAACACTGTATTTTGTTAAAATTGCATAATTTATGCGGGCACCAGGAGATTCTTTAGTGAAAATTTGATTAAAATCGGTTAAATAACGTGGTCATAATAAATTTTTAAAAATTTTACTAATTTTTTTCTCAGAAAGTTGGCAACACTGTACTTTGTTGAAATTATCTAATTTATATGGATACCAGAAGAATCTTGTGAAAATTTGAACAAAATCGGTTAAACAACATGGCCGTAATAATTTTTTTTCTCGGAAAATTGGCAACACTGTACATTATTAAAATTACGAAATGTATGTGGGCACTAGGGAAATCTTTCCTGAAAATTTGATCAAAATCGGATAAATAATGTAGCTACAATGAATTTTTAAAAACTTTAGTAATTTTTCTCTCGATAAGTTGGCATCACTGGAAAAAACCAAAACCACATGACCCTATCTTGGGCACTAGACAAATTTATCCTGAAAATTTCATTAAAATCGGTTGAACCGTCTAGGAGGAGTTGCGATCACAAAATTTTGACTTACGACCGAGCGAGCTGACGACGAACATCCATACACCCACTTATAAACTAAGTTCAGATTCGTCTTTGCTTTTGTTTGATTTCGTATTTATTATTCATCAAACTAATCGTAAATCTGTTGTTTCAATTATGCCATGGAATCCAAACCAGAGATTAGAAAAATATTAAAAATATAAATAAAATACGGAAGATAAAGAAAAAATAATATTTATATTTTTATAATTAAAAATATAATATATATATATATATATATATATATATATATATATATATATACATATATATATATTTATATATATATATATATATATATTATATATATATATATATATATATATATATATATATATAATTATAAATATTGCTAATATTTATAAACAATTTCCATAATTATTAAAAAAATTTAAACAATAAATTGTTTTAACCGGTGAATATTTTGAAAATAAAATCTTTAATGATAAGAATATTTTTAAAATATTTGATAAAAAAAATTAAAACTTTTTTTCAAAGTTGTAAATTGTTTAAAAAAAAATATATCGATTTTTATTAAATCATGAACGTTTGGTTAAAAAGATTAATTTGAATGATTGTTGATGGTATACGTTTGCAGGTGGACGTCCGATGAGTAGCTGGAGTGGTGGTATGATTGAGAGGGTGGCTTTTATTTTTTGCTTTAAAATAAATTTTTATTTCTACTTCTTATCAATTATGAATAGTATTTCTATTTTTTTTTATACTTATCCGATATTATAAAATTACAAGATTAGAAGTATATGGGTAAACCCATATATAGACCACTTTGACATTTCTCGGAAAGTTGGCAACACTGTACTTTAATAATATTATAATTTATGTGGGCACTAGGAGAAACTTTTCGCGAAAATTTGATCAAAATCGAATAAATGATGTAGCCACAATGAATTTTTCAAAAAAAATTGTGATTTTTTTTTGATAAATTGGGAACACTGTATTTTGTTAAAATTGTTAAAATCTTTTATGAAAATTTGATTAAAATCGGTTAAATAAAGTGATCATAATACATTTTTTAAAATTTTAGTCAACTTTTTTTTCTCGAAAAGTTGGCAACATTGGATATTAATTATAAAAATTATTTAATTAATGGAAGCATTAGGGATATCTTTTTTGAAAATTTGATCAAAATCGGATCAATAATGTAGCCAAAATGAATTTTTGAAAACTTTATATATATATATATATATATATATATATATATATATATATATGTATATATATATATATATATATATATATATATATGATTGTTATTTAAATTTCTGAACCATTGCAGCAAAATGACTCGAAAAAACATTTCTCTAATTTCATTTCTTTTAATTAATACAAAATGCAATAATATTCTCGTATGATTAATTAAATTTTATAATGAAATTAGAGAAAGCCATATACGGGGTGTTCGTTCGTCAAATTCGTATCTGGGCGTTTAACATGCAATTTCGTTAATTTGCGATATACTTCTTTCTCGAGTTAAATTCGGACCGGAGAAATACTTAGAATACTTTTTGATAGATCATAAAAAGTTCTATAATTTGGTTTTAGTTTCGATTTGCTAGCATGTGCCGTTTGGGCGCTAGAATTGTTCTTTGATTTTTTGGTTTTTAGTTTTTTTCTCAAAAACTATGAGTACTATAATTGAGTGATGAAACCATTATTCTAAGATGCATCGTTTAGTAGAAAAAAACTGAATTTTTGAAAATTCTAAAATCGATTTTAGAATTTTCAATAATTTTTCCTGCAAAATCAGTATGAGTTGGAGAAAAAAGTTACTAAGTTATTATGTAGCTCATTTTTTTCTCTATTTTACTGAATTTTTTCAGATTTTTTTGAACAAATTTTCGAAAAAAGTCTTATTTTGAAAAAATTTAAAAATTCAGTTTTTAATTTTTTTCTACTAAACGATGCATCGTAGAATAATGATTTTTTTACTCAATTATCGTACTCATTATTCCACATTTTTTCATACTACGCTTATTTTCCTAACCCTCATAGTTTTTTGAGAAAAAAATAAAAACCCAAAAATCAGAAAAAAAATTCTAGCGCCCAAACGGCACATGCTAGCAAATCGAAACTAAAACCAAATTCTAGAACTTTGTATGCTCTATCGAAAAGTATTCTAAGTATTTCTCCGGTCCGAATTTTACTCGAGAAAGAAGTATATCGCAAATTAACGAAATTACATGTTAAACACCCAGATAACGAACTTGACGAACGAACACCCCGTATATATATAATAGTATAGAAAGTTTTTATCTGTCTGAATAAGTATTCAATGTGTTTTTGCTAATAATTAATTTTATAATATCCATATTTAAAAAACAAAATTATTCTTTTATCATAACAATATAAGTTTAATACAATTTCACTAAGGCATTAATTAGATAGTTTTTTCATGATTAATTATTAAAATATTTTATTTGCATTGTGATCTAGATTTTGTTTTGTTTTTTCCTATAATTAAAATTAATTAATATTCTTTATTAATTATTATATTATAATTATTAGCCGTGAAGGTTAAGAATTAAATTAAAAATTTTAACTGAAATATTTTTGATAATCTTGTTACACTGTAAAAAATGTATGTAAATTTACATATTCTATAAATGTATTTTTACAGAAGAAATGTAATATTACGTCAATTGAAAGAAATGTAGCAAAAGTTGGTGTTAGTCAGTTAAGATGGTTCGGACATGTTGAGCGAATGCGTCTAATGAACGTTTGCTGTTCAAAAGATGCATTTGAATGACTTTGACATTATCACATAAATAATAAGAAATAGAAAATAAATGCTCGGAAAGTTGGCAACACTGTGTATTTTATTAAAATTATGTAATTTATGTGGGCATTAGGGGAATCTTTTCTGAAAATTTGATCAATATCGGATAAACAATGTAGCCACTAAGAACTTTTAAAAAGTTTAGTAATTTTTTTGTCGGAAAGTTGGCAACACTGTATTTTATTAAAATTATGTAATTTATGTGGGCACTAGGGGAAATATTTTTGATAATAACCTTGTTACGATCATTTTATTTAACTGGAGTCTACCTTTGTAATTTGTTTCTACTGTTATTTACAATAAATGTCATTTGTATCATTTATATCATTTATCTTGATGAAGATGTACGATAAGTACGTCGATACATACATACATAAACAATCACGCCATGTACCCAAATTAGGGTGTGGCACAAACTCTTTTTATCATTCCGAAATTAGTCTTGCTCTTTTATTCCTACTACTTGGAAACTTTCGCTGCACGCAAGCCACCCTCTCAATCATACCACCACTCCAACTACTCATCGGACGTCCCACCTGCAAACGTATACCATCAACAATCATTCAAATAAATCTTTTTGAACAGCAAACGTTCATTAGACGCATTTCTCCGAACCGCATCTTAACTGACTAACACCAACTTTTGCTACAACATTTTTTCGCAATTTCACACTCATCATACACTAATCGTATTTCGTACCCTCGATCTCTCTTATAGTTACACCACATATACCCCACATTTCGCACAGCAGTCATTTTCCGTTTATGCTTTTGTGCAACCAAACCCAATAACATTCACTACCATACATCAACGTAGGCACCAAAACTGCATAAAACGGGCTTCTTTGGAAACATCTACATTTCTAAATTAAAATAAATATAAATGTTTAAATAAATAAATATAATTAAAATTTTTAAAGGTTTATAGAAAAATGATCAAATAAATTTATTTATTTACATATAAATAATTTAACAATGCAAAATATAAATGAAAAATGTAACAGTTCCATTTTCAATTTCTAAATGTTAGGTTATGTGAATACGAAATTAAATACGTACATGAATAATGAATACATTTTATGCGAAAAAAGTAAGTCAAGATTATTAAAAGAATAATATGAATCCAATATGTATTATGTTAATTATATATATATATATATATATATATATATATATATATAAATATATATATATATATGTATATATATGTATATATATATATGTATTTATTTTCATAAGAAAAAGTTAAAAGTAATTGATACACTTTCTTTTCTTAATAAAATGGAAAACAAAACATTTATGTGTATTCAGCAGTTTCGTGAGAAAGAAAATGCAAAATATATATATATTATGTATGTAATAATTTCTAACAAAAAACCTATATGCATATTCATATTTTTAAAAAACAAGATTAGAAGTATTTGGGTAAACCCATATATAGACTACTTTGACATTTCTCGGAAAGTTGGCAACTTTGTATTTTAATAATATTATAATTTATGTGGGCACTAGAAGAAACTTTCCTGAAAATTTGATCAAAATCGAATAAATGATGTAGCCAATATGAATTTTAAAAAAAAATTGTGATTTTTTCTCGATAAGTTGGCAACACTGTATTTTGTTAAAATTGCATAATTTATTTAAGCACTAGGAAAAACTTTTATGAAAATTTGATTAAAATCGGATAAATAAAATGGTCATAATAAATTTTTAAAAATTTTACTATTTTTTTTCTCGGAAAGTTGGCAACATTGTATTTTGTTAAAATTACATAAATTATATGAATACTAGGAAAATTTTTTGTGAAAATTTGAGTAAAATCGGTTAAATAACATGGCCATAATAAAAATTTTAAAATTTTAGTAATTTTTTTCTCGGAAAGTTGGCAACACTGAATATTAATAAAATTGTGTAAATAATGGGAGCATTAAGGAAATCTTTTCTGAAAATCTGATCAAAATCGGATAAATAACGTAGCCAATATGAATTTTTAAAAACTTTAGTAATTTTTTTCTCGGAAAGTTGGCATCACTGGAAAAAAAAAAATCACATGACCATCTTGGGCACTAGACAAATTTATACTGAAAATTTCATTAAAATCGGTTGAACCGTCTAGGAGGAGTTGCGGTCACAAAATTTTGTCTGGCGACCGAGCGAGCGAGTTGACGACGCACATCCATACACCCACTTATAAACTAAGTTCAGATTCGTCTGATCTAGAGGCTATATGAAGGATTTCTATACAATTTTTTTGTTTTTGCTAATGTTACAGACACCGTACCAAACACTATATCACTTTTCCTTGCAGTCAAAGTAATACACACATACATAATCACGCCATATACCCAAAAGAGTGTGGCACAAACTCTCCATTATCTCAAAATCAATTTCCACCAAACATCTCTATCCAGACAAGCAACTTTAGTTACTCATCCACATTCATAATACCTTTCATACATGCTCTTCTATTCTTACTAATTGGAAACTTTCGCTCACACAAATCTATGCCTTCAAAATCACTCATATAAATATTTTTAACCGAAACGTTCGTTAAACGCATTCGCTCAACATGTCCGAATCATCTTAACTGACCAACACCAACTTTTGCTACAACATTTCTTTCAAGTTTAAGTTAAAAACCAGTTCTGGGCGAAATTTGATCGAATTTCATTTGTATTTCGATTCTAAAATAAAAGTGCATGTATGAGAGGAATTATGAATGTGGATGAAACGGTTCGAAATAGATTAGTGTATGATGAGTGTGAAATTGAAAAAAAATGTAGCAAAAGTTGGTGTTAGTCAGTTAAGATCTGGTTCGGAGACATGTTGAGCGAATGCGTCTAATGAACGTTTGCTGTTCAAAAGATTTATTTGAATGATTTTGATGGTATACGTTTGCGTGTGGACGTCCGATGAGTAGCTGGAGTGGTGGTATGATTGAGAGGGTGGCTTGCGTGCAACGAAAGTTTCCAAGTAGTAGGAATAGAAGTGAGCATGCGATGAGAGGAGGAATTATATGTATGTGGATGAAGCGAAAGTTGCTTGTTTGCTTGGATAGGAATATGTTTGGAGGCGACTGATTTCGTCGGGATGATGAAAAGAGTTTGTGCCACACCCTGCTAGGGTACATGGAGTGATTGCGTATATATGTATGTATGTAATTCTAAATAATTTAGCAAGAATTTGGTAATAAAATAACGTAGATATAAGATATAAGAAAAAATTAATAAATAAACCAGACACAATGTGAAATATAAGATGTGTTATTGTATATATATACAGGGTGTTCGTTCGCTTGGTTGATATAGGGCATTAACATGGGATTTCGATAATATGCAGAATACTACTTTCTGAAGTAAAATTCGGAGAAATACTACGAATACTTTTCGATAGGGTATAAAAAGTTCTATAATTTAGTTTTAGTTTTAATTTGCTAGCATGTGCCGTTTGGGCGCTAGAATTTTTTTAAAATGTTTTTGAGAATTTTCCAAAATTTTTCTTGCTAAATCAGTATGAATTAGAGAAAAAAGTTACTTAGCTACTATGTAGCTATTTTTTTTCTCTATTTTTCTGAATTTTTTCAGATTTTTTTGAGCAAATTTTGAAAAAAGTTATATTTCAAATTTTTTTAAAATATAATTTTTTTCAAAACTTGTTCAAAAAAAATCTGAAAAAATTCAGAAAAATAGAGAAAAAAAATAGCTACATAGTAGCTAAGTAACTTTTTTCTCTAATTCATACTGATTTAGCAAGAAAAATTTTGGAAAATTCTCAAAAACATTTTAAAAAAATTCTAGCGCCCAAACGGCACATGCTAGCAAATTAAAACTAAAACTAAATTATAGAACTTTTTATACCCTATCGAAAAGTATTCGTAGTATTTCTCCGAATTTTACTTCAGAAAGTAGTATTCTGCATATTATCGAAATCCCATGTTAATGCCCTATATCAACCAAGCGAACGAACACCCTGTATATATATATATATATATATATATATATATATATATATATATATATATATATATTGTATATAAACAAATATATCAGTTATTCAATTGTTTCGTTATATTATTACATCAACAAAGTTTAGCTCTATTACATTATTATGTGGTCAGTTCGATAATTTTAATAAAATTAAATTACAAACACTTTTCAAGTGTTTTGCGCAAATCTATAAACTCATTAAAAATACGATTGGAAGTATATGGGTAAACCCATATATATATATATATATATATATATATATATATATATATATATATATATATAATATATAGAGACCACTTTGACATTTCTGGAAAAGTTGGCACATCCTGTATTTTAATATAATAAATAATTTTCACAAACACAAATAATAACAAGATTAGAAGTATATGGGTAAACCCATATATAGACCACTTTGAAATTTCTCAGAAAGTTGACAACACTGTATTTTAAATAATATTATAATTTATGTGGGCACTAGGAGAAACTTTGAGCGAAAATTTAATCAAAATCGAATAAATAATGTAGCCACAATTTTTATATGGTCAAAAATGAAGGTACTTTACCTTTGAACAAAATTATGATATTTTTTGACACACCCGGTATACGACTGATATAATTTAATATCTGATGGTTGAATTTTGGGTTGCAGAACTTTTTATGAAGAATAACGTTTTTTCATAAAATCAATTATAACAAAGTTTTCCATATATGTAGCCAATTTATGCGGACACACTGTATATATATATATATATATATTGCAAAATAAAATAAAAAACACGTGAAATCATTTTGTTTTCATTTGCATTGAATATTTCATCAGTTAAATTTCCGCTCTGATGCACATCCTATATTTTTGTTGCTAAGCTATTAGCTTAGCTATTGAGTTTTTTTTTTTTTTTTTTTTTTTTATTTTTCTATTTTGTGATGTTTTAACACCGGACCGACAAATTTCGTCATTCTGTTTTTTTACCACTTTGACTGCAAGGAAAAAGTGCTATAGCGTTTGGTACGGTGTCTGTAACATCAGCAAAAAAACAAAAATGTGTATAGAAATTCTTCATATAACCTCTAGATTAGACGAATCTGAACTTAGTTTATAAGTGGGTGTATTGGAAGTGCGTCGTCAGCTCGCTCGCTCGGTCAAAATTTTGTGACCGCAACTCCTCCTAGACGGTTCAACCGATTTTAATGAATTTTTAAGATAAATTTGTCTAGTGCCCAAGATGGTCAGGTGGTTTTGGTTTTTTCCAATAATGCCAACTTTCCGAGAAAAAAATTACTAAAGTTTCTAAAAATTCATATTGGCTACATTATTTATCCGATTTTGATCAGATTTTCACAAAAGATTCGCCTAGTATTCATATAATTTAAGTAATTTTAACAAAATACAGTTTTGTCAACTTATCGAGAAAAAAATTACAAAATTGTTTAAAAATTCATTGTGGCTACATTATTTATTCGATTTTGATCAAATTTTCAGAAAAGATTTCCCTAATGCTCCCATTAATTATATAATTTTATTAATATCCAGTGTTGCCAACTATCCGAGAAAAAAAATACTAAAGTTTTTAAAAATTTATTATGGCCATGTTATTTAACCGATTTTACTCAAATTTTCACAAAAGATTCTCCTAGTATTCATATAATTTATGTAATTTTAACAAAATACAGTGTTGCCAACTTTCCGAGAAAAAAAATTACTAAAATTTATTGTGGCTACATTATTTATTCGATTTTGATCAAATTTTGCTCCCAAGTTTCTCCTAGTGCCCACATAAATTATAATATTATTAAAATACAGTGTTGCCAACTTTTTGATTATCATAGACTTTTGTTCGTGGGTCCAGAATCTCCAGAAATAACATTAGAATTAATCATTTTGGGTGTAAAATATCATTGTCATTAAAGATTCGTTTAGTAGAGGAAATAAAATAATATTGAACTATAGACTTCTATAAGTTTTATAACTACTATAACTTCTTCTGTAACTTCTATAACTTCTATAACTTCTTCTATAACTTCTTCTATAACTTCTATAACTTCTTCTATAACTTCTTCTATAACTTCTTCTATAACTTCTTCTATAACTTCTTCTGTAACTTCTATAACTTCTATAACTTCTATAACTTCTTCTATAACTTCTTCTATAACTTCTTCTATAACTTCTTCTGTAACTTCTATAACTTCTATAACTTCTTCTATAACTTCTTCTATAACTTCTTCTGTAACTTCTATAGCTTCTATAACTTCTTCTATAACTTCTTCTATAACTTCTTCTATAACTTCTTCTATAACTTCTTCTATAACTTCTTCTATAACTTCTTCTATAACTTCTTCTATAACTTCTTCTATAACTTCTTCTATAACTTCTTCTATAACTTCTTCTGTAACTTCTATAACTTCTATAACTTCTTCTATAACTTCTATAACTTGAGAAAGCAAACAATGAAATAATATTATCTCCGATTTTCTATTAGAAAAAAGCGGGAGATTTCTTAACACGCAGAATTGGAATTGTAATTGTCAAAAACAGGCTTTACGTCTCGTTAACTACGTGGTTATGATGTTGTTAAGTGATTATTATTACCCTGGTATTATTGTGTTGTTACAACATCTATGCATTTTGCTATAATTATTCATGAAAAATTGTTGCTTATTGTTTGATATATGCATTGTCTTGATTACTATATACGCTATATATATATATATATATATATATATATATATATATATATATACAGGGTGTTCGTTCGCTTGGTTGATATAGGGCAATAACATGGGATTTCGATAATATGCAGAATACTTCTTTCTGAAGTAAAATTCGAAAAAATACTTAGAATACTTTTCGATAGGGAATAAAAAGTTCTAGAATTTGGTTTTAGTTTTAGTTCGTTAGCATGTGCCATTTGGGCGCTAGAATTTTTTTAAAAATGTTTTTGAGAATTTTTAATAATTTTTCCTGCTAAATCAGAATGAATTAGACAAAAAAGTTACCTAGCTATTATGTAGCTAATTTTTTTCTCTATTTTACTAAATTTTTTCAGATTTTTTTGAGCAAATTTTGAAAAAAGTTATATTTCAAATTTTTACAAATATAACTTTTTTCAAAAATTGTTCAAAAAAATTCTGAAAAAAATCCGTAAAATAGAGAAAAAAAAGAAGCTACATAATAGCTAAGTAACATTTTTCTCTAACTCATACTGATTTAGCAGGAAAAATTATTAAAAATTTTAAAAAACATTTAAAAAAAATTCTAGTGCCCAAGCGGCACATGCTAGCAAACTAAAACTAAAACCAAATTATATAACTTTTTATTCCCTATCGAAAAGTATTCCAGGTATTTCTCCGAATTTTACTTCAGAAAGAAGTATTCTGCATATTATCGAAATCCCATGTTATTGCCCTATATCAACCAAGCGAACGAACATCCTGTATATATATATATATATATATATATATATATATATATATACACTATACTACTACTACTATACTATACTATACTATATACTATACTATACTATATACTATATATAGAAAAAAACAACATAATGAAGGCACTGATTTAAATAAAATTTGGCTTCCTTTAATTTAAAAATTTATAATCTAGTACTTGTTTTTTGTTACTTAGTAACTTGTTTTTATATTCTGTTTATTTACTATATTGTCATTTGTATCTTTTTTTTTTTCTGATAATGATGTACGTAGCGTATAATAAAACGTCGATTATATAGATTTTTTTTCATAATTTTTTTTGTTATTATTGAGAACAATATACATGTTTGGATATATTTTTTTTTACCACTTTGAAAGAAAAAGAGGTGTAGTGTTAGGTATGTTGTCTGTAACATTATCCAAAATTTACAAAAATTATACTGGGTGTCCCATTTTACATTATTTTCTTGAATATCTCGGAAACAATCCATCGTAACAACAAGATTAGAAGTATATGGGTAAACCTATATATATATATGTATATAGACTACATTGACATTTCTCGGAAAGTTGGCAACACTGTATTTTAATAATATTATAATTTATGTGGGCACTAGGAGATACTTTTCTGAAAATTTCATCAAAATCGAATAAATAATGTAGCCACAATGAATTTTTAAATAATTTTAGTAATTTTTTTCTCGGAAAGTTGGCAACACTGTATTTTGTTAAAATTACATAAATTATATGAATACTAGGAGAATCTTTTGTGAAAATTTGAGTAAAATCGGTTGAATAACATGGCCATAATAAAAATTTTAAAACTTTAGTAATTTTTTTTTTGGAAAGTTGGCAACACAGAATATTATTAAAATTATGTAATTAATGGGAGCATTAGGGAAATCTTTTCTGAAAATTTGATCAAAATCGGATAAATAACGGAAAATAACTGCAAGGAAAAGTAGTATAGCGTTTGGTACGGTGTCTGTAACATTTAAAAAAAAAAAATTGTATGGAAATCCTTCATTTAGCCTCTAGATGACGAATCTGAACTTAGTTTATGTGGGTGTATGTGTGTGCGTCAGCTCGCTTGCTCGCTCGCTCGGTCGTAAGTCAAAATTTTGTGGCCGCAACTCCTCCTAGACGGTTCAACCGATTTTAATGAAATTTTCAGGATAATATTGTCTAGTACCCAAGATGGTCATGTGATTTTGGTTTTTTCCAGTGATGAGAACTTTCCGAGAAAAAAATTACTAAAGTTTTAAAAAATTCATTGTGGCTACATTATTTATCCGATTTTCATCAAATTTTCAGAAAAGATTTCTTTAATGCTCCTATTAATTACATAATTTTATTAATATTCAGTGTTGCCAACCTTTCGAGAGAAAAATTACTAAAGTTTTAAATTTTTTATTATGGTCATGTTATTCAACCGATTTTACTCAAATTTTCACAAAAGATTCTCCTAGTATTCATATAATTTATGTAATTTTAACAAAATACAGTGTTGCCAACTTTCCGAGAAAAAAATTAGTAGAATTTTTAAAAATTTATTATAACCATTTTATTTAACCGATTTTTATCAAATTTTCATAAAAGTTTTTTTTAGTGCCTAAATAAATTATGCATTTTTAACGAAATACAGAGTTGCCAATTTATCGAGAAAAAAATCACAAAATTTTTTAAAAATTTATTGTGGCTACATTATTTATCCGATTTTGATCAAACTTTCAGAAAAGTATCTCCTAGTGCCCACATAAATTATAATATTATTAAAATACAGTGTTGCCAACTTTCCGAGAAATGTTAAAGTAGTCTATATATGGGTTTATCCATATACTTCTAATCTTGTTTTTCTAATAATTAGTTCCCATAAATATGTAGTATTAAACACGAATAAATCGAATGTAAAATTATCTTTTTTTGTATTTCCACCACCTGTCTGAATATAGCCGTGTTTGTTTGACCTTGAAATGCCCTTAATCTACTCATAATACAAAATATAATAGCGCATAATCTAAATAACAATCAATAATTTTAATTTTTATGCCTTTTTCTCTTTAATTTAAAAATTGTCTAATGTTTAATTAGATAAATAAATATAAAAAATTAATGGTGTTTAATGCAAAAAAAAAAAGAAAAAAAAAGAAAAAAAAAAAAGAAAAAAAAAAGAAAAAAGAAAAAAAAAAAGGAAAGAAAAAGAAAAAAAAAATAGTTAACAATCAATAATTATTTCTTTACAGAATCTATCCACGTAGACGAGACTCAACACTCCCCCCACCTCGTCGAAGATGACCTCCACCGTATGTCACCGTTTCGTACAGAATGCATGGCGGAAGGAACGTTGCTCAAACTGTTTTAAAGCGCGCGTTGAGCACATGACGACTTATAAGCGCGAGTCGTCAGATTCGTCAGTCACACGACGACCACCACCCGTGCTGACGACAATAAATGGTAAATCTGCGGCGCAGCAGCGTAACAGTATCATGAAGACAGCAACGCTAGCGAGCCGAAAGAAACACACCGTCTCGTTTAAGACGAATCTGAGCGAAGTTATTGGGTATGGAGGTGATGAGTGGTCTGATGATGAAGATGTTGAGATTGACGAGATTTCGTCAGATGTAAGTTGAGCTTTATTTACATAGATTTTTGTTAATTTTGTTAAGTAGTAGGAATAAAAGAGCATGTATGAGAGGTATTATGAATGTGGATGAAAGTGCGAAAGTTGCTTGTTTGCGGATAGGAATGTTTGGAGGCGACTGATTTCTCGGGATGGCTGAAAAGAGTTTGTGCCACACCCTGCGCTAGGGTACATGGAGTTATTGTGTATGTATGTATATATGTATATATGTATCTATGTATATATATATATATATATATATATAAATACAGTAGATTGATAAAAAAAAAAGCAATAGAAATTAATATAAAGAAAAAAATAGCATCATGAAGGCACTGATTTAAATAAAATTTGACTTCTTTTTTTAATTTAAAAATTTATAATCTACTACTTGTTTTGTTACATAGTAACTTTTATATTCTGTTTATTTATTTTATTGTCATTTGTATCATTTTTTTTTCTTGATGATGATGTACGTAGCGTATATCAAAACGTCGATTATTAATAAAAATTAATGATTATTAAAAAATAAAGTAATATATGAAAACTTGTCAAATTTTAAACGCGTTTTAATATACATATATGTATATATATATATATATATATATATATATATATATATATATATATATATAATAAATTTGTCTAGTACCCAAGATTAGGGTCATGTGGTTTTATTTTTGTCCAGTGATGCCAACTTTCCGAGAAAAAAATTACTAAAGTTTTTTAAAATTCATTGTGGCTACATTATGTATTCGATTTTAATCGAATTTTCAGAAAAGATTTCCCTAATGCTCCCATTAATTATATAATTTTATTAATATCCAGTGTTGCCCCAATTTTCCGAGCAAAAAATTACTAAAGTTTTTCAAAAATTTATAATGGCCATGTTATTTAACCGATTTTACTCGAAATTTTCACAAAAGATTCTCCTAGTATTTATATAATTTATGTAATTTTATCAAAATACAGCGTTGCCAACTTTCCGAGAAAAAAATTAGTAAAATTTTTAGAAAATTCATTATGACCACTTTCTTTAACCGATTTTAATCAAGTTTTTATAAAAGATTCTCCTAGTGCATAAATAAATTATGCAATTTTAACAACAAAATACAGTGTTGCCAACTTATCGAGAAAAAAATTCCAAAATTTTTTAAATTTAAAAATTCATTGTGGCTACATTATTTATTCGATTTTTGATCCAATTTTTAGGAGAGTTTCTTTTAGTGCCCATATAAATTATAATTTCATTAAAAATATTGTGTTACTAACTTTCCGAGAAATGTCAAAGTGGTCTGTATATAATATACATACATACATACATACATACACAATCACGCCATGTACCCCCTAGCGCAGCAGGGTGTGGCACAAACTCTTTTCATCATCCCGAGAAATCAGTCGCCTCCAAACATATTCCTATCCAAGCAAACAAGCAACTTTTGCACTTAATTGCACTTAATTGCACATAATTCCTCCTTTCATTGCATGCTCTTTTATTCCTACTACTTGGAAACTTTCGCTGCACGCAAGCCACCCTCTCAATCCATACCACCACTCCAACTACTCATCGGACTGATCCACTAGCAAATGTATATATACCATCAAAATCATTCAAATGCATCTTTTGAACAGCAAACCGTTCATTAGACGCATTCGCTCAACATGTCTCCGAACCAGATCTTAACTGACTAACACCAACTTTTGCTCCCTTTTTTCGCAATTTCACACTCATCACACACTAATCGTATTTCGTACCTGATCTCTCCTATAGTTACACCATATACCCCATGTAAAAATTAGAAGTATATGGGTAAACCCATATACTTCTAATCTTGTTTTTTTTTTTTATAATTTCATCCAAAAAATAACACTAGGACATTGAACAAATAAATGTTCGTATTGTCATTGTGAAATTTAATATAATAATACTCAAAAATATTGTGATTTTAAATTTTTCCCAAAATTTCACATGATAATCAGTCATTGAATCGGCTGTTAAGCTATGCATCAATGACCGGCCAGTTTTAACCGTAGACACGTGTTTCGGTCTTTAGGATCTCATCAGTACGGTGCTCATGTGAAATTTTGGGAAAAATTTAAAATCTCAATATTTTTGAGTATTATTATAAAAAATAACAACACTTATTTTCTCTTTTTTTTTCTTTTTCGGCGGCATCAGACATCAGAAGACGATAATTCGTTATCCAGCGATGATAAAGATCTGGATAAACTCACCAAATCCAACACGGAGCAAAATGCCAACATTACACTCACATCTATAAATAATAATCCAACAACAGCTCCAACTGCTCCAACAACAGCTCCAACTGCTCCAACAACAGCTCCAACAACCACAACCGACAGACGTCGCACCTTCACCCAACTAATGCTAGGTCAACCCCTAAAAGACTCGGAGGGCCGGAAACAGACCCTTTTCGTCTCAGTGACGCCATTCGGCGAACCCAATACAGCGTCGCGACGCTTCAACTCACGGAGCAGCGTCTCTCACATTCCTATCGCTGCTAAAAACAAGGACATATTCACCGGTTCGAAAGTGGTTCTAACTTCGTATTGTAAGAACCAGGGGGAATCCCCCGAGAAACAGGAATCTACTATTCGAGAAGATGATTATGAGAGAATAGTGATAAATAGTGATGATGTGAAAATAATTAGTGATAGTGATTTGGTAGAGACGCGAAACGAGTTGAATGTGATGAAAAACGAAGTTGAGTTAAGTGTGTCGCCGGCTTTAACTTTAGATGGATGCGAGCTAAGTGTGTCGCCGGCTTTAACATTAGATTTAGATGGATGCAATGAAGAACCAGTATTAGGAGAAAATGTGAAATTTCAACAGCAAATTGTCAAGTCCGAACTTCTTATCGTTCAATTGAGGTAAATTTCTTTTTAAAAATTTATAACGGCCATGTTGTTTAACCGATTTTGTTCAAATTTTCACAAAAGATTCTTCTAGTATCCATATAAATTAGATAATTTCAACAAAGTACAGTGTTGCCAACTTTCTGAGAAAAAAATTAGTAAAATTTTTAAAAATTTATAACGGCCATGTTGTTTAACCGATTTTGTTCAAATTTTCACAAAAGATTCTCCTGGTATTCATATAAATTAGATAATTTCAACAAAGTACAGTGTTGCCAACTTTCTGAGAAAAAAATTAGTAAAATTTTTAAAAATTTATAACGGCCATGTTGTTTAACCGATTTTGTTCAAATTTTCACAAAAGATTCTTCTGGTATCCATATAAATTAGATAATTTCAAAAATATTTATTGTTGCCAACTTTCTGAGAAAAAAAATTACTAAAATTTTTAAAAATTTATTATGACCACTTTATTTAACCGATTTATGTGATAATGTCAAAGTAGTCTAGATATGGGTGTACCCATATACTTTTAATCTTGTTTTTTTAGGTTATATTGCCGCCATTTTAGGTAATTTATTATATGATAATAATAATTAGAAAAGAAATTAATCAATTAGGTATAAACATGTATAGAAAATTTATTTGTTATTTTAATAAAATACTGGAATATTTGTTGTAGCAAAAATAAATTAACTAATGCAATTTTAAATATTAAATATACCGGGTGTTCGTTCGTTCAGTTCGTATCTGGGCGTTTAATATGCAATTTCGATAATTTGCGATATACTACTTTCTCGAGTTAAATTCGGACCGGAGAAATACTTAGAATACTTCTTGATAGACAATAAAAAGTTCTATAATTTGGTTTTAGTTTTAATTTGCTAGCATGTGCCGTTTGGACGTTGGAATTTTTTTTTGATTTTTTTTTTTTTTTTCTCAAAAACTATGAGGTGTAGGAAAATAAGCATGATATGAAATAATGCGGAATAATGAGTACGATAATTGAGTAAAGATACCATTGTTCTAGGATGTATCGTTTAGTAGAAAAAAAATTAAAAACTGAATTTTCGAAAATCTTTCAAATCTTATTTTTGTCAAAATAAGACTTTTTTCAAAATTTGCTGAAAACAATCTGAAAAAATTCAGTAAAATAGAGAAAAAACTGAGCTACATAATAGCTAAGTAATTTTTTTCTCTACCAGGAAAAATTATTAAAAATTCCAAAAAACATTTAAAAATTCTAACGTTCAAACGGGGCACATGCTAGCAAATTAAAACTAAAACGAAATTCTGGAACTTTTTATGCCCTATCGAAAAGTATTCCAAGTATTTCTCCGGTCCGAATTTTACTCGAGAAAGAAGTATATCGAAATTGACGAACGAACGAACACCCGGTATAAAAAAAGGAAGTGTCTATTTTCACCTTAAACCAGGAAACCAGAAACACGAAAACACGTAAAACAGAAAACACGACTGGTACAGTGTTGCCGATTTTACCTGCAATTGGCTATATTTATACATACAGTATTTTTACGTAATTGGCTATTTAGGTTAGGTTAGGTTAGGTTATGACTGTTTTTCACAAGGTTATGACTGTTCTTTACAAGAAAATGAAGTTTTTCACAAGATTATGTCTGTTTTTCACAAGGTTATGTCTGTTTTTCACAAGATTATGTCTGTTTTTCACAAGGTTATGACTGTTTTTTTACAAGCTTATGACTGTTTCTTACAAGATTATGACTGTTTTTTTACAAGATTATGAAGTTTTTCACAAGATTATATCTGTTTTTCACAAGATTATGTATGTTTTTCACAAGGTTATGACTGTTTTTCACAAGGTTATGACTATTTTTTACAAGATTATGAAGTTTTTCACAAGATTATGTCTGTTTTTCACAAGGTTATGTCTGTTTTTCACAAGATTATGTCTGTTTTTCACAAGGTTATGACTGTTTTTCACAAGGTTAGGTTAGGTTAGGTTTTTTCCATATAATTTTCTCGTTTTAATTTCAATTTTCGCGTTTTTGGTTTGCAGGTAAAATTCGGCAACACTGTACCAGTTGTGTTTCCTGTTTTTCCTGTTTTAAGGTGAAAATAGACACTTCCAAAACAAAATTTATACAATCAAATAGGTACTATATTAATTTTCAATTCGATAATATTCCATTGCACAAATATTTACAACTATAATTTTATTTTTTATATAAACAACAGCCAGTGGCGTAGTCAGGGGGGTGTTAGAGGGGGTTGAAACCCCCCCCCCCCCAAGAACAAGGTTATGTCTGTTTTTTTTACAAGATTATGTCTGTTTTTCACAAGGTTATGACTGTTTTTTACAAGGCTATGACTGTTTCTTACAAGATTATGACTGTTTTTTACAAGATTATGAAGTTTTTCGCAAGATTATGAATGTTTTTCACAAGATTATGTATGTTTTTTACAAGGTTATGACTGTTTTTTACCAGGTTATGACTGTTTTTTACAAGATTATGTCTGTTTTTCACAAGGTTATGACTGTTTTTTTACAAGGTTATGACTGTTTCTTACAAGATTATGACTGTTTTTTACAAGATTATGAAGTTTTTCACAAGATTATGTGTTTTTCACAAGATTATGTATGTTTTTCACAAGGTTATGACTGTTTTTCACAAGTTTATGTCTGTTTTTCACAAGATTATGTCTGTTTTTCACAAGATTATGTTTGTTTTTCACAAGGTTATGTCTGTTTTTTACAAGGTTATGACTGTTTTTTACAAGGTTATGACTGTTTTTTTACAAGATTATAAAGTTTTTCACAAGATTATGTCTGTTTTTACAATATTATGTCTGTTTTTCACAAGGTTTTGTCTGTTTTTCACAAGATTATGTTTGTTTTTCACAAGGTTATGTCTGTTTTCACAAGGTTATGTCTGTTTTTTACAAGGTTATGACTGTTTTTTGCAAGGTTATGACTGTTTTTTACAAGATTATGAAATGTTTCACAAGATTATGTCTGTGTTTTACAAGATTATGTTTGTTTTTCACAAGATTATGTCTGTTTTTGACAAGATTATCTTGATATTGATTAATATTATTAACCCCTCCCTTGACAAGTTTCTAGCTACGCCACTGACAACAGCTGTATTGTTTTTCTCAAAAAATTGACTCAGCTCAGTTGGCAAGTGAAGTTGAAGTGAGGTTAAACACGAAGTGAAGTTAGTGAGTTGAGTTGAAGTTGAAGTTGAAGTTGAAGTGAAGTAAGTTGCTTTCTATAAAAGAACAAAATATTTAAACTCTAGATCGGGAATACTTTGACACCTTTTTTCACTTTTCTGAATCTGAATCTGAATCAACAAATACCAATTTTTCACAAGGTTATGTCTGTTTTTCACAAGGTTATGTCTGTTTTTCACAAGGTTATGACTGTTTTTTACAAGGTTATGACTGTTTTTTACAAGATTATGAAGTGTTTCACAAGATTATCTCTGTTTTTCACAAGATTATGTCTGTTTTTCTTAAGATTATGTCTGTTTTTCACAAGGTTATGTCTGTTTTTCACAAGGTTTTACAAAATTCTACACGAATTTTTCAATTTAAATGTCCAAAATATTATATTCAATCATTCAATTTCGTACCTATGACTTGTTTTCGTCGTTAACCTTAACAACGTGATCACGTTGTCAGCTAACAAATTTTACTAAACACTGTTCTGTTCCATAATAGGACAGCGAATCTCGTTGAGTAATGTAATTTGCAAATTTACATACGATAGCTTTTTTTATTGACACTGACACATTTCTATGACATTTATCGCTCGCTTGATAATATAATTAATTTAAAACAAAAAAAAACTAGTAAATTTTCAACATATTTCTATTTAAATTAAGGAAATATGGAAGTGAAAGACTCATGCATATTAAATATTAACCTTGAAATGATATTGATTGATTTGCAAATTTAAATATTATAACTAGAGATTTATAGATTTATTTAATTATAATATTAGAATTAATAATATTAATCAATAAAGATAATCTTGTCAAAAACAGACATAATCTTGTGAAAAACAGACATAATCTTGTGAAAAACAGACATAATCTTGTGAAACACTTCATAATCTTGTAAAAAAACAGACATAACCTTGTGAAAAACAGTCATAACCTTGTGAAAAACAGACATAACCTTGTGAAAAACAGACATAACCTTGTGAAAAACACACATAATCTTGTGAAAAACAGACATAATCTTGTAAAAAACAGATGTGATCATTTTCCGCTCTTACTAAATTCGGGTGAGTGGGGGGGGGGGGGTTTGGGTTTAAAAACAACTCCTTTAAATTTTGTACACCTAGGATTGTACAATCCTAGGATTTTACCGATTTTAAGTAAGATTGTAAGGATTTTAGTACGATTTTTAAGCGCAATTGTAAGGATTTTAGCATGATTTTAAGTGAAATTGTTAAAATATTACGTGATTTTTAAACGCGATTCTAAAGATTTAACATGATTTTTAAGCGCAATTGTAAGGATTTTAGCATGATTTTAAGGGTGATTGTAAGGATTTTACATGTTTTTTAAGCGCAATTATAAAGATTTAAATGATTTTAAGGATTTTACATGATTTTAAGTGAAATTGTTAAAATATTACGTGATTTTTAAACGCGATTCTAAAGATTTAACATGATTTTTAAGCGCAATTGTAAGGATTTTAGCACGATTTAAAGTGCGATTGTAAGGATTTTACAAGTTTTTTAAGCGCAATTATAAAGATTTAAATGATTTTAAGGATTTTACATGATTTTAAGTGAAATTGTTAAAATATTACGTGATTTTTAAACGCGATTCTAAAGATTTAACATGATTTTTAAGCGCAATTGTAAGGATTTTACATGTTTTTTTAAGCGCAATTATAAAGATTTAAATGATTTTAAGGGCGATTTTAAGGATTTTATATGATTTTAAGGGCGATTTTAAGGATTTTACATGATTTTTCCTGTTGATTTTATTGATTTTAAGCGCGATTGTAAAGATTTTAGCACGATTTTTCGATTGGTTTTAATGATTTCATATGAAATTTTTAAGATTGTAGCGAATTTTACTCGAGATTTTTGATTAATTATAGATCGTAAACATATTGTTTAATGTGTTTTAATTCTTTGTCAAAAAATATGAGTAAATATGCACTAAATATTTACTTATTATATAAATATTTATTTAAGGATTTTACCATGATTTTATCATGATTTTTACCATGATTTTACTAGAATATTACCATGCTTTTAGGGATTTTACCATGATTTACAGATTTTACCATGATTTTACCGATTTTACTAGGATTTTAAGGGATTTTAATAAATTTGTAATATTTATTTAAGGATTTTACCGTGATTTTATCATGATTTTTACCATGATTTTACTAGAATATACCATGCTTTTAGGGATTTTACCATGATTTTACCATGATTTTACAGATTTTACCATGATTTTACCGATTTTACTAGGATTTTAAGGGATTTTAATAAATTTGTAATATTTATTTAAGGATTTTACCGTGATTTTACCATAATTGTACAGACTTTACATGATTTTTTAAGTGAGATTGTAAGAATTTTACAGGAATTTTCGTTGATTTTACCTACGATTTTAAGGATTTTACCATGATTTTACAGATTTTACCATAATTGTACGGATTTTACAATGATTTTATGGGGATTTTATGGGATTTTAACAAAATTTGTACACCAGATTTTACAAATGTCAATTTTGAAATAGTGAATGAAAAATAATTAAGAAGTAATTTTACATATTAGAATTAATTACTACATACATACACAATCACGCCATGTACCCTAGTAGGGTGTGGCACAAACTCTTTCCACTCATTCCGGCGAAATCAGTCGCCTCCAAACATATTCCTATCCAAGCAAACAAGCAACTTTCGCAATTTCATCCACATTTATAATTCCTCTCATACATGCTCACTTCTATTCCTACTACTTGGAAACTTTCGCTGCACGCAAGCCACTCTCTCAATCATACCACCATTCCAACTACTCATCGGACGTCCACCTGCAAACGTATACCATCAACAATCATTCAAATAAATCTTTTTAATTACTTATTTATTTTAATTTGTTATTAATAGTAATAAAAAAAATAATAATAATTATTTTGTATATTAAAATATTATTCTTAACTGTTTAACTGATGTAAATATTTTTAATGATAAATATATTTTAGTATCTAAAAGTATTATTTGTTTAACAATAATGTTAAGTACAAGATTTGATATCAAAATATTTCTGTTAAATAAAATATTTATGGTATTTTAATTAGATAAATATTTACTTAGTAACAGAGTTAGAAGAATTCCAAATAATAAATAAGTATTATCTTAAATCCATATTAATGTATATATATATATATATATATATATATATATTGATGGTGCACGTTTAGAGCAGGTAGATGAATTTGTGTATTTGGGTAGTTTGTTGTCTAGAGATCGTGATAATTGAAAGGGGGGTAAATGCTGATGGTTGTAAGGTGCTTTGGGTGCTTTGGGAACACTTTTGCTAGGAATGGAAATGTTTCCAAAGATGCCCGTTTGAATATATATAATGCTGTTTTGGTGGCTACGTTGATGTATGGTAGTGAATGTTCTGGGTTTGGGGTTGCAAAAGCATAAACGGAAAATGACTGCTGTGCGAAATGAGATATTTACGTATGGGGGGTATGTGGTGTAAATAGGAGAAATCGGGTACGAAATACGATTAGTGTATGATGAATGTGATATTCTAAAAAAATGTAGCAAAAGTTGGTGTTAGTCAGTTAAGATGGTTCGGACATGTTGAGCGAATGCGTCTAATGAACGTTTATGATTAAAAAGATTCATTTGAATGATTGTTGATGGTATACGTTTGCAGGTGGGACGTCCGATGAGTAGTTGGAGTGGGGGTATGATTGAGAGGGTGGCTTGCGTGCAGCGAAAGTTTTCAAGTAGTAGGAATAAAAGAGCATGTACGAGAGGAGGAATTATGTGGATGAAAGTGCGAAAGTTGCTTGTTTGTGGATAGGAATGTTTGGAGGCGACTGATTTTATGCCACACCCTTTTACTAAAATCTGTAAATGTTACCAGAAATTTTCTAATATTATTTGAATTTTACAATTTTTATGTATTTTTAAAAATTATAATTGTAATAATGACATTAGTAAATGTAATAATTACATTAATAAATGTAATATTTATATTAATCAATGTAATATTATTATTATTCAAGTAGTATAGAAATAAAAGAGCATGTATGAGAGGAATTATGAATGTGGATAAAGCGAAAGTTGCTTGTTAGGATAGGAATGTTTGGAGGCGACTGATTTCTCGGGATTATGAAAAGAGTTTGTGCCACACCCTTTTGGGTACATGGCGTGATTGTGTATGTATGTATGTATTATCTTAAATCCATATCAAGTTCGTGTGATACTTGTTTTAAAAACATTGTGAAAATATATTAATATTTAGTGAAATAATTTTACGGAAATATTTTTATAGAACTTCCAAATTTAAAAGGTAAAGAGAAATTTTTGATAATAGAAAAAAATTTAGAAATATTTTACGGAAGTCAATTACAAAATAAAGTAATTCCACATCATATATAGGTACATACATACATACACAATCACGCCATGTACCCTAGCAGGATGTGGCACAAACTCTTTTCATCATCCCGACGAAATCAGTCGCCTCCAAACATATTCCTATCCAAGCAAACAAGCAACTTTTGCACTTTCATCCACATTCATAATTCCTCTCATACATGCTCTTCTATTCCTACTACTTGGAAACTTTCGCTGCACGCTAGCCACTCTCTCAATCCATACCACCACTCCAACTACTCATCGGACTGATCCACTAGCAAACGTATACCATCAACAATCATTCAAATGCATCTTTTGAACAGCAAACGTTCATTAGACGCATTCGCTCAACATGTCCAAACCATCTTAACTGACTAACACCAACTTTTGTGTTGTAACTTGAAAACTACAAATAATATATCTAAATTATGTTCGTCTTTCACAAATATATGTAAAAATAATCGAAATATTTTCAGTTTTTGTAAATATTAGGGTTAGAACACAAAATTTTGGGTTTTTTTTTACGAATTTCTTTATTAAGTATAAGGAAGTTTCAAAATTTTTTTTTATTATTTATTTAATTTTAGTTCACACGGTTCTAATTGCTATGTTCAGACACGTAGCTCAAATACAAAACATGTTGAAGTTAATATTGAATTGATTCGTTTAATACAACTTATATTTATATTGTAACTGACGAATCTGAAAATTACATAATCAATGTTCAAATTAATAGTTCAATAATTAATTTAATATTATTGATTGATTTATAGAAAATAAAAAATAGTATGATTTATTTGAGTGATTTTGATGGTATACGCGTTTGCAGGTGGACGTCCGATGAGTAGTTGGAGTGGTGGTATGATTGAGAGGGTGGCTTGCGTGCAGCGAAAGTTTACAAGTAGTAGGAATAGAAGTGAGCATGTATAAGAGGAATTATGTATGTGGATGAAATTGCGAAAGTTGCTTGTTTGCTTGGATAGGAATATGTTTGGAGGCGACTGATTTCGCCGGAATGATGAAAAGAGTTTGTGCCACACCCTGTTAGGGTACATGGCGTGGTTGTGTATGTGTGTATGTATGTAAAAGCTAGTATATTTTTTAACTGGCTCTATTTTCTACAAAAATACCTGAGATATAATATCCTATGTAGAATAATATATATTTTTTTAATTTTTTTCGTATTTATAATTTGGCCAAAAAAAAAAAACAAGATTAGAAGTATATGGGTAAACCCATATATAGACCACTTTGACATTTCTCGGAAAACTGGCAACACACTGTATTTTAATAATATTATAATTTATGTGGGCACTAGGACATACTTTTCTGAAAATTTGATCAAAATCGAATAAATAATGTAGCCACAATGAATTTTTTTAAAATTTTGTGATTTTTTTTTCGATAAGTTGGCAACACTGTATTTTGTTAAAATTGCATAATTTATTTAGGCACTAGGAGAATTTTTTATAAAAATTTGATTAAAATCGATTAAATAAAGTGGTCATAATAAATTTCTAAAAATTTCTCGGAAATTTGGCAACATTGTATTTTGTTAAAATTACATAAATTATATGAATAGTAGGAGAATCTTTTGTGAAAATTTCGAGTAAAATCGGTTAAATAACATGGCCATAATAAATTTTTGAAAAACTTTAGTAATTTTTTGCTCGGAAAATTGGGGCAACACTGGATATTAATAAAATTATATAATTAATGGGAGCATTAGGGAAATCTTTTCTGAAAATTCGATTAAAATCGAATACGTAATGTAGCCTCAATGAATATTTTTGAAAAACTTTAGTATTTTTTTCTCGAAAAGTTGGCATCACTGGACAAAAACCATTTCTCTATCTCATATTACAGCACACCATCACCGAACAGAGCAAAACCATCATCCGAACTCCCGGATGAAACCACTACAGATCCAGAACCAATCGAAGTATCATCTTCGACATCATCTTCAGAGGACAGCGGTGATTCACTAGGTTCCACGCCACCAGCTGTAAGTCGTGAACAAGCTGGTGAACCGGATGGTCGTGCCGACCCAGATGAAGCGTGCCACTGTGAACCACCTGCCCTGCCAGCAAATCCACCACCTTCCACCAGCGTGCATTTACTAATTGCGACACCGCCTCCTAGAGCATCATTCCTTCATAGAAATAATGCAATCATTACGACTACACCTAGTGATTGTAAGAGTGCACTAATGGATAAACCCAAGGTTAGATTTTTTTTTTTTTTTTTTTTAATTTTCAGTTACCGAAAAAGGAAAATATATACAGGGTGTTCGTTCGTCAAGTTCGTGACATGTAGAGATACTATAGGTAGAGTTCGGCCGATTTGCCGCCATTAATATGTGGCGCCAAATTTAAATTAAAATTTGTTCCATTAAATGAACACAAAATAGTTGTTCTTGTTTTCTGCTTACAAAAAAACATATAAAACATAAAAATGTTTTTTACAAGGTTATGACTGTTTTTTACAAGATTATAAAGTTTTTCACAAGATTATGTCTGTTTTTTACAAGGTTATGTCTGTTTTTCACAGGATTATGTCTGTTTTTCACAAGGTTATGTCTGTTTTTTACAAGATTATAAAGTTTTTCACAAGATTATGTCTGTTTTTTACAAGGTTATGTCTGTTTTTCACAGGATTATGTCTGTTTTTCACAAGGTTATGACTGTTTTTTACAAGATTATAAAGTTTTTTACAAGATTATGTCTGTTTTTTACAAGGTTATGTCTGTTTTTCACAGGATTATGTCTGTTTTTCACAAGTTTATGACTGTTTTTTACAAGGTTATATAACGTTGTAATAACGTTTATTATGATAATAAATATACTCAAATTAAAAAAATGTTAAAAATATCAAAAATATCAAAATGTCACAAAAAACATGTAAATCGAAGTGGCGCATGAATATTTTTTTGTTGAAATATTGAAAACTGTCAAATCAAATATGAAAATGAAAAAAATACCTCTCGTACAGCAATCCCGCAGTAAAATATATTTATTTAGCAGTTAGAGTGTACGTTTAGCTACAGTTTAATATGCGATAATATAATATTTCCAAAAAAAAATGTAAATGTAATGAGTCGAACTAGCGCGCGATTTCAAAATCATTTGTTTCATAAATTAAAATGGCGGCACCAATCAGAAGCTGAACACTATTTCAGGCTATCAGTCGAACTCTAGTATAGTATCTCTAGTGACATGTATTGAACCGAAATTAACCGATTTTTTTACCGGTTCAGTTTCGCTTTGAAAACTTACACTGTTAAAAAATTTTTGAAAAATGATTGGACACTTTGTTGCCAACGATAATCTTAGTAAATTTACAAAAAATTGTATTTTTACAAAAATTATTTTTATATGTAAAATTACAATTAAAATATCTAACACATTTTAATCTATTACATTTGCTAAGTTAATTTACATAACTACTTGTAATATTTCCACTTTTTAAATTGTAATTATTACATTTGTGAATGTAAATATTACATTTATGCGTACATATTTACATTAATAAATGTAACAATTACATTTATTGTTGTAAATATTACATTTATTAATGTAATTATTACATTTACTAATGTCATTATTACATTGATAATTTTTTACATTTTTATATAGAAATATTTGTATAATTACATAAAATAAGTATTCAAATGTAAAAATACATAAAAATTGTAAAATTCAAATAATATTAGAAAATTTCTGTAATATTTACAGATTTTAGTAAATTTCCAAAATAATTGTAAAATTACCGTAAATTTACACCGATTTTTTACAGTGTAATTTTAAACGTATTTTCTATAAAAATATTTGTATAATTACATAAAATAAGTATTCAAATGTAAAAATACATAAAAATTGTAAAATTCAAATAATATTAGAAAATTTCTGTAACATTTATTACAGATTATAAAATAATTGTAAAATTACCGTAAATTTACACCGATTTTTTCCAGTTTAATAATTTTAACCTTATTTTTATTTGTAATATTTCCGAATGAAGGTAGCGTTAAAACCCGATAATACTACTATTACTCAACCACCAGCGAAAAATCTTCAACCAGCAGAAATTCTACCCTCACCTTTACAACCCCAGCTGGCAAGTAAACGTCGTGCTCCGAATCCACCAAATCCAGCACCCGCTGAAGACGTCCCCCAGGTGAAGCACCACCAGTTACCATCCGAACCGGAAACACCCGAAGTATATCTTCCGGAGCAAATACATCCCGAAGCAGTGCCGAGAAAAGTGTGTAATGTAAATTTACTAAGTCTGGAGAAATGTGAACGCCCTAAGGAGAAGCCGAGAGGAGGGAGATTCTCGCTGAAGAAGTTGTTGAGAGTTGGGGGTGGGGGAGGGGGTGGAAATAAGCAATTGGAGAAGAATCGGAGTAGCGCTGAAGCGGAGGTTAGGAAAGAAGTGACGACTCTGAAGCCACGATTAGTTATTGTACATCCGCTGGAGTTGGATGGCGCTGCTGTTGAAATTGTTAATCAGACTGGGATTGGTGGGGAAGAAGCACCGCCGCCGTATGGATGTCAGAGAGGTTTGTGTAATTACAAATAATAATAATAATAATAATATAATTTAATAGCTTTGTTCGCGGTAGCAATTCCGAATTAATTCGGAACCTGTTCGGAATGGAATGTCTTCAGGATCAAAATCCATTGCGTATGTCCGATTCTGAATTTATTCAGAATATTACTTAATTAATTCAATTGTTCGATCATAGAGTGCAGTGCGCTTTGCCAATCACGTTATTTGCCAAATTTCATTTTAGATATCAGCTGATCTTGTTAATTCCGTGCATAACTTTGAAACTTTTGATACAACACAAATCTAAAATATAAATGATAGTAAACACCATGCTGTGGTTCACGATGCATTTAAGAAATTTACGATTTACGATTTAGATTTAGAATATTACCATATTTTATATTCTAAATCTAAATCCAAAGTTCAACCAATCACATTACAGTATTTTGAAACCGTGACACATGCGCATAGAGAATTGTCGGGAACTGTAGTCAGCTGTTTGGTCGTTTGTCCGGTGTCGTATGCTATACCTAATATTGTGCTAATATATAGCTTTTTACTACTTTGACTGCAAGGAAAAAGTAGTATAGCGTTTGGTACGGTGTCTGTAACATTTTCAAAAAAAAAAAAAAAATTGTATAGAAATGCTTCATATAGCCTCTAGATGACGAATCTGAACTTAGTTTATGTGGGTGTATGGATGTGCGTCGTCAGCGCGCTCGCTCATTCGCTCGCTCGGTCGTAAGTCAAAATTTTGTGGCTGCAACTCCTCCTAGACGGTTCAACCGATTTTAATGAAATTTTCAGGATAAATTTGTCTAGTGCCCAAGATGGTCATGTGGTTTCGGTTTTTTCCAGTGATGCCAACTTTCCGAGAAAAAAATTACTAAAGTTTTTAAAAATTCATATTGGCTACATGATTTATCCGATTTTGATCAAATTTTCAGAAAAGATTTCCCTAATGCTCCCATTAATTACATAATTTTATTAATATTCAGTGTTGCCAACTTTCCGAGAAAAAAATTACTAAAATTTTAAAAATTTTATTATGGCCATGTTATTCAACCGATTTCACTCAAATTTTCACAAAAGATTTTCCTAGTATTCATATAATTTATGTAATTTTAACAAAATACAGTGTTGCCAACTTTCCGAGAAAAAAATTAGTAAAATTTTTAAAAATTTATTATGACCATTTTATTTAACCGATTTTAATCAAATTTTCATAAAAGTTTTTCCTAGTGCTTAAATAAATTATGCAATTTTAACAAAATACAGTGTTGCCAACTTATCTAGAAAAAATCACAAAATTTTTAAAAAATTCATTGTGGCTACATTATTTATTCGATTTTGATCAAATTTTCAGAAAAGTTTCTCCTAGTGCCCACATAAATTATAATATTATTAAAATACAATGTTGCCAACTTTCCGAGAAATGTCAAAGTAGTCTATATATGGGTTTACCCATATACTTCTAATCTTGTTTTTTAATAAAATGGATGAACATATTGATATTAAATTGATAGAAAATGTTGAAAGTCACAGGAATCTGTTTCACAGCGAAGTCTGTTTACGGGTCTTACGGACCCCATCTTCTTTTAGTTTTTTTACAATTTAACATACGTTTCTTTCTTTCTTCATTTAATTTTTTATATTCGTGACACGTATTATCAACATCATTCCTGCAGTAATTATATCACTTTCACAGTCATTTGAAAAATTTATTTTCAAAACTAATTTTCGTGTAACCTCAAATCATACAAATGTCAAAAACTTCAGAAAACATGTAATCACGTGACTTTTAAGTTTTGTTCTAATTGGTTGAATTTACAAATTTTAAATTCATCATGCACCAATGTTAAAATTATAAATTTTAAATCTAAATCCTAAATCTTAAATTTGTAAATTAAATCCATCATGCACTAGGCTTAACCTAAAACGTTCGAAATTGATTTGTGTAAACTATTGCTGGTAATAGGGCTGGGAAAAAATCTCGATATATCGATAATTTATCGATATATCGATATATCGATAATTGATATTAAAAATAAAAATTATCGAAATATCGATATATCGATATATCGATATATCGATATATTGAAATATCGATATATCGAAATATCGATATATCGATATATCAAAATATCGATATATCGATATATCGATATTTCGATATATCGATATATCGATATATTGATATATCGATATATTGATATATCGGTATTTCGATATATCGATATTTAAGATAGATGATATCCTCTTTGTAAGCTACAAATATTTGATCTCGCATATGGATGAGACATAATAAAAATGATTGGTTTTAATTAAAATATATAACGGTTTACAATAACGACATTTAATATACAAGATTAATCATTTTTATTTGCGCTTGATAATAAAGTGTATTTTAAAATCAGATAAAATTAAAATTATCTATCTATAAATTTTTGTTATAATTAGTTCACAAGTATAAGTATGATATGTCCAAGTAATTATGAAACGTTTTATTTATTTTTTAAATTAAATATTCCAAAATGTTGATAATCATTTTTATTTTCAAATAAAATTTTCATTCATTCACTTTATTTAAAAATAAATAACAAAATGTTTGGCGATTATTTCATTTCATATCCATACCGTTATTAGTATATTATAAATTTAAAAATTTTCTGTTAGTGTTTCTATTTTAAAAATTAAATTATATTATCCAGTAGCATTAGGGCTGGGAAAAAATCTCGATATATCGATAATTTATCGATATATCGATATATCGATAATTGATATTAAAAATAAAAATTATCGATATATCGAAATATGGAAATATCGATATATCGATATATCGATATATCGATATATCGAAATATCGATATATCGATATATCAATTTATCGATAATATCGATATATCGATTTATCGATATATCGATAAATTGATATATCGATATATCGATTTTTCGATATATCGATATTATCGATATTTTTTGAATATAAAATATCGATATTGAAATTCCAATATCGCCCAGCCCTAGCTGGTAAACACTTTTACGATCATACAATGCGCAGTGCGCATGCGCGGATCAGAAATTCTTGATCAGAAATCCTAGAATGTGTCGAATACGTTCGTAACTAATTCCGAATGGAAATAATATTGTGTTCCGCGAACGCACAACTTCATTTGTGTTCAGAACATGTAATTTTCTTACCGCGAACGCGATCAAATTAACATTGCGCATGCGTACTTAGTGTTCGGAACTAGTTCGGGATATATGTTCCGCGAACAAAGCTATTAATAAAAATACGGTTAAGTTATGTAAGTCTCTTATTGACAACTGCCCGACTCAAATGGTTAATAACGTTTTATGCAACTGGCCTTAAATACTAAATGAAATTCAAATAAATTAATTAAAATTGCTTTAATAACTAATTTTGACCAAAATCACTTTTAAGCGGCCTAAGTCGCTTATTGGCAACTACCGGAGTCAAATGGTTAATAACGTTTTATGCAACTGGCTTTAAATACTAAATGAAATTCAAATAAATTAATTAAAATTGCTTAATAAGTAAACGTCAAAATTAATTTTGACTAAAATCACTTTTAAGTGGCCTAAGTCGCTTATTTGCAACTACCGGAATTAAAGGGTTAATAACGTTTTATACAATTGGCCTTAAATACTACAATATTATAAAATTCAAATAAACTTATTAAAATTGCTTTAATAAATACAGTTTTAAGTAAACGTCAAAAATAATTTTGACCAAAAATCACTTTTAACTGACCTAAGTCGCTTATTGATAACTACCGGACTCAAATGATTAATAACGTTTTATGCAACTGGCCTTAAATACTACATCTAATTAAAATAAATTAATTAAAATTGCTTAGTAAGTAATTTTAAGTAAACGTCTAAAGTAATTTTGACTAAAATCACTTTTAAGTGGCCTAAGTCGCTTATTGACAACTACCGGAGTTAAAGGGTTAGTAACGTTTTATGCAATTGGCCTTAAATACTACATCTAATTAAAATTGCTTAATAAGTAATTGTAAGTAAACGTTAAAAGTAATTTTGACTAAAAACACTTTTAACTGACCTAAGTCGCTTATTGACAACTACCGGAGTTAAAGGGTTAATAACGTTTTATGCAATTGGCCTTAAATACTACATCTAATTAAAATAAATTAATTAAAATTGCATAATAAGTAATTTTGACCAGAAATCACTTTTAAGCGGCCTAAGTCGCTTATTGACAACTACCAGAGTTAAAGGGTTAATAACGTTTTATGCAACTGGCCTTCAATATTACATAAAACTCAAATAAATTAATGAAAATTGCTTAATAAGTAGTAATTTTGACCAAAAATCACTTTTAAGCTTATTGACAACTACCAGAGTTAAATGATTAATAACGTTTTATGCAACTGGCCTTAAATACTACATAAAATTCAAATAAATTAATTAAAATTGCTTAATAAGTAATTTTGACCAAAAATCACTTTTATTCGCTTATTGACAACTACCGGAATTAAATGTTTAATGCAACGTTTTATGCAACTGGCCTTCAATATTACATAAAACTCAAATAAATTAATGAAAATTGCTTAATAAGTAGTAATTTTGACCAAAAATCACTTTTAAGCTTATTGACAACTACCAGAGTTAAATGATTAATAACGTTTTATGCAACTGGCCTTAAATACTACATAAAATTCAAATAAATTAATTAAAATTGCTTAATAAGTAATTTTGACCAAAAATCACTTTTAAGCTTATTGACAACTACCAGAGTTAAATGATTAATAACGTTTTATGCAACTGGCCTTAAATATTACATAAAATTCAAATAAATTAATTAAAATTGCTTAATAAGTAATTTTTAATCGCTTATTGTTAACTACCGGAATTAAATGTTTAATGCAACGTTTTATGCAACTGGCCCTTTTGTTCAACCTCCCTAGGTTTACCACCCGTACCACCACCAAGAAACCTATCAAACGATAAACGCAGCACAGCCGAAGTGAAACCACCACCCAAATCCGAAGTGCTTCTACGGCAACAACAACAGCGTCACAGCGCTCAAGCTCACATCAACAATCAAACAACAACAACAACAACCAAACAACAACAATTAACAACAGCAAACAATAACAACAACAACAGCTCCGATTCGATTTACGCGAACTTGGGCGAAGTGCGTTCGGGTTTGGTGCCGAGTAAACCACAAAGAACGGCGAGTATGCGCGAGCGCGAGCAGCGCGAACAACTGAACCAACAACGGCGGAACAACAACAAACAACAACAACAACAAGGTTAGGACTGTTTTTTTACAAGATTATGACTGTTTTTTACAAGATTATGTCTGTTTTTCACAAGGTTATGACTGTTCTTTTACATGGTTATGACTGTTTTTTTCAAGGTTATGACTGTTTTTCACAAGATTATGACTGGTTTTTACAAGGTTATGACTGTTTTATACAAGGTTATGACTGTTTTTTACAAGATTATGTCTGTTTTTCACAAGGTTATGACTGTTTTTTACAAGATTATGACTGTTTTTTTACAAGATTATGAGTTTTTCACAAGATTATGTCTGTTTTTCACAAGGTTATGACTGTTTTTTTTATAAGATTATGAAGTTTTTCACAAGATTATGTCTGTTTTTCACAAGGTTATGACTGTTCTTTTACAAGGTTATGATTGTTTTTTTACAAGATTATGAGTTTTTCACAAGATTATGTCTATTTTTCACAAGGTTATGACTGTTTTTTTTTACAAGATTATGACTGTTTTTTACAAGATTATGAGTTTTTCACAAGATTATGTCTGTTTTTCACAAGGTTAAGACTGTTTTTCACAAGGTTATGACTGTTTTTTACAAGGTTATGACTATTTTTTTTAATAAGATTATGAAGTTTTTCACAAGATTCTGTCTGTTTTTCACAAGGTTATGACTGTTTTTTACAAGGTTATGACTGTTTTTTACAAGGTTATGACTATTCTTTTACATAGTTATGACTGTTTTTTACAAGATTATGACTGTTTTTCACAAGATTCTGTCTGTTTTTCACAAGGTTATGACTGTTTTTTTACAAGGTTATTACTGTTCTTTTACATGGTTATGACTGTTTTTTACAAGATTATGAAGTTTTTCACAAGATAATGTTTGTTTTTCACAAGGTTATGACTGTTTTTTACAAGGTTATGACTGTTCTTTTACAAGATTATGAGTTTTTCTCAAGATTATGTCTGTTTTTCACAAGATTATGTCTGTTTTTCACAAGGTTATGACTGTTTTTTTACAAGGTTATGTCTGTTTTATACAAGGTTATGACTGTTTTATACAAGGTTATGACTGTTTTATTAAAGGTTATGAGAATCACTACGACCAGAGGCAGGAGAATCACTACGAACCGATCGGGATGACGACTACAATGAGACGATACTCGAATGATTCGTCATCCGATTCCGGTAGTAAGATTCAAGATGGCGACTTGTTCTGCAGCAGAGCGAAGAAATGCAGCAATGATTCCTCTGAGCTGGATATTTCGTCATCTTGTGGAAGTTATTACGGTTTGAATGACTGCGAGGTAAGATTATTATTATTATTTAAATAGATTAGTGTATGATGAGTGTGAAATTGAACAAGATTAAAAGTATATGGGTAAACCCATATATAGACCACTTTGACATTTCTCAGAAAGTTGGCAACACACTGTATTTTAATAATATTATAATTTATGTGGGCACTAGGAGAAATTTAATCAAAATCGTATAAATAATGTAGCCACAATGATTTTTTTTAAAATTTTGTTATTTGTTTTTCGATTAGTTGGCAACACTGTATTTTGTTAAAATTACATAAATTATATGAATACTAGGAGAATCTTTTGCGAAAATTTGAGTAAAATCGGTTAAATAACATGGCCATAATATATATTTAAAAACTTTGGTAATTTTTTTCTCGGAAAGTTGGCAACACTGGCTATAAATAAAATTATATAATTAATGGGAGCTTTAGGAGAATCTTTTCTGAGAATTTGATCAAAATCGGATAAATAATGTAGCCAATATAAATTTTTAGAAACTTTAGTAATTTTTTCCTCGGAAAGTTGGCATTACTGGAAAAAAATAAAACCACGTGACCATCTTGGGTACTAGACAAATTTATCCTGAAAATTTCATTGAAATCGGTTGAACCGTCTAGAAGAAGTTGCGATCACAAAATTTTTTTTTGAAAATTTTATAGACACTGTACCTAACGCTATACCACTTTTTCCTTGCAGTCAAAGTTGTAAAAAAAATGTTGTAGCAAAAGTTGGTGTTAGTCAGTTAAGATCTAATAAATGTTTGATGATTAAAAATATTTATGGCGTGATTGTGTATGTATGTATGTATGTATGTATATGATGACTGAATGTAATGTATATATATATTGATGGTGCACGTTTAGAGCAGGTAGATGAGTTTGTGTATTTGGGTAGTTTGCTGTCTAGAGATAGATGGCCGTGTTTTGATTGTGAAATTGAAAGGAGAGTAAGGAGTACAAGGTTATGACTGTTTTTTTACAAGATTATGAAGTTTCGAACAAGATTATGTCTGTTTTTCACAAGGTTATGTCTGTTTTTCACAAGATTATGACTGTTTTTTACAAGATTATGATTGTAAAGTGCTTTGGGAACACTTTTGCTAGGAATGTAGATGTTTCCAAAGAAGCCCGTTTGAGTATATACAATGCAGTTTTAGTGCCTACGTTGATGTATGGTAGTGAATGTTCTGGGTTTGGTTGCAAAAAAGCATAAACGGAAAATGACTGCTGTGCGAAATGAGGTATGTAGTGTAACTATAGGAGAGATCGGGTACGAAATACGATTAGTGGTATGATGAGTGTGAAATTGCGAAAAAATGTTGTAGCAAAAGTAGGTGTTAGTCAGTTAAGATGGTTCGGAGCCATTGCGGAGCGAATGCGTCTAATGAACGTTTGCTGTTAAACAGATTTATTTGAATGATGAGTAGTTGGAGTGGTGGTATGATTGAGAGGGTGGCTTGCGTGCAGCGAAAGTTTCCAAGTAGTAGGAATACAAGCGAGCATGCGATGAGAGGAGGAATTATGTGGATGAGGATGAAACGAAAGTTGCTTGTTTGTGGATAGGAATATGTTTGGAGGCGACTGATTTCGTAATGAGTGGAAAGAGTTTGTGCCACACCCTGTTGGTTACATGTCGTGATTGTCTATCTATGTATGTATGTATACAAATTTTATATCAACAAGATTAGAAGTATATGGATAAACCCATATATAGACCACTTTGACATTTCTCGGATAGTCGGCAACACTGTATTTTAATAATATTATAATTTATGTAAACACTAGGAGATACTTTTCTGAAAATTTGATCAAAATCGAATAAATAATGTAGCCACAATGAATTTTTAAAAAATTTTGTGATTTTTTTCTCGATAAGTTGGCAACACTGTATTTTGTTAAAATTGCATAATTTATTTAAGCACTAAAAAAAACTTTTATGAAAATCGGTTAAATAAAATGGTCATAATAAATTTTTAAAAATTTTACTAATTTTTTTCTCGGAAAGTTGGCAACACTGTATTTTGTTAAAATTACATAAATTATATGAATACTAGGAGAATCTTTTGTGAAAATTTGAGTAAAATCGGTTGAATAACATGGCCATAATAAAAATTTTAAAACTTTAGTAATTTCTTTCTCGGAAAGTTGGCAACACTGAATATTAATAAAATTATGTAATTAATAAGAGCATTAGAGAAATCTTTTCTAAAAATTTGATTAAAATCGGATAAATAATGTAGCCACAATGAATTTTTAAAAACTTTAGTAATTTTTTTCTCGGAAAGTTGGCATCACTGGAAAAAACCAAAACCACATGACCATCTTGGGCACTAGGCAAATTTATCCTGAAAAATTCATTAAAATCGGTTGAACCGTCTAGGAGGAGTTGCGATCACAAAATTTTGACTTACGACCGAGCGAGCTGACGACGCACATCCATACACCCACTTATATACTAAGTTCAGATTCGTCATCTACAGGCTATATGAAGGATTTCTATACAATTTTTTTTTTTTTTTGAAAATGTTACAGACACCGTACCAAACACTATACTACTTTTTCCTTGCAGTCAAAGTAGTAAAAATGTATGTCAAATATTTTTAAATATAGAAAAAAAAACCTAAACAGCTGAAAGTTAACAGAAGAGAAGGAAGCGAAAAAAACAAATGAAAATCGTGCGCAGTGAATGTTAAACGGAGAATGTCTGTGTATCATTAATACACTAACGTTATTTGTATAGCGTTTATACGCAACAAAACATACCGTCAAAGGTCACGTCTTGATCACGTAACCGTTACAACAAATTTTAAAACTACGGTTTTAACTTTAGTTAAAGCCGTTTTTACATACAATAAACTTTAATGAAGCTGTATGAAATTTAGGTATAGAAAATAATCCTTGTTATTTTTTCAAAAATTTATTTAATTGCGAAAAAATGTTGTAGGAAAAGTTGGTGTTAGTCAGTTAAGATGCGGTTCGGAGACATGTTGAGCAAATGCGTCTAATAAACGTTTGCTGTTCAAAAGATTTATTTGAATGATTTTCGATATGGTATACATTTGACTAGTGGATCAGTCCGATGAGTAGTTGGAGTGGTGGTATGATTGAGAGAGTGGCTAGCGTGCAGTGAAGGTTACTACGTTTTTAAGAAAGTTACTATGATTTTTGGAAGGTTACTAAGAAAGTTACTAGGAAAGTTACTAGGATTTTAAGAAAGTTACTAGGTTTTTAAGAAAGTTACTAGGATTTTAAGAAAGTTACTAGGTTTTTTGGAAGGTTACTAGGTTTTTAAGAAAGTTACTAGGATTTTTGGAAGGTTACTAGGTTTTTGGAAGGTTATGACTATTTTCCACAAGGTTATGACTATTTTCCACAAGGTTAAGACTATTTTTCACAAGGTTATAAATATTTTTCACAAGGTTATGACTATTTTTCACAAGGTTATAATTTTTTCACAAGGTTATGACTTTTCACAAGGTTATAACTATTTTTCACAAGATTATGATTATTTTTCACAAGGGTATGACTTTTTCACAAGGTTATGACTTTTCACAAGGTTATGACAGTTTTTCACAAAGTTATGACTTCTTTTTTCACATGGTTATGACCTTGTGAAAAACAATCATAACCTTGTGAAAAAGTCATAACCTTGTGAAAAGTTATAACCTTGTGAAAAATATTTATAACCTTGTGAAAAATAGTTATAACCTTGTGAAAAGTCATAACCTTGTGAAAAATAGACATAACCTTGTGAAAAGTCATAACCTTGTGAAAAACAGTCATAAACTTGTGAAAAATAGTCATAATCTAGTTATTTTCCAAAAAACCTAGTAACCTTCCAAAAAATCTAGTAACTTTCCAAAAAACCTAGTAACCTTCCAAAAAACCTAGTAACTTTCTTAGAAACCTAGTAACTTTCTTAAAAACCTAGTAACTTTCTTAAAAACCTACTAACCAACCTAACCTAACCTAACCAAACCTAACCTAACCTATCTTTGTGATTGTTTTTGCATGTTATTAAACATCTATTTTGTACACAGAATTACGTTGGTTTTATTGAAAAAAGATGAAAGGAAAATTCTTTTTTTATATAGAAAAAAAAATTGAGCTTGAAATTAAGTTTTCATATGGAAAAAATGTCGGATTCTTATGTTGTTATACAGGGCTGGTCCAGAATTATGTAGCGTAATTGCTAGAGCTGATAGTACGTTCAAAAATAAGGGTACTTTTTTCATATAGACTTTTTTCCAAAACTCAATAATAAGGGTAGGTTAGGTTAGGTTAGGTTAGGTTAGGTTAGGTCAGGTTAGGTTAGGTTAGGTTAGGTATACAACCCTGTAAAGGGGTGAAATAAAAACCATTTTTCAAAATGTTTTTTTAGAATTTTTAATAATTTTTCCTGCCAAACCAGCATGAGTTTGAGAAACAAGTTACTTAGCTATTATGTAGCTCATTTTTTTTTCTCTATTTTACTAAATTTTTTCAGATTTTTTTGAGCAAATTTTGAAAATTTTGACAGATTTTCAAAAATTCAGTTTTTAATTTTTTCCTACTAAACGATGCATCGTAGAATAATGGTTTCTTTACTCAATTATCGTTCTCATTATTCCGCATTTTTCCATATCATGCTTATTTTCCTACATCTCATAGTTTTTGAGAGAAAAAATAAAAACCAAAAAATCCAAAAAAATTTTTAGCGCCCAAACGGCGCATGTTTGCAAATTAAAACTAAAACCAAATTATAGAACTTTTTATGCCCTATCGAAAAGTATTTTTAGTATTTCTTCGAATTTAACTCGAGAAAGTAGTATATCGCAATTTATCGAAATTACGAACACCTGGTATATATATTTTTAAAGAAAATAAGATATTTTTTGTCATTTTATTTACAAGCGTTATCAATTTTTAATCAGTTTTGACTATTGTATTACTACATAAACAAGATTAGAAGTGTATATGGGTAAACCCATATATAGACCACTTTGACATTTCTCGGAAAGTTGGCAACACTGTATTTTAATAAAATTATAATTTATGTGGGCACTAGGAGATACTTTCCTGAAAATTTAATCCAAATCGAATAAATAATGTAGCCACAATTAATTTAAAAAAAAAATGTGATTTTTTCTCTCTCACGATAAGTTGGCAACACTGTATTTTGTTAAAATTACTTAAATTTTGTTACAATCTTCTATCAGTTATTTCATTTCAATTCAACCAACCTTTTAATATGAATACCAAAAGAATTAAAATTATCCTTTTAAAATGCCTTCATTAGCATTACATACAGGGTGTAACAGAATAACTATTCCTAATTTTAACTGGAGTATCCTGGGCTCAGAATATGAAGATTTAATGCAAATCACTGAAATAAAATGTGGCTCCTTACTGAGCTACAGGGTGTTTTATATAAAAATTTAAAAACGATTTTTGCCCAGTACTTTAAAACTATTTGACGTATCTTTATCATACTTGGCAGGAAATGTAGGTACCGTACACCATACTAAATTATGTTAAATAAAAGTTTCTGGCTACTGCCAGTGGCGTACAACAGGGGCAAGTGAGAGGTTGATCCTTCCTAAATTCTACGCCACTGGCGGAATTGTCATTTTAGCACAATTTTTCGATTCTCCAATACTTGCTGTGTAAAAAACATACTCTTCCTTTGTAACGATAAAGTCACTGTTTTTCGAGATATTTAAAGTTAAACATAAACTGCACCCTTGGAATTTTTTCAAAATTTGCTCAAAAAAATCTGAAAAAATTCAGTAAAATAGAGAAAAAAATTAGCTACATAATATCTAAGTAACTTTTTCTCTAACTCATTCTGGTTTGGCTGGAAAAATTATTGAAAATTAATATTTTTTGCATTTTATTTTTTTTATTTTCAATAATTTTTACAGCCAAATCAGAATGAGTTAGAGAAAAAAGTTACTTATTTATTATGTAGCTAATTTTTTTCTCTATTTTCCTGAATTTTTTCAGATTTTTTTGAGCAAATTTTGAAAAAATCCCAAGAGTGCAGCTTATGTTTAACTTTAAATATCTCGAAAAACAGTGACTTTATCGTTACAAAGGAAGAGTATGTTTTTTACACAGCATGTATTGGAGAATCGAAAAATTGTGCTAAAATAACAATTCCGCCAGTGGCGTAGAATTTAGGAAGGATCAACCTCTCACTTGCCCCTGTTGTACGCCACTGGCCGTAGCCAGAAACTTTTATTTAACATAATTTAGTATGGTGTACGGTACCTACATTTCCTGCTAAGTATGATAAGGATACGTCAAATAGTTTTAAAGTACTGGGCATAAATCGTTTTTAAATTTTTATATAAAACACCCTGTAGCTCAGTAAGGAGCCACATTTTATCTTAGTGATTTGCATTAAATCTTCATATTCTGAGCCCAGGATACTCCAGTTAAAATTAGGAATAGTTATTCTGTTACACCCTGTATATACATACATACACAATCACGCCATGTACCCTAGCGCAGGGTGTGGCACAAACTCTTTTCATCATCCCGAGAAATCAGTCGCCTCCAAACATATTCCTATCAGCAAACAAGCAACTTTCGCTTCATCCACATTCATAATTCCTCTCATCGCATGCTCTCTTCTATTCCTACTACTTGTAAACTTTCGCTGCACGCTAGCCACCCTCTCAATCATACCACGACGCCAACTACTCATCGGACGTCCACCTGCAAACGTATACCATATCAAAATCTTTCAAATGCATCTTTTGAACAGCAAACCATCTTAATTGACTAACACCAACTTTTGCTACAACATTTTTTTCGCAATTTTACATAACCCCTTTTAAATATCACTTATTGAATGGTGCAAAAACTGATTCGTAAATTTATTCCAGTGTGAGTTGTGCTTTCAATATTATAATTTAAGGCGAATATGAAATAGCCTTATTATTTGCCTTTCACCTAACAACAGCAAAAACGCGAAATCAAACCTTATATTCTGTATTATTTCATTTTAATTATATATAATAGAATAAAATATATGGGTGTGCAAGTCAGTGGCGTAGCTAGAAACTTTTCACGGGATGGGGGGGGGGGGGGTACTAAAGAAATGATATTAATATTAATCAATAAAAATAATACTATATTATATATTATATATTATATATTATGACTGTTTTTTACAAGATTATGAAGTTTTTCACAAGGTTATGACTGTTTTTTACAAGGTTATGACTGTTTTTTTACAAGATTATGACTGTTTTTTTACAAGACTATGAAGTTTTTCACAAGATTATGTCTGTTTTTTACAAGGTTATGACTATTTTTTACAAGGTTATGACTGTTTTTCACAAGATTATGTCTGTTTTTCACAAGATTATGTCTGTTTTTACAAGATTATGACTGTTTTTCACAAGATTATGAGTTTTTCACAAGATTATGTCTGTTTTTCACAAGGTTATGACTATTTTTTACAAGGTTATGACTGTTTTTTACAAAATTATGACTGTTTTTCACAAGATTATGACTGTTTTATACAAGATTATGTCCGTTTTTCACAAGATTATGACTGTTTTTTACAAGGTTATGACTGTTCTTATTATATATTATATATTATATATTATATATTATATATTATATATTATATATTATATATTATATATTATATATTATATATTATATATTATATATTATATATTATATATTATATATTATATATTATATATTATATATTATATATTATATATTATATATTATATATTATATATTATATTTAATAATACTAAAATAATTTCTATAAAAATGAAAGTAAAATAACATATTTCACATACGTATGTTTTTGGTAGTTCAGGTTTTTGGGAGGGGGGGGGGGGTTAACCCCCCCCCCCCCTAAAAAAACCTGGCTACGCCACTGGTGCAAGTATTTATTAATCATCCTACCGGAAAATAGTGTAATACGAGCTTGTTACATATTTTTAATAGAGATATATAAATATTGCCACATTTCAAAATCGTTCAATTGTTGTTTTTTTAGCCTAGATTTCGAAAATATAAGTTTTTTAATTCAATCAATATAATAATATAATAATTATTCAATAGCTATTCTACCTTAGTGAATGGAAATATGGATTTTTTTTGTTACTGTTTAATTTTTACTACTTTGACTGCAAGGAAAAAGTAGTATAGCGTTTGGTACGGTGTCTGTAACATTTTCAAAAAAAACTAAAAATTGTATAGAAATCCTTCATATAGCCTCTAGATCAGACGAATCTGAACTTAGTTTATAAGTGGGTGTATGGATGTGCGTCGTCAGCTCGCTCGGTCCTCAGACAAAATTTTGTGGCCGCAACTCCTCCTAGACGGTTCAACCGATTTTAATGAAATTTTCAGGATAAATTTGTCTAGTACCCAAGATGGTCATGTGGTTTTATTTTTTTCCAGTAATGCCAATTTTCCGAGAAAAAAATTACTAAAGTTTTTAAAAATTCATATTGGCTACGTTATTTAACCGATTTTGTTTAAATTTTCAGAAAAGATTTCCCTAATGCTCTCATTAATTATATAATTTAATTAATATTCAGTGTTGCCAACTTTCCCAGAAAAAAATTACTAAAGTTTTAAAATTTTTATTAAGGCTATGTTATTCAACCGATTTTACTCAAATTTTCACAAAAGATTCTCCTAGTATTCATATAATTTATGTAATTTTAACAAAATACAGTGTTGCCAACTTTCCGAGAAAAAAATTACTAAAACTTACATTTTTTACATCATTTATTTGATTTTGATCAAATTTTCAGAAAAGTTTTTCCTAGTGCCCACATAAATTATAATATTATTAAAATACAGTGTTGCCAACTTTCCGAGAAATGTCAAAGTAGTCTCTATATGGGTTTACCCATATACTTCTAGTCTTGTTCTACTTGAATTAGGTTATTATTACATCATATTCCTCAGATATTAAGTAATTTAGTCTGGTATTTTAAAAATAAATCTACAGATTTAATAAATAACTTCGATCAAGTTCTATTTATTAATTATTTATATACGTTAACTAGATCATAAAAATTGTTTAAATTATTAATTAATGGAAGCCATATTTTATTTCAATTAGTACTTTTACATTGATTAATGTTCTATTGTTTCGTCTTATCAATCTGCTGTTAATATTGATTGGTCTTGCAATTATTACGCTATCTTCGAATTTTACATCATGAAAATATTCTAACGACGCATGTTGAGCAATAGCAGATTTATCTGAATGATTGAGACGTATTGACCTCTTATGTTCGGATAATTTAGTAGAAATAGTTCTCTATACGTTTGTTCAACATAAAAACTTACCGCGCATTCGCAGAAGATATTTTAACAGTAACAGTTTTAATAAAACAAGATTAGAAGTATATGGGTAAACCCATATATAGACCACTTTGACATTTCTCGGAAAGTTGGCCAAACACACTGTATTTTAATAATATTATAATTTAAGTGTGGGCACTAAGAGAAACTTTTCTGAAAATTTGATCAAACTCGAATAAATAATGTAGCCACAATTTTGGTGTTTTTTTTTCTTGATAAGTTGGCAACACTGTATTTTGTTAAAATTGCATAATTTATTGATATAATAATAAGGTAACTGTAAGTGTTATTAATGAAAATATTGTATATATTATAATTGGGTAGATATCCGAAGGAGGGCGTCCATGTCGTTTGCGTGCTCGTAAAGGTCGTAGCATAGTTCACAAAAATCTCGAAGATAATTATGGCGCTGTTGTCGTTGCTAATCATGAAGCACTAGCTCAAGTACTTGAACAAGTAAGTTACCAGAAATATTTTTTATAATCTTAATTACCTACAACATGGTTGTATTATATATTAAGGGGGGAAATACATGTAACGACCTAAAAAAATAAGGTTTTTTAGGATTTTTTTTTGGCCGAATGAAACAAGTTACAATGCTGTAGTTTCTTTTATTCTATGTGACATACAATCAACTACACTTATGAATTTTTTTATCTTTCTGTGACCTCTGAGTGATCTCGAAACCAATCTTAAGTGATGTCGCGTCCGCCTTACCCGGTCGAATGGCGGGAATTCCTGGAACCGGGAAAATTTTTTTTTTTTGACTTTTAGTCACTGATCATGATTCTCTGATGTATTTTGTTCTATATGAACTTTTAAAACTACAAGAAAAACGGATATTTTATCATTTTAACTCATTGTGAAAAAAAAGGTCAAATTTTCAGCATTTTTTTTTACTTTAGACACCCCTAAAAATAATTGGCTGGAGTAAGAAATAGAATCCCGAGAAGTTGCTGTATTCACGAATATTAAAAAACCAGATTTGCGCATGCGTGAGCATCGGAACGCCCATATTTGGTGTATAAAAACCAGTGAACCTCAAAATGTTTCATTAGTAATTTTTCTTTTGTTATGTTATGTTAAGAAGTCCGGTAGGTTAGGGTAGGTTTGGTAGGTAGGTTTCAGGTAGGAGTTTGTTTTTTAAAGACCGTTAAGAAGTCCGGTAGGTTAGGGTAGGTTTGGTAGGTAGGTTTCAGGTAGGAATTTGTTTTTTAAAGACCGTTAAGACACATTTAAAATCACATTTTGTCATAATACACATTTTAAGAGTCACTGGTTTTTCAACTAACGTGAACACAGCAACATCTCGGGATTCTATTTCTTACTTATACCAAATAATTTAATGTTAATATTTTCGTTATATCAGAAGTTCATATAGAATAAAATTCTATTTCCTTTTAAACACACAAAGTTTCAACTCATTTGTATGAAAATTGCTCGACTTATCACGCCCGCCATTTATAAAAATACCGATTCAAGAAAAACTCTTTTAAAGTTTTAAGTAAGATATAAGATTAAACGGTAATAAACGGTTTTAAATTGTTATTTGTTTTGTTTGTTTTGTTTTAATTGTTATCTCGGTAAATACATTTCTGATCGGTTAGATATTTTGCTGGATAAATCTTCGATGTATAAGCATTTAATTTATGTAAAAAAAAAAAATAGAAAAAAAAATTTTTTTTAAATGTATTTCCCCCCTTAAGTTATAGGATTTTTTTTAAATTAAATGCAAATAAAAAAAAATGGATTTTTCTTTATTTAATAATTAACTAATGATTTAATTAGTTCATCGAAATAAATTAATTGGGATTTGAGCAAAAACAAAAATACTATATAACCTAACCAAACATTTATTAAATAACAAACTAATATAAAATAACACCTACGCCTAAATACATTTCCGAACTGATCCAATTGCGCCATAAAATTCTATTTCATTTCGAAATATCAATGGATTGAATATCAACTAGGATTGAAAGAAAATTAGTGTATATAAATATTCATTATTTCGTTTTCGAAATGTCAATCGCGCGCACTGAATTAAAAAAAAAAACAAACAAAATAAATTGATTAGCGTAGGTAATCGTCAGTGGCGTACCTAGAAACTTGTCAAGGGGGGGGGGGTTAATAATATTAATCAATATCAAGATAATCTTGTCAAAAACAGACATAATCTTGTGAAAAACAGACATAATCTTGTGAAACACTTCATAATCTTATAAAAAACAGTCATAACCTTATAAAAAACAGTCATAACCTTGTGAAAAACAGACATAATCTAGTGAAAAACAGTCATAACCTTGTAAAAAACAGTCATAACCTTGTGAAACACAGACATAATTTTGTAAAAAAACAAACATAACCTTGTGAAAAACAGACATAATCTAGTGAAAAACTTCATAATCTTGTAAAAAAACATACATAATCTTGTGAAAAACAGACATAATCTTGTAAAAAACATCATAATCTTGTTAAAAAACAGTCATAACCTTGTGAAAAACAGACATAATCTTGTGAAAAACAGACATAACCTTATTCTTGGGGGAGGGAGTTAACTCCCCTAACACCCCCTGGCTACGCCACTGATAATCGTAATATGTCCTTTTAAAGTCTCGTCGCGTCAGGTGTGAGAAAAAAAAACAGAGATAAAAACAAGAAACAGTTGAAATACAAGGAAAAGAAAAAAAACAAATGAAGTCTGGTGTTACGGGAAAGTAGTTGGCCTTGATCTTATTTCCTAAAGAACTGAATACAGCTGAATTGGTGAGAACTAAAACTAGCTGATGAACAGAGAATAACAGATTGTTTGTTGAACTCATTATTGTTACACCCATTATTGTAATATAACGTTACTATATTATATTAGGTATATATTATTATTATATTTTTTATTATTTTATTTTTATTATTTTTACTACTTTGACTGCAAGGAAAAAGTGGTATAGCGTTTGGTACGGTGTCTGTAACATTTTCAAAAAAAAAAAAATTTGTATAGAAATCCTTCATATAGCCTATAGATGACGAATCTGAACTTAGTTTATAAGTGGGTGTATGGATGTGCGTCGTCAGCTCGCTCGCTCGGTCCTCAGACAAAATTTTGTGATCGCAACTCCTCCTAGACGGTTCAACCGATTTTAATGAAATTTTCAGGATAAATTTGTCTACTGCCCAGGATGGTCATGTGGTTTTGGTTTTTTCCAATGATGCCAACTTTCCGAGAAAAAAATTACTAAAATTTTTAAAAATTTATTGTGACTACATTATTTATCCGATTTTGATCAAATTTTCAGGAAAGATTCCCCTAGTACCCACATACATTACGTAATTTTAATATAATACAGTGTTGCCAACTTTCCGAGAAAAAAATTACTAAAATTTTTAAAAATTTATTGCGGCCATGTTGTTTAACCGATTTTGTTCAAATTTTCACAAAAGATTCTTCTGGTATCCATATAAATTAGATAATTTCAACAAAGTACAGTGTTGCCAACTTTCTAAGAAAAAAATTACTAAAATTTTTAAAAATTTATTACGGCCATGTTGTTTAACCGATTTTGTTTAAATTTTCACAAAAGATTCTTCTGGTATCCATATAAATTAGATAATTTCAAAAAAGTACAGTGTTGCCAACTTTCTGAGAAAAAAATTACTAAATTTTTAAAAATTTATTATGACCACTTTATTTAACCGATTTATGTGATAATGTCAAAGTAGTCTATATATGGGTTTACCCATATACTTTTAATCTTATTATTATTATTTTTCTGTATGAACGGGGCAAAGAATTACTGATTCACAAACATTAATATATATATTTATATTTTAAATACATACGCGCTATTTTTCATGTAATTTTAACTTTCTATTCATTTCGATATGTAATATTTTATTAAAGATTTCTATTTTAATGTTACGAGGATTTTAAGTTTATTAGCGGTCATTATCTATGAAAATACTTATTTTACTTTTACTATAGTTCATGTATATAATGATTATATATGTATATGTATATATATATATATATATATATATATATATATATATATATATATATATAATAATAATACGTTTATTATATATATGTTTACGTTTATTATATATATATATATATATGTTACGTTTATTATATATATATATATATATATATATATATATATATATATATATATATATATATATGTACAGTTAACTCTCGATTATCAATCATAACACATCTGGCATATAATGCTTAAAATCATGGTAAAATTATAGTAAAAACCTAGTAAAAAATCATGGTACAATCTGTAAAATCATGGTAAAATCATGGTAAAACCAGTAAAATTATAGTAAAATCATGGTAAAATACGTAAAATTATAGTAAAATCATAATAAAATTTTTAAAATCATAGTAAAATTATGGTAAAATCCTTAAAAATCCAGTAAAAATCATGGTGAAATCATGATAAAATCTGTAAAATCATGGTAAAATTTGTAAAATCATAGTAAAATACTTAAAACTCTAGTAAGAAACATGGTGAAATCTGTAAAATCATGGTAAAATTGTGATAAAATCTTTAAAATCTTAGTAAAAATCATGGTAAAATACTTAAAATCCATAAAAATCATGGTTAAATACGTAAAAACCTAGTAAAAATTATGGTAAAATTATAGTAAAATCATGGTAAATTCTACGAATAACAGAAAAAAAACAGACATAACCTTGTAAAAAACAGTCATAATCTTGTATATAATAATACGTTTATTATATATATATATATATATATATATATATATATATATATGTTTACGTTTATTATATATATGTTACGTTTATTATATATATATATATATATATATATATATATATATATATATATATATATATGTACAGTTAACTCTCGATTATCAATCATAATAATTAGTTGAACTAGAGTTTAAATTCTACGAATAACAGAAAAAAAGAAAAAAAACATTTATAATTTTATGTAAAATTTTTAGGAATGTACGTTAAGTGTACAAAAAAAAAAAATTTTACACTTTAAACAAGATTAGAAGTATATGGGTAAACCCACTTTGATATTTCTCGGAAAATTGACAACACAATATCTTTCATAGAATTATAATTTATGTGGGCACTAGGAGAAACTTTCTTGAAAATTTGATCAAAATCGAATAAATAATGTAGCCACAATGAATTTTTTTAAAAAATTGCTATTTTTGTTCTTTCTCGATAAGTTGGCAACACTGTATTTTATTAAAATTGTTTAATTTATTTAGGCACTAAAAGAATTTTTATGAAAGTTTGATTAAAATCGGTTAAATAGTGGTCATAATGAATTTTTTAAAAATTTAGTAATTTTTTTCTCGGAAAGTTGGCAACACTTAATATTAATAAAATTATATAATTAATGGGAGCATTAGGGAAATCTTTTCTGAAAATCTGATCAAAATCGGATAAATAATGTAGCCACAATGAATTTTTTTAAAAAATTGCTATTTTTGTTCTTTCTCGATAAGTTGGCAACACTGTATTTTATTAAAATTGTTTAATTTATTTAGGCACTAAAAGAATTTTTATGAAAGTTTGATTAAAATCGGTTAAATAGTGGTCATAATGAATTTTTTAAAAATTTAGTAATTTTTTTCTCGGAAAGTTGGCAACACTTAATATTAATAAAATTATATAATTAATGGGAGCATTAGGGAAATCTTTTCTGAAAATCTGATCAAAATCGGATAAATAATGTAGTCAATATGAATTTTTGAAAACTTTATTAATTTTTGTCTCTGGAAAAAAATAAAACCACATGACCCTATCTCGGGTACTAGACAAATTTATCCTGAAAATTTCATTAAAATCGGTTGGACCCCGTCTAGGAGGAGTTGCGTTCACAAAATTTTGACGACGCACAACCATACACCCACATAAACTAAGTTCAGATTCGTCATCTAGAGGCTATATGAAGGATATCTATCCAATTTTTATTTTTGTTTTTTTTTTTAAAATGTTACAGACACCGTACCAAACGCTATACCACTTTTCCTTGCAGTCAAAGTGGTAATAAGCAAATATAAAGTTCCCTGGTTCAAACCCCGGCAGGGCTAATGCATTTTTCTTTAATTTAAAAATTGTCTAATGTTTAATTAGATAAATAAATATAAAATTAATGGTGTTAAAATGCGTAAAAATAAAAATAGTTAAAACATTTTCACCGAAAGAATTTATAAATAATTAAAAGGGTTACATGTTACATGTTTTTAAAAAAAAAAAAATAATCAGTGGCGTAGCTAGAAATTTTTCATGAGGGGGGTTACTAAAGAAATGATATAATATTTATTAATCAATTTCAGAAGATTATGTCTGTTTTTCACAAGGTTATGACTGTTTTTTTTACAAGGTTATGTCTGTTTTTCACAAGGTTATGACTGTTTTTTACAAGGTTATGACTGTTTTTTTACAAGATTATGAAGTTTTTCACAAGATTATGTCTGTTTTTTACAAGATTATGTTTGTTTTTCACAAGATTATGTCTGTTTTTCACAAGATTATGAAGTTTTTCACAAGATTATGTCTGTTTTTCACAAGATTATGTCTGTTTTTCACAAGGTTATGTCTGTTTTTCATAAGGTTATGACTGTTTTTCACAAGGATATGACTGTTTTTTTTACAAGGTTATGACTGTTTTTTACAAGATTATGAAGTTTTTCACAAGATTATGTCTGTTTTTCACAAGATTATGTCTGTTTTTCACAAGGTTATGTCTGTTTTTCACAAGGTTATGACTGTTTTTCACAAGGATATGACTGTTTTTTTTTACAAGGTTATGACTGTTTTTTACAAGAATATGAAGTTTTTTACAAGATTATGTCTGTTTTTCACAAGATTATGTAGTTTTTCAGAAGATTATGTCTGTTTTTCACAAGATTATGTCAATTTTTACAAGATTATGTCTGTTTTTGACAAAATTATCTTTATTGATTAATATAATTTGTATAAAAAATAAAAAGCAATAAAATTTATTTTTATAAAAATGAAAATATAATAACATATTTCACATCATACGTATGTTTTTGGTCGTTCAGGTTCTTGTGGGGGGGTGGGGGGTGAGGATTAGCCCCCCCCCCCTCCTGGCTACGCCACTGATAATAATAATCGTATGTTTTACAACCGGAAATATGACCTTGACCCTCCAGCGTTGTTCAGAGAAAGCCGATCTCATAATACACATACGACACGACACGACAGTGTGTACACAAAATAACAAAACAGGTGTATGTATGTCAGTGGCGTAGCCAGAGGGGTGTTAGGGGGGTTTTTCACAAGATTATGTCTGTTTTTCACAAGGTTATGACTGTTTTTTTACAAGGTTATGACTGTTTTTTACAAGATTATGTTTGTTTTTCACAAGGTTATGACTGTTTTTCACAAGGTTACGACTGTTTTTCACAAGGTTATGACTGTTTTTTACAAGGTTATGACTGTTTTTTACAAGATTATGAAGTTTTTCACAAGATTATGTCTGTTTTTCACAAGATTATGACTGTTTTTTACAAGATTATGTATGTTTTTCACAAGATTATGTCTGTTTTTCACAAGATTATGTATGTTTTTCACAAGATTATGTCTGTTTTTCACAAGGTTATCACTGTTTTTTACAAGGTTATGACTGTTTTTTACAAGATTATGTATGTTTTTCACAAGATTATGTCTGTTTTTCACAAGGTTATCACTGTTTTTTACAAGGTTATGACTGTTTTTTACAAGATTATGTCTGTTTTTTACAAGATTATGTCTGTTTTTCACAAGATTATGAAGTTTTTCACAAGATTATGTCTGTTTTTTACAAGATTATGTCTGTTTTTCACAAGATTATGAAGTTTTTCACAAGATTATGTCTGTTTTTTTACAAGATTATGTCTGTTTTTCACAAGATTATGTATGTTTTTCACAAGATTATGTCTGTTTTTCACAAGATTATGTCTGTTTTTCACAAGATTATGTATGTTTTTCACAAGATTATGTCTGTTTTTCACAAGGTTATCACTGTTTTTTACAAGGTTATGACTGTTTTTTACAAGATTATGTCTGTTTTTTACAAGATTATGTCTGTTTTTCACAAGATTATGAAGTTTTTCACAAGATTATGTCTGTTTTTCACAAGGTTATCACTGTTTTTTACAAGGTTATGACTGTTTTTTACAAGATTATGTATGTTTTTCACAAGATTATGTCTGTTTTTCACAAGGTTATCACTGTTTTTTACAAGGTTATGACTGTTTTTTACAAGATTATGTATGTTTTTCACAAGATTATGTCTGTTTTTCACAAGGTTATCACTGTTTTTTACAAGGTTATGACTGTTTTTTACAAGATTATGTCTGTTTTTTACAAGATTATGTCTGTTTTTCACAAGATTATGAAGTTTTTCACAAGATTATGTCTGTTTTTTACAAGATTATGTCTGTTTTTCACAAGATTATGAAGTTTTTCACAAGATTATGTCTGTTTTTTTACAAGATTATGTCTGTTTTTCACAAGATTATGTATGTTTTTCACAAGATTATGTCTGTTTTTCACAAGGTTATCACTGTTTTTTACAAGGTTATGACTGTTTTTTACAAGATTATGAAGTTTTTCACAAGATTATGTCTGTTTTTCACAAGATTATGACTGTTTTTTACAAGATTATGTATGTTTTTCACAAGATTATGTCTGTTTTTCACAAGGTTATCACTGTTTTTTACAAGGTTATGACTGTTTTTTACAAGATTATGTATGTTTTTCACAAGATTATGTCTGTTTTTCACAAGATTATGTCTGTTTTTCACAAGATTATGTATGTTTTTCACAAGATTATGTCTGTTTTTCACAAGGTTATCACTGTTTTTTACAAGGTTATGACTGTTTTTTACAAGATTATGTCTGTTTTTTACAAGATTATGTCTGTTTTTCACAAGATTATGAAGTTTTTCACAAGATTATGTCTGTTTTTTACAAGATTATGTCTGTTTTTCACAAGATTATGAAGTTTTTCACAAGATTATGTCTGTTTTTTTACAAGATTATGTCTGTTTTTCACAAGATTATGTATGTTTTTCACAAGATTATGTCTGTTTTTCACAAGATTATGTCTGTTTTTCACAAGATTATGTATGTTTTTCACAAGATTATGTCTGTTTTTCACAAGGTTATCACTGTTTTTTACAAGGTTATGACTGTTTTTTACAAGATTATGTCTGTTTTTTACAAGATTATGTCTGTTTTTCACAAGATTATGAAGTTTTTCACAAGATTATGTCTGTTTTTTACAAGATTATGTCTGTTTTTCACAAGATTATGAAGTTTTTCACAAGATTATGTCTGTTTTTTTACAAGATTATGTCTGTTTTTCACAAGATTATGTATGTTTTTTACAAGATTATGTCTGTTTCTCACAAGATTATGTCTGTTTTTCACAAGATTATGAAGTTTTTCAGAAGATTATGTCTGTTTTTCACAAGATTATGTTTGTTTTTGACAAGATTATCTTTATTAATTAATATTATTAACCCCTCCCTTGACAAGTTTCTAGCTACGCCACTGACGTATGTGGTATTCTTGCACAATTCTGCAACACTGTCATGGCGGCGCGGGGACAACGCAAATCGTGTATGTACATTACTAAAATGTGTGTTTGTGATCGGAATGTATCACGTGGGATAGAAGAAGAAAAAAAGCAGTGTTGACACGTTTTCAATTCCTAGTAACAGTGTAACAACAGTGTAACACTTTAGCCGTTATCCATCTTGAATATGATGCCCTAGGGCCCTAGGCCCTGCCCCTAGGCTCTGAACACATCTGGCATATAATGCTTAAAATCATGGTAAAATTATAGTAAAATTATAGTAAAATCCTAGTAAAAAAAACATGGTACAATCTGTAAAATCGTGGTAAAATCGTGGTAAAACCAGTAAAATTATAGTAAAATTATAGTAAAATCATGGTAAAATACGTAAAATTATAGTAAAATCATAATAAAATTTTTAAAATCATAGTAAAATCATGGTAAAATCCTTAAAACTCCAGTAAAAATCATGGTGAAATCATGATAAAATCTGTAAAATCATGCTAAAATTTGTAAAATCATAGTAAAATCATGGTAAAATATACTTAAAACTCTAGTAAGAAACATGGTGAAATCTGTAAAATCATGGTAAAATTGTGATAAAATCTTTAAAATCTTAGTAAAAATCATGGTAAAATACTTAAAATCCATAAAAATCATGGTAAAATACGTAAAAACCTAGTAAAAATCATGGTAAAATCTATAAAATTATAGTAAAATCTGTAAAATTATAGTAAAATCATAAACAATGATTGATTGTAAACAGTATTTTATATACAGGGTGATTCATGACGTCGCGTCGGGGAAAAACTACACCGGATGATTTCTATGAGTAATCTAAATGAAAAAATTTAAATATAGCTATGTCCGAAAATGCTTTCTTTCTATTTTTGACAACTACGAATTGTTCAAAATTAATTTTGTTAACTATATTCAAAAACTAAATCGCATTGTTAGGCTGACATGTGTTTAACAACGTTTCATTTTCCAATAAAAATCTTTAATAAAGAGTTTTGAACAGTTTTCAAGAAGATATTGACACAAATTTTGTTTTTCTTTACACATAGATTTGTGGAATTAGAAAATTATTTACAGTTATTACAAATTTTATATCAAGTTATTATTAAATTTCTTACAATAGTAAAATTTTCGATTAAAACACCGTTACGTTTCATGCTTCATGCATTTGTTTATTACAATACAATTTCATTGTTACCAATATTGTATGAAACAAGATTAGAAGTATATGGGTAAACCCATATATAGACTACTTTGATATTTCTCGGAAAGTTGGCAAAACTGTATTTTAATAATATTATAATTTATCTGGGCACTAGGAGTTACTTTTCTGAAAATTTCATCAAAATCGAATAAATAATGTAGCCACAATGAATTTTTAAAAAATTTTGTGATTTTTTTCTCGGAAAGTTGGCATCACTGTATTTTGTTAAAATTACATAAATTATATGAATACTAGGAGAATCTTTTGTGAAAATTTGAGTAAAATCGGTTGAATAACATGGCCATAATAAATTTTTTAAAACTTTAGTAATTTTTTTCTCGGAAAGTTGGCAACACTGAATATTCATAAAATTATGTAATTAATGGGAGCATTAGGGAAATCTTTTCTGAAAATTTGATCAAAATCGGATAAATAACGTAGCCAATATGAATTTTTAAAAACTTTAGTAATTTTTTTCTCGGAAAGTTGGCATCACTGGAAAAAAACAAAATCACATGACCATCTTGGGCACTAGACTAATTTATTCTGAAAATTTCATTGAAATTGGTTGAACCGTCTAGGAGGAGTTGCGGCCACAAAATTTTGACTTACGACCGAGCGAGCGAGCGAGCGAGCTGACGACGCACACACATACACCCTCATAAACTAAGTTCAGATTCGTCATCTAGAGGCTATATTTTCCTTGCAGTCAAAGTAGTAAAAAGGTTTCTATCGGAAAAAATTTATGTTACCATTTTTAATCAAAGGTTTTTCAAAAATATCGGGGGGCTTAAATCAATTTTAAGCAAGTTTTGCGAAAATTTCACAGAATGCAGTTTGATATCTTTCAAACGAGAGTTGAAAGAAATCTTGTAAATTTATTTTATTGTATATACAAGGTGGCCGAAAATATCTCCAAAATGTTATAATCTATTTATAGCTTGATAGAAAAGGTAAAGAAAGTGGCTATTTATGTATACGCAATTTAGGCTATTTATACATACAGTATTTTTACGCAATTGGCTATTTATACATACAGTATTTTTACGCAATTGGCTATTTATACATACAGTATTTTTACGCAATTGGCTATTTATACATACAGTATTTTTACGCAATTGGCTATTTATACATACAGTATTTTTACGCAATTGGCTATTTATACATACAGTATTTTTACGCAATTGGCTATTTATACATACAGTATTTTTACGCAATTGGCTATTTATACATACAGTATTTTTACGCAATTGGCTATTTAGGGTAAGTTAGATTAGTAGGTTGGTTTACGTTTTTTTTTTTAAGTATGTATAAATAGCCAATTGCGTATACATACCGTATGTATAAATAGCCTCATCCAAATGTAAATCAGTCATCAAAAGCTGTAATTTATGTATTGAACAAGGTAAACAATTTGAACATTTGTTGAAATAAATTATAATATTTTTGAAATTCCATTGTTTTTTTTTTAAATTATATTATTTTCGGTAAAGCGACTTTTCGGCCACGCCGTATATTTTTTTGTATTTATCAATAATAATTTGTATTAATTTTGTAATACATGCTAAATAAATTAACTTATTAATTAATAATAGATTTTTGATGAAAAGACAGATATATATATATAATACCGGGTGTTCGTTCGTTAAGTTCGTAACATGCAATTTCGATAATTTGCGATATACTTCTTTCTCGAGTTAAATTCGGAGAAATACTTAGAATACTTTTTGATAGACAATAAAAAGTTCTATAATTTGCTTTTAGTTTTAATTTGCTAGCATGTGCCGTTTGGGCGCTAGAATTTTTTTTTGATTTTTAGGTTTTTTATTTTTTTTCTCAAGAACTATGAGGTGTAGGAAAATAAGCATGATATGGAAAAATGCGGAATAATGAGTACTATAACTTAGTGAATAAACCATTATTCTAGGATGCATCGTTTAGTAGAAAAAAATTAAAAACAGAATTTTTGAAAATCTCTCAAAATAAGATTTTTTTTAAAATTTGCTGAAAACAATCTGAAAAAATTCAGTTATATAGAGAAGAAAATGAGCTACGTAATAGCTAAGTAACTTTTTTCGCTACCTCATTCTAGTTTGGCAGGAAAAATTATTGAAAATTCTAAAATGTTTTTTAGAATTTTTAATAATTTTTTGCTGCCAAACCAGCATGAGTTTGAGAAAAAAGTTACTTAGCTATTATATAGCTCAGCTCATTTTTTTCTCTATTTTACTGAATTTTTTCAGATTTTTTTGAGCAAATTTTGAAAAATGTCTTATTTTGAAAGATTTTTCTACGATGTATCGTAGAATAATGGTTTCTTTACTCAATTATCGTACTTATTATTCCGCATTTTTCCATATCATGCTTATTTTCCTACACTTTATAGTTTTTGAGAAAAAAAATATAAACCAAAAAATTAAAAAAAAAAATTCTAGCGCCCACACGACACATGTTAGCAAATTAAAACTAAAACAAATTATAGAACTTATTATGCCCTATCGAAAAATATTCTAAGTATTTCTCCGGTCCGAATTTAACTCGAGAAAGTAGTATATCGCAATTTATCGAAATTACATGTTAAAGTCCTATGTTCCGGGGTCGCGGTCAACACACTGTATATATATATATATATATATATATATATATATATATATATATACTTATATATATATATATATATATATATATATATATATACTTATATATATATAAATATATATATATATATATATATAAATATATATATATTTATTTATATATATATATATATATATAATGTGCACTATTATAATATTATATCAAGTGCACGATTATATATTACTGGTAGAAGTGTTTCTTCGAGTAACTTAACACAGCTGTCATTTGACATTTCTAGGTTAATAAGTTAACATCAATTCAACATATACATATATAAACAACAATGTATTGATCCAATTGATATTGTATTTATTGAATATATTGTATTGATCCAATATTATGTATTGATTTATCGATGAAGGCCTCCATTTTTATATTGGATAATTTAGAATGTAATTTGGAAAGTAGAAAAAGAAAAATATAATTGTTATATTTTATTTTTTATATTTGGCGATTAATTTCGACTAATAGCCATTATCAAAGCCTCCTGAAATATATAATACAATTGTGTTTACATTTATTTTATTTTATATAAAAAGATTTTTTACATGATTTTTTGGTTATGTTTGTAAGCATGTGTCAGAATGAGATTGAAAAATGTATTGATCCAATTGATATTGTATTGATCCAATATTAGTAAATAATGATTAATAATTTCTATTTCCAGTTACATTCCAGCCCAGGCTCTGTATCAAATGCCTTACGAAGTCTTCAACTTGCACCCGTGCTGCGCTGGAATGATTTCGTAATTGTTGATAGCGCTCCGTGTGACACGGTGACATCTATTGGGCGACGTCGGACGTTTCATCACGCACTATGGGGTGCACATCATGTCACGCTCGCTGTTTCAATTGCACAGGCCGCTCCACGTACTCATCACACGGCCGCCGGACTGCATAGTTTGGAACCGGTGACTGAGTTTAATGATTTGGTTCCGAAGAGATTTTTGGAGGATATTAATGGAAATGGGGTGGAAATTAGTGAGGATTTGGTGCAAGGTAAACATATATACACAATCACGCCATGTACCCAAAACAGGGTGTGGCACAAAATCACTTTTCGCATCATTCCGAAATCAGTCCAAACATTCCTATCCAAACAAGCAACTTTCGCACTTTCATCCACATTCATAATTCCTCCTCTCATCGCATGCTCGCTTTTATTCCTACTACTTGGAAACTTTCGCTGCACGCAAGCCACTCTATCAATCATATCACCACTCCAACTACTCATCGGACGTCCACCTGCAAACGTATACCATAAAAATCATTCAAATAAATCTTTTTAACCAAACGTTCATTAGACGCATTCGCTCAACATGTCCGAACCTAACTGACTAACACCAACTTTTGCTACAACATTTTTTTTCAATTTCATACTCATCTATTTCGTACCCGATCTCTCCTATTTACACCACATACTCCAAGTAAAAATCTCATTTCGCACAGCAGTCATTTTCCGTTTATGCTTTTGCAACCAAACCCAACAACATTCACTACCATACATCAACGTAGACACCAAAACTGCATTGTATACACTCAAGCGGGCATCTTTGGAAACATTTCCATTCCTAGTAAAAGTTCCCAAAGCACCCAAAGCACCTTACAACCACCAGCATTTACTCTCCTTTCAATTATCACGATCTCTAGACCAGGGATTCTTAACAGTATATAGAGGGGCCGCGAATATATTAGAATTTTTCAAGTTTTTATATATTTACAAATAAAAAAAAAATGTTACTAGTTTTTCTAAGTGATAAATATATGTAAGTGACAGATGAATTTAATGATTTAATCTCAATATTCGTAAACATGGTTAAACTAAAGTCTAGGTTTACAATTTTTCTAGTATAGCAAGTACACGGAGAAAAACGTTTCTTTGATATTAATAAATAAATTTCAATAACATATATTTTTTTATTTCAAATAAATTTATTTGGAGTAAATATACAAGCTATTTATTGTACAATAATTATTTGTTTGTAATAAATAAATACCTTTAAATCAAATCGATATTTATTTGCCATTATTGAAAAAAATATTTATTGGAATGAAAATGATTTTCTTTACTCTAAAGAATGCCTTTTCTCCGTGTATACTTTCATTTGCAAATATTTTTCAAGAAATATGTTATTACTGACAATCTGATTGATAAAGCATTTTTTGTTCATTGCATTTCGCATGAATTTTCTGCCTGCTTTTAATTCGCTTCCTCAATCAATTAAAGGGGCATAGATAATTTAAAAATCTTCAAAAACTGTTTACGGACACACTTTATTCAAAAATGTTACTATGATATTTTGCTGAACACTGCACATAAAAATATTGTATTTAGTATTTTAGGATTTTAAGGGGGGGCGCGACTAATAAAAGGTTAAGAACCGCTGCTCTAGACAACAAACTACCCAAATACACAAATTCATCTACCTCCTCTAATAATAATATACCGGGTGTATACTTGGTTTATGCAATATAGGAAAAACAATGTTATTTTTTTAACATCGTAATTTCTGCCTCCCCGTTAGTTTTAGAGAAAAATTATAAGAGACAAAAATTATTTAGAATTAAAAATTACATTATTATATCAGACAGCCATGGACAAAACGCGAATGTATTTTGTTCACAAATGTCAGTGTATTGACAGTTGTAAACAAAATACATTCGCGTTTCGTCCATGGCTGTCTGATATTGCCGAAAACTGTTAATATTTATTTAATTAATAATTAATTACTGAGACGCAATATCGCAATTACTTTAAGCGTAAATAATGTAGTTTTTAATTGTAAACAATTTTTGTTTCTTATATTTTTTCTCTATAACTAACGGGGAAGCAGGAATTGCGGTGTTAAAAAATAACATTGTTTTTCCTATATTGCATAAACCAAGTATACACCCGGTATAATATATAATAATAATATAATATAATATAATATAATATATATATATATATATATATATATTATATTACTATATATATATAATATATAGTAATATAATGTGTAATGTAATAATAAATGTGTATAATAATATATAATGTATAATAATATAGATTTATGTGTATAATAAAGTGTGTGTATGTGTGTGTGTGTATTTAGCTTCAATTTCCGTGCTACCATGGCTGCAAGTTGCAACAATACAAAGTATTGGTGCAACCCTGAAAGAAAAAAGTAATCCCACCGGGGAATTGAATCGTGACGCATGTTTTATTCTGCTGCAATTCGTCAACAGCTTAAAATGTCTGCAAGCACAGGGCATCGAAGAAATACCATCAACTTTATCCAATTTTATTCTATGTTTCGATGTGGACAAAGACACGCAGCACCGATTGTGTCTGCTGCAAGGGTAAGAGGCTAAAACAAGATTAGAACTATATGGGTAAACCCATATTGACTGTATTTTAATAATATTATAATTTATGTGGGCACTAGGAGATACTTTACGGAAAATCTGATAAAAATCGAATAAATGATGTAGCCACAATGAATTTTAGTAATTTTTTTCTCGGAAAGTTGGCAACACTGTATTTCGTTAAAATTACATAAATTATATGAATACTAGGCTAATCTTTTGTGATAATTTCGAGTAAAATCGGTTAAATAACATGGCCATAATAAATTTTTAAAAACTTTAGTAATTTTTTTCGTCGGAAAGTTGGCAACACTGGATATTAATAAAATTATGTAATTAATGGGAGCATTGGGGAAATCTTTTCTGAAAATTTGATCAAAATCGGATAAATAATGTAGCTAATATGAATTTTTAAAAACTTTAGTAATTTTTTTCTCGGAAAGTTAGCATCACTGAAAAAAACCAAAACCACATGACCCTCTCTTGGGCACTAGACAAATTTATCCTGATAATTTCATTAAAATCGGTTAGTTAGTTTATAAGTGGGTGTATGGATGTGCGTCGTCAGCTCGCTCGGTCAAAATTTCCTCCTAGACGGGGTTCAACCGATTTTAATGAAATTTTCAGGATAAATTTGTCTAGTGCCCAAGATAGGGTCATGTGCTTTTATTTTTTTCCAGAGAAAAAAAATTACTAAAGTTTTTTTAAAATTCATTGTGGCTACATTATTTATCCGATTTTAATCAAATTTTCAGAAAAGATTTCTCTAATGCTCCCATTAATTATATAATTTTATTAATATCCAGTGTTGCCAACTTTCCGAGAAAAAAATTACTAAAGTTTTAAAAAATTTATTTTGACCACTTTATATAACCGATTTTAATCCAATTTTTATAAAAGATTCTCCTAGTGCCTAAATAAATTATGCAATTTTAACAAAATACAGTGTTGCCAACTTATCGAGAAACTACTAACATTGAAAAAAAATTCATTGTGGCTACATTATTTATCCGATTTTGATCAAATTTCCAGAAAGGTTTCTCCTAGTGTCCACATAAATTATAATTTTATTAAAATACAGTGTTCGGCCAACTTTTGTATACCTTAATTAACTTGGTATTTAATTACAGATTTAGCGACGAAATCTATCGTCACGACGAATCCGAAAGTCGCGGTTCGCTCTGCGCATGCGCATCAATCGCACTAAATGCGCTTTTCCCACCGACCAAACTCGCCACGCTAATTCGCACACTGCTACGCAAAGAAAGCGCAATATCGCTGAGTCAGGTGAAATCCATTTTGGAGTTTTCGCTATGGGGCCCTTCGGACGTAGCCCTAGGTGTTCCGATTCGTGAGCGGGAGTTGGCCCTACAGCGTTGGCTGGATTTGGAGCGTGCTACAGTGCTACATGGACTGGTAGCGACACGGGTGCAGCTATCCGTGCTGGAAGAGTGCCATCTATTGTTTCTAGTGAGAAGTAGCGCGAAAATGATGTGCGAAGCTAGTTTGTTACTGGAAGCTAACGAAGCCACGTAAAAGACTTTTACTGTAAAAAAATCGATGTAAATTTACAATGATAATTATGGTAATTTTACAATTTTAATTATTTTTTTTCTAAATTTATTAAAATCTGTTTAAAATTAAACTGTAAAAAATCGGTGTAAAATTTAAAATAAGGAAACGACAGATTTCGTTATCTTCTAGTTCAGATGAAGTTGTATTAAATGATACACATCAGATGAAGAAGAATTAAATGATTAAGGGGGTAGTACACTCTGTCGGCCTGAAAAAAAGGTGATTTTCGGGATTTTTGTTAAAGATAACTATAAATGTATGACAAAAATGGAATACATATGTTTATTTTACCGTTCTTCGGCTACAAAAATTAATTTTTTGGCCTACATTGGGCAACTCCTTCGGCCGCTACACCAGGTGCAGCGTGGCACCTCCGATGGCAACCTGCTGATCGGCGGACATCATAGAGGCCGCACCGTTGGAGCTCGAACAAAATCGATATTTTTTCCTTAATCTCCAATAAATTTCCTGTCATCGTACGTAGGATTTTTTGATTATGTTGAAAAATGAAAAATTGACAACGTTTTAAAAAAAAAATCAGGTTTTCGGACGGAAAAATAGACATAAAAGGTTGCACCGAAGAGGCATTTTTTAAGATAAAGAAAAACGGCTACGTACGATGACAGAAAAAATTGTGTAAAATTCAAAAATTTAAACCGCGTTCAAATCGGACGAACCGTTACTGAGTTATGATGTCCGCTAACTTTGAAAACATGGTCTCGAGATAATCGCAATTGAAGTTTTGAGTCCAGTTTTTCATCAAATTCGTTTACATACCTTCAGTGTGCTACACGGCTTCGCTTTTCGGCCTGTAACTTTGGAACGGAGTGTCTCATGAACTTTGGGTAAAGTTTACGATAAAGTAGACACTCCAAAGAATTTTTTAAGCCAAAATAAAAAAAATCGATTTTTTGAAACTTGCAGAGTGTACCCTCTTAAACAGAAAAAAAGACGACTGGATTAAATGCATAATAACGAAAATTCGTGCAAATTGTGTGGAAGAATAAATCTAGTTAAAATGTGTATTCTTTCGGACTAATTTCAAATGGTCCATCTCACCTACTATAAGGAGGAGAGATGGACCAATATTGTTATTTAGAAAACAATTTTTTTTGTTTATATTACCTGTTTTTTCTTTAGTTTTTTTATACTCAAAAGTTGTGTTATATATATATTCCTTTGTATGTTCTAATTTTAAAAAAATTTATTTATTACAAAATAAACAAAATAATTTTCGTTATTTCAAATATGGTCCATCTCTCCTCGACGTACCCTATATATATATATATATATATATATATATATATATATATATATATATATATATATATATATATATATATATATATATATATACCACTTTGACATTATCTTCTGTAAAAATTTCATTAACATCGAATAAATAATGCGGGCATAACAAATTTTTAGAAAATTATTAATTTTTTTTTTTCGGAAAGTTGGCAATACCGTATTTTAATAAAATTATAATTTATGTGAGTAATTTTTCTCTCGATTAGTTGGCAACACTGTATTTTGTTAAAATTACATAAATTATATGAATACTAGGAGAATCTTTTGTGAAAATTTGAGTGAAATCGGTTAAATAACATGGCCATAATAAATTTTTAAAAACTTTAGTAATTTTTTTCAAGGCAAATTGGCATCACTGGAAAATAATAAAAGCTTATCTTGGGAACTATAAAAATTTATCCTGAAAATTTCATTAAAATCAGTTGAACTCCTAGTGCCTAAATAAATTATGCAATTTTAACAAAATACAGTGTTAACAACTTACCGAGAAAAAAGAAAACAAATTTAAAAAAAAAAATTATTGTGGCTACATTATTTTTTCGATCTTGATGAAATTTTTCTCAAAGTTTCTCCTACTGCCCACATAAATTATAATTTTATTAAATTACCAATTACCAACTTCCCGAGAGATGTCAAAGTGGTCTATATATATATATATATATATATATATATATATATATATATATATATATATATATATATATATATATATATATATATATATACAGCCTGATTCAGAGTAAGCGCCTTATTTTTTTTTAGCCACACTATGCGCACTACTTTCAAAATATTTGGCAGTAATATGTTTCAGGACATTCTCTACACGATGGTGATATCAGATTTTCAATTGGACGAATCATTTCAAAATGGCGACGTTCAACTTTTTATTTTTAAATGGGATGCCATAATTTTTTTTTTTATTATTGAGATCCTAAAAACATTCTTTTTACGATAGTGTTTCGTTTTTCTTAAAAATTCATTTCTTTCCCTATCAAAAAGCAAACTATCATTTTAATCTATATTTTAATATATATGTAATTTTATCGACAAAACATGAGACACTATGATGCGACCAGTATTTCTAGGCTATAATTACTCAACTGCTTTGTAAATTTTAAAAAATACATATAATATCAGAACTATATTACAAACATTATTGTACTATGATATATTATTAACGGAATAAAAAAGTACATTATGTATATGTAATATTACAGTTTTTTAAGCAATGCTGTAAGATATTTTCCATAAATAGCTAAAATTTATTTAGTTCTGTAATAATATTGTTGGTATAATTACATATATATCTAAATTTACCTATAAAAAATGTATTTTGAAATAAATGAATTACACTGGTAATATTTTATTACAGTATTATTACACCAAAATATATGTACTAATTCTCATTATTTTTAATGAATTATTACAGATATTAAAATGCAAGCTGTAATTTTAACATAATTTATGAAGTTATACCAACAATATGTAGGTATGTGATGCCATTTGCAGAAAGTAAAGCAATTTTACATACTTCATGTGATTATTATCGAATTATGTACAAAATTACAGAATTATGTGGTAGAAATATAAAATATTTATGATGTAAAATGAAATTACAGATTTTTTATAGTAAAATTTTAGCACTATTTTTCTGTAATATTGCTATTTTTATTCTACATTGTAATCAAATCTAAAATATTCCGGAATACAGTTATTTATTCTTTTACTAACATTTTACTTTTAATAATAACCAAAAGGTAACGACTAAAATAATGAGTGTAGTCGATAAAAAGAAATTTCTAAATACCTATAATTTTTATTCGAAACATCTTCTTTCTATTTAATTCACACGTTTAAAAATGTGTAGCACCAATTATTGGCGAGATATGATTTGTTAAACAATTTGTGCATATAGAAGTATCTTGTGACAACATGTCGTTTGTCAGCTCATGTAAAAAGTAATTTTAAATTATTTTTTGCTGTAAATATTATTAACTAAGTAAGTAAACAAAAATTTATAACCTAACTTTCTTTATAAGTACGTCTACGTATATCAAAAATAGGACATTCTGTTAATAATGATATAAATAACAATACATACCTTGAGCTTTCAATACTTTCATTTTTCCTTCATTCTTTATTTTAAATTATAATAAATAATTAATGCTAAATGCTAGGAAAATGACATTTCTGACAAGCAAACTACATCGAGAAGTGCTTCATTTCCGTATTCATAGATGGCGCTGATGAACGTCATTTGTAAAAATATAACAATTTTAAAAATATTGTTATTGTAAATATATTTTTAATAAAACACATTTTACAATTTCGTCCATTATATTATTGTATATTTTAACTGTTCAACATTAATGTTTAAATAATAAACTACTTTTAAAAGTTCTTCAATTCCTTGTTCATAGATGGTGCTGATGAACGTTAGTTGCAAAAATATAACAATTTAATAAATATTGTTATTGTAAATATATTTTTAATAAAATATATTCTACAATTTTGTCCAATATATTATTGAATATTTTAATTGTTTGACATTAATGGTTAAATTATAAACTATTTTAAAAAGTACTTAATTTTTAGATTCATAGATAGCGCTAGTAACGTTAATTGTAAAAATATAATAATTTGATGCATATTTTTATTGTAAATATATTTTTAATAAAATGTATTCTACAATTTTGTACATTATATTATTATATATCTTAATTGTTCAACATTAATGGTTAAATTATTAACTACTTTGAGAAGTACTTGATTTCCGTATGCATAGATGGCGCTGATGAACGCCAGTTGTAAAAATACATATATGTAATACTCCTATATTCCGCACTGTATATGAAACGCATTGATAAAAATTCTGCCGATGAAAGGAGACAAAACATATATCGGACGCACCGTTGATCCGACGAGACACTATGCGCAAGCGCTGAGATTACCAATCAATTATGTACTAAAAATTTAGCGGTAAAAGATTTTTAATTCAAATAATATTTTAAAATTTTTTTTTGTAATAACAATTTTAATATTCTCGGATATTGTAAAATAATATGCATTAACATTACATTAATTGAGACAACAATGGCATTTGGTCATCGGGAGCAATTAAATTGTTTCTACACACTCCACAATTAATTTTTTTTTAAACCTGTTTCACAACATAGCCTGATATATATTTGGTAATATTTTCTACAAATGGACTTAACTGTAAAAACTTTGACACAATATCGTTACAAAATGATAATTTTTCTTGATTTAACTGAAACCCTATATCTTGAATAGGCGAAAGCATCTTTTCTTTACTAGATGATACATGCAGTATATCTATATTATCAAAAAGACAATTCCCACCTTCAAATTCTTTCAGTTCATGTCTAATTAGTAATCGCTTGTAGGCGCTTTTGAACTGGAGTGCATCGGGGTTATTATTAAACCCTCCACGACTCCTAATTGCACAAAAAAAAGTTTCCAAAAAGTCTTGCGACAATTTGTATGTCAGTAAATATTTAATTTCATTTTTTTTTAAGATGTTATATAATTCAAACATATTTCTTAGGCCTATAATGAAACCGATAAAACCAGTTTTCCGACTACTCTCCAGAATGCATTTTCCGGTTTCGTCCCGCAAGCTGCATATATAGTGCTCAAAATCTATAGCATATTGCTCAAGTTCTGCGTAATTTTTTTCATGCAACGGAGCGTCATACGTTTTTTTAGAAAAACGATTTTTACAATTTAACATGTCAGTCATGTTATTAAATTGTAAACAAAACTGAGCTGTTGCGTCGCAATTGCTGAAATGGCGAGAAATGAAATTGATTAGAAAATAAGCGTAAATATAAAACAAAGGTATGTCATAAAAATACTGATACGATATATATATAAATAGAAACAGATATAATAATATTAGTAATAATAATAAAAAAATTGTTATGTAAAATTACCTAATGCATATATAATAATAACCTGGGAAATAGAGAGAAGCATTTAATTTGACAATAAATTATTTACTGATAAATAATTATTCCTCATTAATAATAATAATAATAATAATGATAATAATATGTATTATTAATATCATAATAAACAACTGTCACTTTAATTTGAATATTTTAAATAGTATTAATGTGAAATATTTATTTACCAGTAGAAAATTTTTTGTTTCATCTATTTCCCAGATCTCATTATTAATTACATACATATATTTTTTTGACCAATTTATTTTTAATGTCGTCTATTTGATCCATTTTAAAATTCAAATAACAGCCATAAACAAAACCACGTGACCCCAAACACAAACGCTAAACCAGAGAAATTCTTTGGTTCATTGTTTCGATACCAAGCATTTGTGTTTACGTCAAACATTTGCATTCAACGCAAAATCTTGAAACAGTGTTCGTGAAACGGAAAGCGTTTATGTTCGCTGAATGCAAACATTGTTTCTTGTGCTGTAGTTATGTACATCTGAGTGTTTATCAAATTTTGAAATATTCATTTTTACATACCATGATTGTGTCTGCCCCTTCTTCACTCAAAAAGTTTTTTTTACGCAAATATGATAGCATACTTTTCAAACATGATACACGCTTTGGTAAGTATCTGTTTTTGTTTTGTAATCGTTTTATTTTCATTGTTTTCTCTTTATCAATTTTCCGTACCATCACAAGCATCCTTCGAGCTTTTCTTGGTGAACTGAGATGTTCGAGAGATAATTCCGAGGGAAATCGATCTTCTGAAAACAAACGTTTTCTGGACACGCTACCTCCTTCATCTACAAGAACAAAATATTGTTTAGTTATAAAATAGTTCGTTTCTTTAAATCTGCTCTCATAATAATTGCATAGTCTTTAAATCTATATTAATTTAAACAAATTTTAAAACCAAGTAGGTATATTTATAAAAAAGTTTTAAATATTGATTGTCACTTGAATCTATTTTACATTTTCTATAAAAATCTATTTACCTATATTTTTTGCTGCACATGGGCTATTTATTGACAAATTACTTGGAAGATCTATTCCAACTGACTGTTCTACTGTAGATTGAACAAACTGAGACGTAGATGGTAAATCAGTTACATAATCTGCCTTTGTTAGTATCTTCTTTCTGCTTGGAACTGAACCAGGTCTTAACACTGGCTTGCCACCTAGTTGTTTCCAATTTGGTTCAAGATAGGCCTCAGATGCAAAATGTAAAGAGCAAATTCTAATATTTGAAACATTATCATTTGCATTCAAATAACAAATTTTATACCATAACTCACGGGTTTTTTCGTCACGAGGGAACCTAAAACAGTAGAATACAAATTTATCTTCCTGACATGTATGTTGGTTATAAACCGTATATTCCAAAATTAAACGGTACTTGTGTTCATTGGCAGTTAAAATTCTAGTCGGCTGAATTTTGACAAACCAAAATTTCAGATACCGTGGTTCGAAATGAAACCGGTTGCATTGGAAATAAGCAATTGGTTTAACTGGTTCGCTTTTGAAATATACGGAAAAATTAAAAATTAAAACTGTTTATACTCGCTGTAGCAAACATTATTATTGAATCGTCAATTTTGTTTTTTTTTTTAAATTGATTGAATTAATTTTTACTAGTATATCACAGCTTTCATGCAATACCCGAAATTAATTTTTACTTACTTATGAAAAGAAATGCCGCATCGTGGTTTCTCATCACACAAAAAACACTTCCAATTCCCCATTATTACAGGTAAAGATAGTAAAAAAGTATTTAAAATTGCACTGTTAAACGAAGAACTGAACAGATTGCTATATATTGCTACGCAAAGAACAAACTCGAGATCGCAAACAACATTCAAAGACGAGTGACGAGGTTAAAATCATGTCAGAATCACGTCAAAACACTATTATTTAGCGCATGCGCATATAGTTTAGTTGGACTAACGGTACATCCGATATGTTCTGTCTCCCTTCATCGGCAGAATTTTTGAACGACAACTATCAATATAGGAGTATTACATATATGTAAAAATATAACAATTTAATGAATATTGTTATTGTAAATATATTTTCAATAAAATTTATTCTACAATTTTATTTATGAAATTATTGTATATTTTAATTGTTGCAAATGTTTTGAAAACAATGTGTTGTTAGTTAAAAAAATAGTTTTTAAATGACGTCTCCTGTGTAGTTATTGGTAGTGGTTTCTTAAGTAGTTTGTCTAACACGTTGACTCGTTACTCTGGTATCTCTTCAGTGAGAATAAATCTTTCGCCTTTTACGTTCAGCAAACAGGACGCTGCTATTTATTCTTCTTCTTATACTAAAAACATTACGCAAAATTTATCTGGCCAACTGGATTCGTGTCAGATTTTTATAAGTTAACCTCTAATACTATCAAATACAATTATTTTATGTTTTACTTATTGTAAGAAGCTTTTTTTGATAGAAAATTTAATTTTAATCATGAATAAGTTTATGCACCATTGTCAATTATGTGTAAGTGACAAAAATGTATTGTTCACTATACTTGATCTGGATTCAGATGGCAAACGTTTCGTAGATAAATTGGAAGCAATTATGCCAGAAATTGTAAGAATGAAATTATTTGTTTTGATTGTAATATACATTATTATTTCTGAATCTTTTACTTTTCTTATTTTAGGTCGATTGCAAGATCAAATTACCGAATGGTATTTGTACAATTTGCTCTGTTCGATTGAATGATGCTTATCAATTTATAAAACAATGTTTCAATTCTCAAATAATATTAAAACAACATTTAAATGGAAAACTTTGTCGATTATGTGCTGGTGGTGATAATATAACATTTACTTTAACTACAATGGATACGGATAATGTATTGTTATCATACAAATTGGAAACCATTGCATCGGAAATTGTAAGTAAAATACTAGCTTTAACCAGGTCCACGAAACGAAATTATAAGCTTAGAAATTGATAAGTAATCATTTATTTATTGTATCTTTCATAATTTTTGAGAACAGACAAATTTAACTTACTTGACCTAATTTAGAGTATTTCAAATTTTAATACGTTTGTTGGTTTTTGTTTAATTAAAACTTATGTAAAATAAGTTTTAATTTGAATACATGCACATTTACAATAAAAATTACATAAAACAATTATTATTTTATTAGGTTTACTTATAATAAGTTTATTCATTATTATAATATGTTTTTGCTAAACTAAAATTTGTTTCTGCAAGTGTAGTTGGGAATAGCTATTATGAGAAAAAATATTGTTGTCTGTTTTCAGGCTCGTAAAAATTTCGTCTTGTATTTATAATCATTTGTTACTTCATAATCAAGTAACGTACGTATTCACACAGCTTGTATTGGAATTTAGATCTCACAAATATTTCAAATATTAGTAAAATATCATAGGGACTAGGTGTTACTAGCAGAAATATATTTCTTTATTAAGATCCCTTTAAACCGGTAATTTGTATTATATGTAATATATAATTTTAATTTATATTTTTAGTTGGAATGTACTGAGAAGTTATCGAATTGTATTTGCTCAGTTTGTTCTGTTCGATTAAATGAAACGTATAAATTTGTAGAAAAATGTTTTAAATCGCAAGAAATTTTCAAGCGATATGCAAAACAACAATCGCAAAATAGTGAAGTTATGAAAAACGAAATTAAAAATGAAAGCGAAATTAAGGAAGAGAATATTGATGAAGAATACATTAAACTAGATTTGGAAACTGACATAAACATTAAAGTTGAAGAAAGTTTAGAATCACAAAATAATACAAATGTTGATGCTGTTTGTATGAAAGAAGAAGCTATCACTGAAGATTACACTGAAGAAGCAGTATTGGAAACTGATAAAAATATTAAATTTGAAGAAAGTTTGAAATCAGAATCTTTAGATTTACATTCAGAAATAATAATTAAGGAAGAATATTCGGATTTTGAGAATGAAATCGATATAAAACATTGGCAAGCTAGTAGAGATATGAAGAAAAATAATATTTTCAGTCCGAAAGAAAATGGTGAATCTGTAAAGAAAAGAAAATCTCATAAATGTACATTATGTGAGAAAACTTTTACTCGGAATAATAATTTAAAACGACATATACGTTCTCATACAAATGAGAGACCTTATAAATGCGAAATATGTGACAAAGCATTTACTGATAGTGGACATTTAAAAATACATATTCGTATACATACAAATGAGAGACCTTATAAATGCGAAATATGTGAGAAAACATATACTCAAAGTGGAGATTTAAAAACACATATACGTACTCATACAAATGAGAGACCTTATAAATGCGAAATTTGTGAGAAAACTTTTACTGTAAGTGGAAGTTTAAGGATACATATCCGTTCTCATACAAATGAGAGACCTTATAAATGCGAAATATGTGACAGAACGTTCACTGAAAATGGAAGCTTAAAAAAACATATCCGTTCTCATACAACGGCGAAACCTTATAAGTGCAAAATATGTAAAAAAGCATTTACTAAAAATGGATCTTTAAAAGTTCATATTCGTATACATACAAATGAGAGACCTTATAAATGCGAATTATGTGACAAAGCATTTACTCAAAGTGGAGTTCTAAAAAATCATATTCGTATACATACAAATGAGAGACCTTTTAAATGCGAAATATGTGACAAAACTTTTACTCGAAATAACCATTTAAAACGACATATTCGTTCTCATACAAATGAGAGACCTTATAAATGCGAAATATGTGACAAAGCATTTATTCTAAGTGGACATTTAAAAGAACATAATCGTATACATACAAATGAGAGACCTTATAAATGCGAAATATGTCAGAAAGCATTTATTCGAAGTGGAGAATTGAAAGTACACATTCGTACACATACAAATGAGAAACCTTATAAATGCGAGATATGTGAGAGAACTTTTATGTCGAGTGGTCATTTAAAGCAACATGTTCGGTCTCATGCAAAGAAGAAACCTGATGAATGCCAAATTAAAAACTTTTCTTCAGAGTAGAAATTAAAACCATATTCGTATTCATAGTGTTCTTTTGTTTATTAATGATTAATTTTTAAATTTTGTTAAGCCTCATTTTTTTCTAGCGAAATCAGTGTAATGTTTTAGCACATAGCTAGTAGTTCTGAACCAAACAACATGTGATCTTATAGGAATATATTGCAAAAGCACGGATTTAGTTTCATTAGCAAATTTTGTTTTATCGCAGCCAAAGTTTTAACTAAAATTCACTTATGTTTTTAGAACGGCCAATTAGATTTCGCAGTAACATGAGATAGCGATCTGTATGTATTTTTACGAAAGAAACGTCAAATTTTATGTAAATAAGCAGTTTGGAAAATAAAATTAGTATTATTTTTAAAACGCGTATTTAATATATTAAAATAACATTCATTTTAGACACATTAGAAGAAAAATTAACGAAAACAAAGTAGATGGCGAATTTATCTTATAAACCTGTAAAATTATATTTATGTCCTATACAATATTCTATATGTTCTGTTTAGCATTCGTATTTTTCAAATGATTGTACAGGTATCATCTTGTATAATCATAAATTCTTCGTCAGATATATTTAAACAAAACTTAAACTGTCACAAACAGAAACTGTACTGAAGATAAACAAAAATTGTCCTTTATATTTAGTGAAATATTTATTGTTTATGTAATGTAGATTGTAAAAATATATGAAAAGTATACATTTTCATTAATATTACATAAAAACAAATAAGGAAATGTTTTTTTTTACTTAATTATATTAATTAATATACATGTATGTTATAAGTTAAAAAAATTATATATAAAATATTTAAATAATATCAATCAAATAAGTTGTTTGATATTTATAAACTTTATAATAATGCTTAATATTACAAAAATAATAATATAAACATTATTCTACTAATACTCAGTTCTAATATAAATACAATTATTAAATTATTGATTTTTAAAATGTACCATTTTTTATATATAATGATGTCGATTTCGATCTATTGTGAAAGTTATGGATTAACTTAGATTGTGTACTTGTATTTTAAAATAATGATTGAACTCTATGTTCATGCAGCGGTAATTGATTCAATATGTGATTATCTAATAATAAATAAATATTTGAATTACGGATTTTGTGTATAGTTTTATTCATTAATATATTGATAATATTTTCTTCATTGCTAATTCCCAAATTGCAATTCCAATTTATTGTTCTTCATCAGCTTTACGTAATGCAATAACCGACGATGCTGTATATATTAACCATCCTTTTTCTTCCTTTCCAATAATTTTGAATTTGTACTACAGTGATGTACCTCGGTATAAGTCTGCTTTAGAATACGTCCAATTCGGAATACGTTCTGTTTGGGTGAAAAAAAATTTGCTCGGTATACGACTTTATAAGCGCTATATATGAACAAGTAATACTATGATATCTACACTATTCACGAATTTATATTGACTTCATTTGGTTTAAAACTATGTAATTTCTGATGGGGAGAGTCCTTGGTTGGTGTACTGCTTTTTTAGTGTACCAGACCTGCGTGGAGCCACAGTCTATGAGATGAATTATGAATGTGGATGAAGCGAAAGTTGCTTGTTTGGATAGGGATGTTTGGAGGCGACTGATTTCGGGATGATGAAAAGAGTTTGTGCCACACTCTTTTGGGTATATGGCGTGATTGTGTATATATGTATGTATGTATGTATGTAAATAAAAACTGATTAAAAATTAAAGTTGGTATGGTCGTATGGTAATAGTGGATGGAGTATGTAGGAAGTTGGTATTGAAATTTAGTGATATTTCTGTCATAAATGTATAGGAAGGCATAGCATTTATGTATATATATATATATATATATATATATATATATATATATAAATATTATATATAAATAATTTCTAATTGTTTTAAACAATTTTAATTGCATTATCAAGCAGCAACATATAACTAATTTTTCGAAACTTTGACCAAATGATTTATTTAGTTTTGTTTTTTATTATGATTTTTTCTAATTAATATAGACAAGAATTAAAACATAATATACAAATTATTATATTATTGTTAAACTTTATTCGATTTGCAATCTTTCGTTTAACTTTAATTACGGTAGCAATACTTATTCGATTTTATAATAACGACAATGTTTACAATGTCTGATACATATTTATTTATAAATATAAAAATTATTATGATATATTTGTAAATTTATTAACCTTTGCATATCTGAAACCTTTTTATAAATTTTCTTATTATTCAATTTAGTAGAAAAATATATAGGTAGGTACTAGAATTGAAAATTATTATTAATTATCTATTTTTTTTAATTTTTTTTTCTAGAAAAACATAGTTTCATATAAAACTTATCAAATAATTTTACTATAATATACTTTAATTTTTTATTTATTTTTTTAACTCTAGTAAAATTTACTGGTGGGTCTGTTTTGATAATAAAGAAAACTATAACTTGCAGTGCCATCTATGAATGATTTGCCTGCATTAAATTCAATTTTATCGTCGGTAAAACAGATAACTTTCTTTCTATTATTAAATATCAACCCCAATATCGTATAGATGGCACAACCAGTAATAAAAGCAACAAGATTTTCCGTTCCTTAAATTGATGACTATGCAGTCATCAATTTAAGGATTAAATTAATTACCATCATACACAGTCGAATAACGAAAAATCAATATATATATATATATATATATAAATATTTTCATAAATTTTAACTACTTAATAATACAGTAATACTCCGACTTACACGGTCTCGACTTACACGGTTTTGACTTACACGGTTTCGACTTACACGGTTTTGACTTACACGGTCTCGACTTACACGGTCTCAACTTACACGGTTTTGACTTACACGGTCTCGACTTACCCGGTCTCGACTTACACGGTCTCGACTTACACGGTCTCGACTTACACGGTTTCGACTTACACGGTCTCGACTTACGTTATTGCTTGACAGATTTTTTTTATTTTTAAACGTATAAGTATATAAATAATTTATGTAATTTTACATAGGTTTTAACGGTAAGAATTTTGTAATTTTACTGTGATAATTTAACGTAATATTACATTTACAAACATGCAAAATTACACAATTTTTTTTAACATTTTTTTTAACATTTTTTTATAATAAATAACATTTACAAAACAATCAAAATTACAAAATTTTTTGAAGTGTAGATTATTCGACTTACGTTGTCTCGACTTACGACTATTAATTTATATATGTAAGACACAAGTTTAAATATCACGCGCCACAACCATATATTATTACTTAACCATCTTATGTTTCGATAATTCTATATGTTGAATTAACTTATGAACTTATGTCTATATTATGTACAATGTGTAAAAATCCGATTTTATGTAAATAAAAAGTAGAAAAGTGCATTTCGGCACCCTTAAACCTTAATATTTCGCGGGAAAAATTTTACTAAAATTTTTTTTTTTTTAATTTGGGATCATTTTGAGGGGCGGCCCAGTTAAAATTCGACTTCACCCCATTTAAGGTCCACCCTAATATATATATATATATATATATATCAATGATTGTAAGTTTAAATAAATTTCGTTTAAAAGTAAAATATTAACTTAGGCGCACGAAATTAAAAAATTATTGAATTGTTTATAGTTACTTATACAAATTTATAAGTAAAATTAAAATCGCGGGTATCACGTCAAACATAGGCAAGGGCCCCTTGAACTCTAGGGCCCTGGGGCACTGCCCCACTTTGCCCTACGGTAGTTACGCCACTGTCCGGAACATCTGGAAAAATATGATTAAAAACAGATTGCGTTTTAACTACGAAGATAATAATCAGATTTCTTGAACTAGACGTTTCTCTTAATTTTCAAACGTAAACACATGCTATGATTTTAACTGCACGAATTCGGTTCTGTGCAGTGGCGTAGCTAGAAACTTGTCAAGGGGGGGGGGGGGGTTAATAATATTAATCAATAAAGATAATCTTGTCAAAAACAGATATAATCTTGTGAAAAACAGATATAATCTTGTGAAAAACAGATATAATCTTGTGAAAAACAGACATAATCTTGTGAAAAACAGACATAATCTTGTGAAAAACTTCATAATCTTGTAAAAAACAGTCATAACCTTGTAAAAAACAGTCATAATCTTGTGAAAATCAGACATAATCTTGTGAAAAACAGATATAAACTTGTGAAAAACAGACATAATCTTGTGAAAAACAGACATAATCTTGTGAAAAACAAGCATAATCTTGTGAAAAACTTCATAATCTTGTAAAAAACAGTCATAACCTTGTAAAAAACAGTCATAACCTTGTGAAAAACAGACATAATCTTGTGAAAAACAGACATAAGCTTGTAAAAAACAGTCATAATCTTGTAAAAAAACAGTCATATCCTTGTGAAAAACAGACATAATCTTGTAAAAAACAGTCATAACCTTGTGAAAAACAGACATAATCTTGTGAAAAACAGACATAACCATGTAAAAAACAGTCATAATCTTGTAAAAAACAGTCATAACCTTGTGAAAAACAGACATAATTTTGTAAAAAACAGACATAATCTTGTAAAAAACAGTCATAACCTTGTATAAAACAGTCATAATCTTGTGAAAAACAGACAATCTTATAAAAAACTTCATAACCTTGTAAAAAACAGTTATAATCTTGTGAAAAACAGACATAATCTTGTGAAAAACTTCATAACCTTGTAAAAAACAGTCATAATCTTGTAAAAAACAGTCATAACCTTGTAAAAAACAGTCATAATCTTGTAAAAAAACAGTCATAACCTTGTGAAAAACAGACATAATCTTGTGAAAAACAGACATAACCTTGTTCTTGAGGGGGGGGGGGGGGTTCAACCCCCCCCCCTCTAACACCCCCCTGGCTACGCCACTGAACATACATACATTTGACAATTAGGGAGATGAAATTAGAAAACTAAAAGTCAGTCAAATATACAAAATATCTAATATAAACATATTTATTGAATGGATAAAATTATTTACATAAAATATGAGCACAGAAAATCAGGTACCTACAAATACTTGTTCGCATAACGAGTGTTGTTTTTTTTTTTTGTTTTTTTAGTCTTATAAAAATATTTCGAAAATAATTCGTTTTCCGAAAATTCATCGAGAAATTGAACTGAATTTTTCTCGTAAATAAAAAATTAACAATAATAATATACTTATAAATTTCTTGAAATCACGTAACGGTTATTACTATATTATATTATATCATTTTTCAACAATTTATAAACTAACACTGATATGTGTCTGGATCAGATTTATTTATTATTCAATTATTTATTGTACTTTTCTCTTGCAAGATTTGATAATAGCATGCCTGAAACAAAATATTTTATTTGTGTATATATATATATATATATATATATATATATATATATATATATATATATATAATTCATTAATCTGGTTAGTTGATAGATATATCATTTAAATACAGTTAATACTCAAATATAATCATAAAGGAATAATCTGAAAATGAAAAAATCATATCGCCTCAACCTGGGATCGAACCAGGGTCCTTTCGCTTGCCGGGCGAATGCTCTACCACTGAGCTATCGATCTGTAATGTTCTCGATAGCTCAGTGGTAGAGCATTCGCCCGGCAAGCGAAAGGACCCTGGTTCGATCCCAGGTTGAGGCGATATGATTTTTTCATTTTCAGATTATTCCTTTATGATTATATTTGAGTATTAACTATATATATATATATCTATATATATATATATATATATACACCGGGTGTTCGTTCGTTAAGTTCGTATGGGCGTTTAACAAGCAAATTCGATAATTTGCGATATACTTTATTCTCGAGTTAAATTCGGACCGGAGAAATATTTAGAATACTTTTTGATAGACAATAAAAAGTTCAATAATTTGGTTTTAGTTTTAATTTGCTAGCATCTGCCGTTTGGGCGCTAGAATTTTTTTATTATTTTTTTGTTTTTATTTTTTTTTCTCAAAAACTATGAGGTGTAGGAAAATAAGTATGATATGGAAAAATGCGGAATAATGAGAACGATAATTGAGTGAAAAAAACCATTATTCTACGATGCATCGTTTAGTAGAAAAAAATATTAAAAACTGAACTTTTCAAAATAAGACTTTTTTCAAAATTTGCTGTAAAAATTCAGTAAAATAGAGAAAAAAAATGAGCTACATAATAGCTTAGTAACTCTTTTCTCTACCTCATTCTGGTTTGGCAGGAAAAATTATTAAAAATTCTAACAAAAATTTTGGAATTTTCAATAATTTTTCCTACAAAATCGGTATGAGTTAGAGAAAAAAGTTTCTTAGCTATTATGTAGCTCATTTTTTTCTATATTTTACTGAATTTTTACAGCAAATTTTGAAAAAAATCTTATTTTGAAAAATTCAGTTTATATTTTTTTTTCTACTAAACGATGCATCGTAGAATAATGGTTTCTTTACTCAATTATCGTACTGATTATTCCGCATTTTTCCATATCATACTTATTTTCCTACATCTCATAGTTTTTGAGAAAAAAAATAAAAACCAAAAAATCAAAATTTAACTCGAGAAAGTAGTATATCGCAAATTATCGAATTTGCATGTTAAACGCTCATACGAACTTAACGAACGAACACCCTGTATATATATATATATATATATATATATATATATATATATATATATATATATATTAAAGTAAATGTTCAACGCCATAAGGCTATATAATATAGTTTAAAGTAAATAAACATCAATTATTAATTGGAAATAAAATTAAAAATTTGTCAACAACATCGTCTGGGAATCGAACCCAGGACCTTCCAGTTATATAATATATATATATATATATATATATATATATATATATATATATATATATATATACAAATGAACAATATTCAAAATGGAATTACTTTCAAAGTGGTAAACATAATTCCGAGTTCTCCATGTTGCAGATTCGGTTCCATAAAATCTTCGATAAAATGTATTTCGGAGCCGAGCTGTAGTATTCGGGCGCGTACGACGACAAAATGAAAAACCGGAAACAGATCGTCCATTGTCCACCGATATCCGGTGCCCAGCTGTGATTGGACGATCAAAGTCATCAGCTGAAATGTCTGACGAATCACTAAGAGCTTCTCGAACGGTGAAAATGTCGTTTTCAATTGTTGGAGAGTTTCCACAGCCGAGGAAAACATTTCATCTTTGATTGGTGAAAATGGCGGATCTTGATTCGATTTCGGATCCAAACACGTCCAGAACTTTCTACAGATTTTGTACAAAAAATATTCAAACACGTCCAGAACTTTCTACAGATTTTGTACAAAAAATATTCAAACACGTCCAGAACTTTCTACAGATTTTGTACAAATAATATTCAAACACGTCCAGAACTTTCTACAGATTTTGTACAAAAAATATTCAAACACGTCCAGAACTTTCTACAGATTTTGTACAAAAAATATTCTTGGTAAATAAATATATAAATAAATATAAATGTCCAAACATGTCCAGAATTTTCTACAGATTTTGTACAAAAAATATTATTTGTAAATAAATATATATGATGATATATATATATTCACTTACTGATCGACAGTTAAAAATGTCAAATGTTAAAAAGTCATTCATATATACATTACATTCAGTCATCAAGTCACTTCAGTCATCACTTACTGATCGACCGTTAAAAATGCCAATAGAGTAAAATCCGATTGTTTGTTCCATTCCAATAAACGTTTCCAATAAATGGCGTCCTCCTGTTTATTATGCAGCGCATAGAGAATAAAAAGGGCCGAATAGATACGGGGCAATAAAATCGGATGTAACAGCGAGGCGCAACTAACAATATCGCTAAAATATCAGAAAATCATCGATTAGTATTGATTGAATTGATTGATTATTGATTATATTTAAGGAGCTAGTCACATTAAGAGACTGCGAAAAATATTGGTTAGATTTTCGAATTTTGGTTAAAGTGCAAAATAACAAAATAGTCCGACCAGATGTTGCTGTATGCGCAATTATATTGAAAAGAGCAGATTTGCGCATGCGTGAACTGAACATTGGAATGCGCATGCCTGGTGTGTATGTAAACCAGTGAACCTCAAAATGTTTCATTAGTAATTTTATCAATTTCGTCCGTTCAGACTTATGTTATGTTAAGAAGTCCGTTAGGTTAGGTTAGGTTAGAATAGGTTAGGTTAGGTAGGAGTTGTGTTAATAAACCGTTTAATTTTCAATGATTTTAAGTGAAATTTTCAAGATTTTACATGATTTTAAGTGAAATTTTCAATGATTTTAAGTGAAATTCTAAAAAATTTCTATGATTTTAAGTGAAATTTTTAATAATTTTAAGTGAAATTTTCAAAATTTTCTATGATTTTAAGTGAAATTTTCAATGATTTTAAGTGAAAATTTCAAGATTTTACATGATTTTAAGTGAAATTTTCAATGATTTTAAGTGAAATTCTAAAGATTTTCTATGATTTTAAGTGAAATTTTTAATAATTTCAAGTGAAATTTTCAAGATTTTCTATGATTTTAAGTGAAATTTTCAATGATTTTCAGTGAAATTCTAAAGATTTTCTATGATTTTAAGTGAAATTTTTAATAATTTTAAGTGAAATTTTCAAAATTTTCTATGATTTTAAGTGAAATTTTCAATGATTTTAAGTGAAATTTTCAAGATTTTACATGATTTTAAGTGAAATTTTCAATGATTTTAAGTGAAATTCTAAAGATTTTCTATGATTTTAAGTAAAATTTTTAATAATTTTAAGTGAAATTTTCAAGATTTTCTATGATTTTAAGTGAAACTTTCAATGATTTTCGGTGAAATTCTAAAGATTTTCAATGATTTTAAGTGAAATTTTCAAGATTTTCTATGATTTTAAGTGAAATTTTCAAGATTTTCTATGATTTTAAGTAAAATTTTCAATAATTATAAGTGAAATTTTCGAGATTTTCTATGATTTTAAGTGAAATTGTAAGGTTAGGTTAGGTTAGGTTAGGGTAGGTTAGGTTAGGTAGGTAGGAGTTGTGTTTAATAGACTGTTAAGACACATTTAAAATCACATTTTGTCTTGTCACACATTTTGAGAGTCACTGGTTTTTCAATAATTTTAATTTTATGATTTTAAGTGAAATTTTAAATGATTTTATGTAAAATTTTACAGATTTTATATGATTTTAAGTGAAATTTTACAGATTTTATATGATTTTAAGTGAAATTTTACAGATTTTAAATAATTTTAAGTAAAATTTTACAGATTTTAAATGATTTTAAGTGAAATTTTACAGATTCTAAATGATTTTAAGTGAAATTTTACAGATTTTATATGATTTTAAGTGAAATTTTACAGATTTTATATGATTTTAAGTGAAATTTTACAGATTTTATATGATTTTAAGTGAAATTGTAAGAAATTGTTAGGTTAGGTTAGGTTAGGGTAGGTTAGGGTAAGTAGGTTGTAGGTAAGAGTTATGTTTAATAGACCGTTAAGACAAATTTAAAATCACACGTTGTCTTGTCACACATTTTAGGAGTCACTGGTTTTTGCAATATTTCGGCCACTAGCAAAAGTTGGTGTTAGTCAGTTAAGATGGTTCGGACATGTCGAGCGAACGTCTAATGAACGTTTGGTTAAAAAGATTTATTTGAATGATTGTTGATGGTATACGTTTGCAGGTGGACGACCGATGAGTAGTTGGAGTGGTGGTATGATTGAGCAAAAGTTTCCAAGTAGTAGGAATAGAAGAGCATTTATGAGAGGTATTATGAATGTGAATAAAGCAAAAGTTGCTTGTTTGGATAGGAGTGTTTGGAGGCGACTGATTTCGGGATGATAAAAAGTGAGTTTGTGCCACACCCTTTTGGGTACATGGCGTGTTTGTGTATGTATGTATGTACTAACGTGAATACAGCAACATCTAGGGGAACTATTCTACACTTCACCCGAAATTCCAAAATTTACCCCATTTCTCTAGATCCCTTCCTGGGGTACCCCAGCCCCCTTTTAAATATTTTAAATATCTGTATTCAGCCCCACCTTTCGTCATCTTCATTCAATCGTAGATCTTTTTCGTATGCGGGCAATGCGGGAAATAGTAAAAGAACAATTTCGTAAGTTCGCCTAATGATCGAATGCAATTCAGCAATGGCGTCATTTAATAATAGGGGATGAACTCGAACGCCCCCGTAAGTCGATGTATATGCTTCGGTTACATCGATTAATAAAGCTCCTAAGGGATGATGTGGACTGTCAAATGCCTAGAATATTACATTATTAATAAATCATATAATAATAATAATAATTAATTAATTAATTAACCTAACCTAATATTTACATTCACAAATGTAATATAAGAAACATATAGGAAACATATAGGAACATATAGGAACATATAGGAACTTATAGGAACATTAGGGAAACATATAGGAACATATAGGAACATTAGGGAAACATATAGGAGGCATATAGGAACATATAGGAACATATAGGAACATATAGGAACATATAGGAACATATAGGAACGTATAGGAACATTAGGGAAACAAGCTCCTAATGGATGATGTGGACTGTCAAATGCCTAGAATATTACATAATTAATAAACAATATAATAATAATAATAATAAAAATTATTAAAAATTAATATTTTTTGCATTTAAATTTATTTTTTCTTTTCTGTCAAACCAGTATAAGTTAGGGAAAAAAGTTACTTAGCTATTATGTAGCTAATTTTTTTCTCTATTTTACTGAATTTTTTCAAATGTTTTGAGCAAATTTTTAAAAAAAGGTCTTATTTTGAAAAAAAAATTCCAATTGTAGCCCACTCGACAAATTTTTAAAAAATTCATTTTTCAATTTTTTACTACTAAACGATGTATCCTAGAATAATGGTATCTTTACTCAATTATCGTACTCATTATTCCGCATTTTTTCATATCATGCTTATTTTCCTACACCTCATAGTTTTTGAGAAAAAAAATAAAAACAAAAAAATTCTAGTGTCCAAACGGGGCACATACTAGCAAATTAAAACTAAAACCAAATTATAGAACTTTTTATTGTCTATCAAAAAGTATTCTAAGTATTTCTCCGGTCCGAATTTAACTCGAGAAAGTAGTATATCGCAAATTATCGAAATTGCATGTTAAACGCCCAGATACCAACTTGACGAACGAACACCCGGTATGTAAAATTGCGTACTTTCTGCAGAATTACATGTTGTCTGAGAAAAATGATAAATTAAACATCACTTTTTAAGCCATTTCAAACAAAATAAAAAAAAGATTAGAAGTATATGGGTAAACCCATATATAGACTACTTTGACATTTCTCGGAAAGTTAGGGCAACACTGTATTTTAATAATATTATAATTTATGTAAACACTAGGAGATACTTTTCGGAAAATTTTATCAAAATCGGATGAATAATGTGGCCACAATGAATTTTAAAAAAATTTTGTGATTTTTTTCTCGATAAGTTGGCAACACTGTATTTTGTTAAAATTGCATAATTTATTTAGGCACTAGGAAAAACTTTTATGAAAATTTGATTAAAATCGGTTAAATAAAATGGTCATAATAAATTTTTGAAAATTTTAGTAATTTTTTTGTCGGAAAGTTGGCAACACTGAATATTAATAAAATTATATAATTAATGGGAGTATTAGGGAAATCTTTTCTGAAAATTTTATCAAAATCGTATAAATAACGTAGCCAATATGAATTTTTAAAAACTTTAATAATTTTTTTCTCGGAAAGTTAGCATCACTGGAAAAAACCAAAACCACATGACCATATCTTGGACACTAAACAAATTTATCCTGAAAATTTCATTAAAATCGGTTGGACCGTCTAGGAGGAGTTGCGATCACAAAATTTTGACTTACGACCGAGCGAGCGAGCTGACTCCTTACATCCATACACCCACTAATATAAACTAAGTTCAGATTCGTCATCTAGAGGCTATATGAAAAATTTCTATATAATTTTTGTTTGTTTTTGTTAATGTTACAGACACCGTACCAAACGCTATACTACTTTTTCCTTGCAGTCAAAGTAGTAAAAACGCTAAACTTCCCCATTTCCGAACACCTGGTATAATATCATAATTTCCGGAATAAAACACAATATAACCTTACTTTTGTTAAATAGTGCTTCAATTCTCGAAAACTGTCTGAATCGATCTTCTCTCGACCAAATTGCGGAATTAAATCGAGTTGTTCTCGCTGCATTTGCTTCTTATTCTTTCGATCACCTTTAATGGGAAAATCATATTAGAAAAAAATCCCAAAACCACACACTTAAATTAAAGTCAAAATAAAGCTAAATACGTGTATTTCGGAAGCTAAGCTTCCATCATCAGTAGCTAAATAAAATCTAGAAAAAAATCTTACCTGTGATCCAAAGTACATAAACACTTAAGCACTTGTCGAAGATCACTAATCTTGTAAAAAAACAGTCAAAATCTTCCAAAAATCATAGTGACCTTGTAAATAAACAGTCATAACCTTGTAAAAAACAGTCAAAACCTTTCAAAAATCATAGTAACCTTGTAAAAAACAGTCATAACCTTGTGAAAAACAGTAATAATCTTGTAAAAAAAACAGTCAAAATCTTCAAAAAATCATATTAACCTTGTAAAAAAAACAGTCATAACCTTGTAAAAAACAGTCATAATCTTGTAAAAAACAGTCAAAACCTTCCAAAAATCATAGTAACCTTGTAAAAAACAGTCATAATCTTGTGAAAAACAATCATAATCTTGTGAAAAACAGTCATAATCTTGTAAAAAACAGTCAAAATCTTCTAAAAGTCATAGTAACCTTGTAAAAAAACAGTCATAACCTTGTGAAAAACAGTCATAATCTTGTAAAAACCAGTCAAAACCTTCCAAAAATCATAGTAACCTTGTAAAAAAAGCCAGTCATAACCTTGTGAAAAAGATCAGTGATCTTCGACAAGTACTTAAATGTTTATGTACTTTGGATCACAGGTAAGATTTTTTTCGTAGATTTTATTTAGCTACTGAAGATGGAAGCTTGCACATTTATATCTTTATTTTAATTTAAGTGTTTAAGGTTTTTCGATCATTTTAGATCATTTTAGATCATTTTAGATCATTTTTATTAGATCATTTTCTAATCTTTTACCTTTAATAAGCGTTCCTTGCCGAGAATTCGATATAAAAACAGCAACATTTTGCCAGATTTTCTTCGTATCAGGAATTTTATTTGTATTTTTCGTATTCGGTTGATCGATTACACCTAATGATTGATAATAATAATAATAATAATAATTATAATAATTGCGAAAAAATGTTGTAGCAAAAGTTGGTGTTAGTCAGTTAAGATGGTTCGGAAACATGTTGAGCGAATGCGTCAAAAGATTTATTTCAATGATTGTTGATGGTATACGTTTGCAGGTGGACGTCCAATGAGTAGTTGGAGTGGTATGATTGAGAGAGTGGCTTGCGTGCAGCGAAAGTTTCCAAGTAGTAGGAATAGAAGTGAGCATGCGATGAGAGGAATTACGAATGTGGATAAAAGTGCGAAAGTTGCTTGTTTGCGGATAGGAATATGTTTGGAGGCGACTGATTTCTCGGAATGAGTGGAAAGAGTTTGTGCCACACCCTGCGCTAGGGTACATGGCGTGATTGTGTATGTATGTATCATAATCTTGTAAAAAAACAGTCAAAATCTTCCAAAAATTATAGTAACCTTGTAAAAAACAGTCATAATCTTGTGAAAAACAGTCATAATCTTGTGAAAAACAGTCATAATCTTGTAAAAACAGTCAAAATCTTCCAAAAAACATAGTAACCTTGTAAATAAACAATCATAACCTTGTGAAAAACAATTATAATCTTCTGAAAAACAGTCATAATCTTGTAAAAAACAGTCAAAATCTTCCAAAAATCATAGTAACCTTGTGAAAAACAGTCATAACCTTGTAAAAAACAGTCATAACCTTGTAAAAAAACAGTCAAAATCTTCCAAAAATCATAGTAACCTTGTAAAAAAAAAACAGTCATAACCTTGTGAAAAACAGTCATAACCTTGTGAAAAACAATCATAATCTTGTTAAAAAACAGACAAAACCTTCCAAAAATCATAGTAACCTTGTAAAAAACAGTCATAACCTTGTAAAAAACAGTCATAACCTTGTAAAAAAACAGTCAAAATCTTCCAAAAATCATAGTAACCTTGTAAAAAAAACAGTCATAACCTTGTGAAAAACAGTCATAACCTTGTAAAAAACAGTCAAAACCTTCCAAAAATCATACTAACCTTGTAAAAAAACAGTCATAACCTTGTAAAAAACAATCATAACCTTGTCAAAAACACTCATAATCTTGTAAAACACAGTAAAAATCTAATAATAATAATAATAATAATCTTAACCTAATGATTGATAACATAGACGAAATATCGCCTTCCATTTCTGATGACTGATGACGCAAAGTTTGCCAAATGATTTCGGTTTCGTATCAATGATGGCGGCGGTTTTCGTAGTCGATAGATGTAAAATTCCAGCGGAAATCTTCACCCCTTCACCCCCATTCCATGTACCCATTAACGTACCTTCGATCTTATCGCCCGAATTTAACGTTAGCACACCTTTACCGTTAAATTTGCCTGCGGCGCGAAACTCACCCTCGTAATGCGTCCCGTCTTCGAAGATCATTAGGCCGTGACCCTGAAAATGTACGGTAACCTTGTAAAAAAAAACAGTCATAACCTTGTGAAAAACAGACATAATCTTGTATAAAACAGTCATAATCTTGTGAAAAACAGTCATAATCTTGTAAAAAACAGTCATAACCTTGTGAAAAACAGACATAATCTTGTGAAAAACAGTAATAACCTTGTGAAAAACAATCTTAATTTTTGTAAAAAACAGTCATAATCTTGTAAAAAACAGACATAATCTTGTGAAAAACAGGCATAACCTTGTCAAAAAACAGTCATAACCTTGTAAAAAACAGTCATAACCTTGTGAAAAACAGTCATAATCTTGTTCAAAACTTCATAATCTTGTAAAACAACAGTCATAACCTTGTAAAAACAGTCATAACCTTGTAAAAAGCAGTCATAACCTTGTGAAAAACAGTCATAATCTTGTTCAAAACTTCATAATCTTGTAAAAAAACAGTCATAACAGTCATAAAAACAGTCATAATATATATATATATATATATATAAATAAAACCCTTTTCACTAACCGTTAAAATATCCTGACTAAACACTCCTTCATAATAAATACCATAACCTTGTAAAAAAACAGTCATAATCTTGTAAAAAACAGTCATAACCTTGTAAAAAACAGTCATAACCTTGTAAAAAAATAGTCATAACCTTGTAAAAAACAGACACAACCTTGTAAAAAACAAACATAATCTTGTAAAAAACAGTCATTACCTTGTAAAAAACAGTCATAACCTTGTTCAAAACAAACATAACCTTCTTCAAAACTTCATAATCTTGTAAAAAAAACAGTCATAACAGTCATAAAATATATATATATATATATATATATATATATATATATATATATATATATATAAATAAACCCCTTTTCACTAACCGTTAAAATATCCTGACTAAAAACTCCTTCATAATAAATCCCATCCGATGTAACAATAAGTCCGCCGCCATGTTTCTTATTATCCAACCAATTTCCCATGTATTTCTCACCGGACACTATATCATCGCAGACGCCATAACCACATTTTACGCCCGCTAACCATTCGCCCACGTACACCGAGGCTGCCGAGGCCATAAAATGCCCCTGTTTCCGAACACCATGACCATGTGGTAGACCATCTTTGAAATAACCATCGTATATATCGCCCGAGATGTATTTCATGGTGCCGCGGCCATTTTGGAAATTGTCTCGCCATTGACCCTCGTAGATTCCTAGAATAGATAATGATTAGTTAGGTTAGGTTAGGTAATGATTTAATTAGTTTAACATAAATTAAAAGTGATTTAAGCAAAAAACTAAATACTATAACCTAATATATAATACCTAACCTAACCTAACCTAACCTAACCTAACCTAACCTAACCTAACCTTGTAAAAAACAGTCATAACCTTGTAAAAAACAGTCATAATCTTGTGAAAAACAGTCAAAACTTTCCAAAAATCATAGTAATCTTGTAAAAAATAGTCATAACCTTGTAAAAAAACAGTCATAACCTTGTAAAAAAACAGTCAAAACCTTCCAAAAATCATAGTAACCTTGCAAAAAACAGTCATAATCTTGTAAAAAAACAGTCAAAACCTTTCAAAAATCGTAATAACCTTGTAAAAAACAGACATAATCTTGTGAAAAACAGTCATAACCTTGTAAAAAAACAGTCAAAACCTTCCAAAAATCATAGTAACCTTGTAAAAAACAATCTTAATTTTGTAAAAAAAACAATCATAATCTTGTAAAAAACAGTCATAACCTTGTAAAAAACAGTCATAACCTTGTAAAAAACACTCATAACCTTGTGAAAAACAGTCATAACCTAACCTAACCTAACTTAACCATCTTTAAAATAACCATCGTATATATCGCCCGAAATGTATTTCATGGTGCCGCGGCCATTTTGGAGATTATCTCGCCATTGACCCTCGTAGATTCCTAGAATAGATATAAACATTAGTTGATGAAAAGAGTTTGTGCCACACCCTGCGCTAGGGTACATGGCGTGATTGTCTATGTATGTATGTATTAGTTAGGTTAAATTAACTAATGATTTAATTAATTTATCAACATGAATTAATTGGCGATTTAAGCGAAAAACCAAATACTATAACCTAATATATAATACCTAACCTAACCTAACCTTACCTAACCTAATCCGTATTTAGTCTAACCTTGTGAAAAACTGTCATAACCTTGTAAAAAACAGTCATAACCTTGTGAAAAACAGTCATAATCTTGTAAAAAACAGTCATAACCTTGTAAAAAACAGTCATAACCTTGTCAAAAACAGACATAATCTTGTAAAAAACAATCATAACCTCGTAAAAAACAGTCATAACCTTGTAAAAAACAGTCATAACCTTGTGAAAAACAGTCATAATATTGTAAAAAACAGTCAAAACCTTTCAAAAATCATAGTAACCTTGTAAAAAACAGTCATAACCTTATAAAAAAACAATCATAATTTGTGAAAAACAGTCAAAACCTTCTAAAAATCATAGTAACCTTGTAAAAAACAGTCATAACCTTGTGAAAAACAGTCATAATCTAACCTAACCTAACCTAACTTAACCATCCTTAAAATAACCATCGTATATATCATCCGATATACAGGGTGTTTGCAATCAAGGTATTTTATTTTTAAGGGGTGATACTACAGGTCAAAACAAGGCGATTAACGCCAAAACACCTTAGTAAAAGTTTTCTAATAAACGAGATATTCATTTTTTTTTAAGTAAAATGGTAGCATATGGTATAATTTTTATTATCCAGCTCACAAAAAAAATTATTCTTCATAATAGTTTTGGATTTGCTTGAAACGAATAAAAATGTAAAAATATTCCAGGTTTTAAATACAGGGTGACTCGGATTTGCTGATTTGTGTTTCAACTTTTAGGTAAAATACCCTTATTTAAAAAATTTGAATAATTTTATTTGAATATTATGTTTAGAATTACAATTTAAGTTTACATACAAAAATTTGTGCCGATCGTCGATTGTTAAAACACCCTAGTAAAAGTTTTCAAATAAACGAGATATTAGATACTTTATTTAAATATTTTTATTAATGACACAAATCAAGATAAGTAAGATAAATTGTAATTTTAAACATAATATAATCCTATTAATCAAATAAGGGTATTTTACCTAAAAGTTGAAACACAAATCAGCAAATCCGAGTCACCCTGTATTTAAAACCTGGAATATTTTTACATTTTTATTCGTTTCAAGCAAATCCAAAACTATTATGAAGAATAATTTTTTTTGTGAGCTGGATAATAAAAATTATACCATATGCTACCATTTTACTTAAAAAAAAATGAATATCTCGTTTATTAGAAAACTTTTACTAAGGTGTTTTGGCGTTAATCGCCTTGTTTTGACCTGTAGTATCACCCCTTAAAAATAAAATACCTTGATTGCAAACACCCTGTATATATTTCATGGTTCCTCTACCATTTTGGAGGTTATCTCGCCATTGACCCTCGTAGATTCCTAGAATAGATAATCATTAGTTAGGTTAAATTAACTAATGATTTAATTAGTTTATGCCCGGTTTCATAAACGTATGTTATTTTCGTTGTTAGTTAGCATCGATGTTAAAATAACAATAATCTAAATTTTAACTACGTTTCAATAAAATTGTTATGAATTTTTAACCAATTGTTAATAAACAGCCGTGTTAAAAATATCACTACTTATTTATTGTAAGGTTGGTAATGCGAAGCAATATTGTTATCATATCACACCGCTTACAAACAGTTTTTAACCGTCTATCGTGAGCTGTCAACGTTCTAAACAGAAAAAAATTAATTTTTAAATAAAAATACCAAAACAGTTTTGATTCTACAAACAGGTAAATATGTGAGATGGTAAAAAACTATAATATAGTGATAATTTAACAATTTATAGCAAACAATTTTAACGAAATGGCATCGTGCAAAAATAGAATTAGAGGTTATAATTTTACGGAAAGAGAAAAACAAGAATTATTAAATATTATTGATAAATATAAACATGTAATAGAAAATAAAAAGACCGACGGAATTGCGTTAAAAAAGAAACAAGAATATTGGTCAATAATAACAACAGAATATAATAGTGTGGTGGAAAGGAAACGAGAAATAGAAAATCTGAAAGGTTGTTACGCTAATATGAAGCGATCAGTGAAAGATCATAGAGCCAGATCATAGAGCCATAAATACATACTTACAATTACAATATTAACAGAATAACCACAAAAAAAAACAGTCATAACCTTGTGAAAAACAATCATAATCTTGTTCGAAACTTCATAATCTTGTAAAAAAATACCAGTCATATATATACGAATGATATGAACCTAATAGCGAATTACATAAAAATACTGTATGTATAAATAGCCTATTGCAAGTAAAATAGGCAACACTGTACCAGTCGTGTTTCCTGTTTCTCGTGTTTTAGTGTTTCCTGTTTCTCGTGTTTTCCTGTTTCCGTGTTTCTAGTGTTTTCGTGTTTCTAGTGTTTTCGTGTTTCCGTGTTTCTCATGTTTTCGTGTTTCCGTGTTTCCTGTTTCTCGTGTTTCCGTGTTTCTAGTGTTTTCGTGTTTCCGTGTTTCTCGTGTTTCCGTGTTTCTGTGTTTCTGTGTTTCTGTGTTTCTCGTGTTTCCAGTGTTTCCGTGTTTCTCGTGTTTTCGTGTTTCCGTGTTTCCGGAAAACTACACCTCATAGTTTTTGAGAAAAAAAATAAAAACCAAAAAATCAAAAAAAAATTCTAGCGCCCAAACGGCACATGCTAGCAAATTAAAACTAAAACCAAATTATAGTACTTTTTATGCCCTATCGAAAAGTATTCTAAGTATTTTTTCGAATTTAACTCGAGAAAGTAGTATATCGCAAATTATCGAAATTACATGTTAAACGCCCGCACGAACTTGACGAACGAACCACCCGGTATATACATACAAACATTTAACTAATTAAAGATATTAATTAAATTATGGCTGCCCATCTACTTTTCCAACTTTCGCTGCAAGCAAGCCACTCCCTCCACTCTACCACTCCAACTACTCACCAGTTGTGGGATTTTCCAGCCGTCCATATCCATGCATTTGATTCATCTGAAATTGTCCAATATACATTTTCCCATCAAACCACTCCAATTTGCCATTTCCATGCATTTTGCCATTTAACCATCTACCAGTATATTTAGCATCTTTGTATACAGGGTGTTTCATAAATGTATAGCTTGCTGTTCTTATAATAGGCGGTTGTTGATGCGCATTTGTTTTTGTACTTAAATTAACTTTAATTGCATTTTGTAAAAGCTGTAGCCATTTTGTTTTCTGTTCTGGTTCATTTGTATAAAGTTGCATTTGTTCTTCCGGCATTATCAACGAGATCAAATTTAGATTTTGACCATTATCGATATTCGGTACTGGTTCCACCCAAATTGTCTTTAGGTTATGTACAGTAGAGGAATTCCCATTAAGATGTATAAATATATCCGATAGTAATATAAAGCAATGCGTGGAGAAACGTCCAGCGTTATAAAGAAAAATCGGATTTGTTCTACTCTCTTGGATCAATCTACGTTCGGGCGATTTTAATTGTTCTACCGATTTGCCCGAGCTGTCCCAAAACTTTCGGGTCACCTCGGCTTCGATCTGCTTTTGTTCCTGATCGAAACTTAGCACATCCCATTTCGACATAAACTCAACAAGTCGGCCATCTTGATCTTGATCGATTTTCCTACGTATTAGTTTCTGAAATATTAAACTATAGATCGATAATCGATTGATTGGATGTAGAAATATCCATTCGATTAGTTTTTCCGGCGATTTTTTATCACGTTTCGGACTTAGTTTATATAAATTTGGAGGCAGATCGACTATTTGTGAAATATACTTAAAACCGCTTAATGATGTTACGTCACATACGATTTTCAAGTAGTTTTTAAACAGAAACAAATGCTCATCGAAATTTTTTATCATGATTATTTCGCTTTCCGATCGATTTCCGTTACAAAAGTCGATCAATGTGGAGATGTTTAACGCTGTAAAATAGCTGATCTCGTTATAGCAACGACATAACGACTCATACACGACTATATCAGCTGATCCAGGCGTTTTTCTCTGTAATGGTTTGATTAATGCAGATTGCGCTGTAACTAGTTCTTCGAGAAAGATTTGTTCCAGCGCAATATCTTCCAGTAAAGGATTATCCATATTTGAGTTGTTTACATTTAAACAGGTGAACGTTGAGCTAGTTGATAGTTTCGTATTTCTTCTATGCGCTGCGTTATTATAATGATCGACTTTTGGAACAGCGTGATCGATTTTTGGAAAAGCGTGATCGACTTTTCGAACTGCGTGATCAACTTTTGCAGTAGCGTGATCGACTTTTGGAACAGCGTGATCGACTTTTGGAACAACGTGATCGACTTTTGCAACAGCGTGATCGACTTTTGCAACAGCGTGATCGACTTTTCGAACTACGTCATCGACTTTTGGAACAGTGTGATCGACTTTTCGAACTGCGTGATCGACTTTTCGAACTGCGTGATCGACTTTTGGAACAGCGTGATCGACTTTTGGAACAACGTGATCGACTTTTGCAACAGCGTAATCGACTTTTTTAACAGCGTGATCGACTTTTGGTATTTTGATATGTACAAATTTTTCGGTCGAACCTAATGCTAATTTCCCGAAATAGTAGAACTTATGACTACTAGTTAATATAACTGAATGATTAGCGCCACATGAAACGTCATTGATCCGATCACCGGAATTGGAATTGATGACTAATAGTTTCGGAGCGCTTATATCGATTTTACAATCGATCGAAACTTGATGATAGTCATTTCGGCCCCATAGAAATGCTCTACCATCCAAGGTTAGCGCAGCTGTATGACAGCTGTTATGCGCGTCAACCTTGCGTATGCCGATATTTGATAGCTTCGATATTAGTATTGGTTTGTCTCGTTTAACTGTATCACCACAACCTAACTGACCATGCGCAACATTACCCCAAGTCCAAAGTTCGGTGTTAAGTAAGGTTGCGCCATTTTTGAAAATCGTATTGCATTTGTCTTGTATACCTTGGAAAAAAACAAAAACAGATTAGGATATGATCTACTGTGGCGCGAAATTTAAATATTAAAAATAAGATTAGAAGTATATGCGGTAAACACATATATATAGACCACTTTGACATTTCTCGGAAAGTTGGCAACACTGTATTTAAATAATATTATAATTTATGTGCAGGCACTAGGAGAAACTTTTCGCGGAAAATTTGATCAAAATCGAATAAATAATGTAGCCACAATGAATTTTTAAAAAATTTTGTGATTTTTTTTCTCGATAAATTGGCAACACTGTATTTTGTTAAAATTGCATAATTTATTTAGGCACTAGAAAAAACTTTTATAAAAATTTGATTAAAATCGGTTAAATAAAATGGTCATAATAAATTTTTTAAAATTTTACTAATTTTTTTCTCGGAAAGTTGGCAACACTGTATTTTGTTAAAATTACAAAAATTATATGAATATTAGGAGAATCTTTTGTGAAAATTTGAGTAAAATCGGTTGAATAACATGGCCATAATAAAATTTTTAAAACTTTAGTAATTTTTTTTCTCGGAAAGTTGGCAACACTGTATATTAATTAAATTATATAATTAATGAGAACATTTGTGAAATTTTTTCTGAAAATTTGATCAAAGTCGGATAAATAACGTAGCCAATATGAATTTTTAAAAATTTTTGTAGCGAAAAGTTGGTGTTAGTCAGTTAAGTAAGATATATATACCTTGCTCCGGACCATCCTTCTCCGTTGTGCATTGACTAGAAGACAAAAGAACATCATCACGTGAACTAGCACCCGACAATGACGTCATCAACTCTAGCGCTTCATCATTCGTATCATTCGTATCCGAACTACCGCTCACATGTCTCGATAGCGTTACAACTTTATCGCCCACCGTTTTTACGCCCTCGTACACCAGATTCGCCACGCACGAAACGTTCGCCTTTATGATACGCGTGGGACGTTCCGTGCATTCGGCTAGATATTCTTCACCGTGATTGGATACCCAGGAGAACTGGCGCGTGAGGAATTCTTTTGCTGCTTCCGTATTACGAAAGATGATGTTCTTTGATGTTTTATCACAATCGGTACTAGAATCACCTGTGAAACCAAATACAAAGAATATTAACTACCATACATCAACGTAGGCACCCCAAAACTGCATTATGTATATACTTCACCTTCGTACTGGATGTATTTTCTGGTTTGTTCCGAATCGGAACTTCCCGTTTCTTTACTACTGCTTGGAATCGATGTGGTCGATGATTTTTCTATTGAAATACCTGTAACATAACAAGATTAGAAGTATATGGGTAAACCCATATAGAGACTACTTTGACATTTCTCGGAAAGTTGGCAACACTGTATTTTAATAATATTATAATTTATGTGGGCACTAGGAAAAACTTTTCTGAAAATTTGATCAAAATCGAATAAATAATGTAGCCACAAGAAATTTTAGTAATTTTTTTCTCGGAAAGTTGGCAACACTGTATTTTGTTAAAATTACATAAATTATATGAATACTAGGAGAATCTTTTGTGTAAATTTGAGTAAAATCGGTTAAATAACAGCCATAATAAATTTTTTAAAACTTTAGTAATTTTTTTCTCGGAAAGTTGGCAACACTGGATATTAATAAAATTTTATAATTAATGGGAGAACTAGGAAAATGTTTTCTGAAAATTTGAACAAAATCGGATAAATAACGTAGCCAATATGAATTTTTAAAAACTTTAGTAATTTTTTTCTCGGAAAGTTGGCATTACTGGAAAAAAATAAAACCACATGACCATCTTGGGTACTAGACAAATTTATCCTGAAAATTTCATTAAAATCGGTTGAACCGTCTAGGAGGAGTTGCGGCCACAAAATTTTGACTTACGACCGAGCGAGCTGACGACGCACACACATACACCCACATAAACTAAGTTCAGATTCGTCTGATCTAGAGGCTATATGAAGGATTTCTATACAATTTTTTTTTTTTTTTGAAAATGTTACAGACACCGTACCAAACGCTATACTACTTTTCCTTGCAGTCAAAGTAGTAAAAACAAAACATTCTGTTAAAAAATCTTTGGCATTTTAACAAAAAAACAAAAATAATTAATTATTTTACATTTTATTCATTTAAAAAAAAAAAAAACTCAACAGAAATATATAAAAACATTTGTAATATAAAATAAATACTTATTGACAAATCTACTTGATATCAATTCTGTATGTAAAATATAAACATAACCTCTTACAAAAATAATATATTTTTTAAATATATAACAAAAATAAAAATATTATATGTTACTTACGTTCCTCGGCCATGATAATATATACTTATTGCACAAATTACAAGATTAAAAGTATATGGGTAAACCCATATATAGACTACTTTGACATTATCACATAAATCGGTTAAATAAAGTGGTCATAATAAATTTTTTAAAATTTAGTAATTTTTTTCTCAGAAAGTTGGCAACACTGTACTTTTTTGAAATTATCTAATTTATATGGATACCAGAAGAATCTTTTGTGAAAATTTGAACAAAATCGGTTAAACAACATGGCCGTAATAAATTTTTAAAAATTTCAGTAATTTTTTTCTCAGAAAGTTGGCAACACTGTACTTTGTTGAAATTATCTAATTTATATGGATACCAGAAGAATCTTTTGTGAAAATTTGAACAAAATCGGTTAAACAACATAGCCGTAATAATTTTTTAAAAACTTTAGTAATTTTTTTCTCGGAAAGTTGGCAACACTGTATTATATTAAAATTACGTAATTTATGGGGGCACTAAAGGAATCTTTCCTGAAAATTTGAGCAAAATCGGATAAATAATGTAGCCACAATGAATTTTTTAAAACTTTAGTAATTTTTTTCTCGGAAAGTTGGCATCACTGGAAAAAAAACAAAATCACATGATCATCTTGGGCACTAGACAAATTTATCCTGAAAATTTCATTAAAATCGGTTGAACCGTCTAGGAGGAGTTGCGATCACAAAATTTTGTCTGAGGACCGAGCGAGCGAGCTGACGACGCACATTCATACACCCACATAAACTAAGTTCAGATTCGTCATCTACAGGCCAAATGAAGGATTTCTATTCAATTTTTTTTTTTTTTGAAAATGTTACAGACACCGTACCAAACGCTATACTACTTTTTCCTTGCAGTCAAAGTAGTAAAAATGTAAATATATAAAAATTAATATAATATACACAAAAATATGTAATTTTTTGACAAGCACAGCTTATACAGCAACAAAATTTTGATACTTGTAGCTAAATATGTATCAGGTTACAATAACCACAAAACTTACAATAACCACAAAAACTGTTCTGTTACACATACCTAGTGGACAATGATCGCTAAACGAATTCTGCGAACTAGCTGAAGAAATATTACTAGAAATGCACCTGGGGCACATCGATACGAAAACATCTTCTTCCGATTCACTATCATCTGTATCATCCGGTTTAATTTGCTGTTTATTCATCAACGCCACTGCAAAATCACATCCCACCGAAATACTAATCATCGTTCTGCCATCGAAAAACGGTACTTTCTTTGGTATCTCGCTATTTATACCAATTTGTGGCATAAACCCACACGCCCACAATGCACCGCATGCTGTAATAAACAATATACCAAAATCACCAACCGCTATATTAGCTACTTTCAACTGTAGCTTGTTGATATGACCATGTAAACAACATTTTGGATCTTCGGATAAGATTATTTCGCTACAAACTACTAAATCTTCGGTTAATTTAAAAACTCTGCCATCCATATCGATTATGTAAACATTGGAATCGGAACAATCAATATCTTTCAATCGCAGTTCGGAGTATTTGAGTAGATTTATTTGTAGGTTATTATCGATTTTTTCGATATAACCATGGTATAAGATGTTGGTGTTGGTCAGTAAATAAATATGGTTGTCAATGTTACTAATTTTTATTATATCCTCTGTGATTTCATCATAGATTTGGATAATATCGGTGCTGTTCCATAAATAAGCATTTCCCATTCTTGGTACGTTCCAAATATGCCTATAATCACTTTAATTTAAAAGTTCTTATTAAAAACATAATAATATAATTAGGCACAGCCATATTTTTTCGAAATTTTATTATTTAGATTTCATTACAAAGTTTTGACAGTAAGCTGTCATTTTGACAGTTCAATTATTCTATACCACACCTACTCATTTCAAACATTGACGTTTGATATAGTACAATATAATCATGTACATGAGTTTTAAATATTTTTTTGTTTATTAATAATAATAATAATATAATAATAATAATAATAATAATATAATAATAATAATAATATATAATAATATATAATAATCATACCACACCTACTAGTTCAACATTGACGTTTGATATAGTACAATATAATCATGTACATGTGTTTCAATTATTTTTTTGTTTATTAATAATAATAATAACAATTACATTTACTGTTGTAAATATTACATTGATTAATATAGATATTAAATTTATTAATGTAATTATTACATTTACTAATGTCATTATTACATTTTTTACATTTTTCTATAAAAATATTTGTATAATTACATAAAATAAGTATTCAAATGTAAAAATACATAAAATATTTTCTTTTTTTTTTTGAAAATAAAGAAAAAAAAATTGTTTTCTAATTTTCTTTAAAAAAATAAATTAATTAGAGACATCTCATTAACATTGTGTTTTATAATTATAATTTAAATTTTTTATCTTCTTGTAATATATATTAAGAAAAAATAATGCAAAACTTTTTAATCATACTATTAGATACTCTTACCACTCGGTTAGTGAGATGGCAGCAGCGTACAGGCTACATATGAAATAGAAGCTACTGCGCTTGTGTAGAAAGTTAAAAGTTGTGAAGGTTTTTTACTCGAATGTTTAGACACAGGACTAGTACAAAAAAGTTGTGAAGGTTTTTTACTCGAATGGTTTGACACAAGACTAGTACAAAATGTTCTTGTACTTGAATAGATAGACAACAAGGTTTTTTTACAAGATTTTGATTGTTTTCTAGTAAACTTGTAAAAAACAGTCATAACCTTGTAAAAAATAGTCATAACCTTGTGAAAAATAGTCATAACCTTGTGAAAAATAGTTATAATCTTGTAAAAAAACTTTTTAATATTGTAAAAAACAATCAAAACCTTGTGAAAAACATTCATAATCTTGTAAAAAACTTTATAATCTTGTAAAAAAAAACAGTCTTAACCTTGTGAAAAAGTCATAATCTTGTGAAAATTTTTATAATCTTGTAAAATAACAGTCATAACCTTGTGAAAAACAAACATAATCTTGTAAAAAAAACAGTCATAATCTTGTGAAAAACTTTATAATCTTGTGAAAAACAAACGTAATCTTGTGAAAAACAAACATAATCTTGTGAAAAACTTTATAATCTTGTTAAAACAGTCATAACCTTGTAAAAAAAAACAAACATAATCTTGTCAAAAACAGACATAATCTTGTAAAAAACTTTATAATTTTGTGAAAAACAATCATAATCTTGTGAAAAATTTCATAATCTTGTGAAAAAACAGTCATAACCTTGTAGAAAACAGTCATAACCTTGTAAAAAACAATCATAACTTTGTGAAAAACAATCATAATCTTGTGAAAAACAGTCATAATCTTGTGAAAAACTTCATAATCTTGTAAAAAAAACAGTCATAACTTTGTGAAAAACTTCATAATCTTGTAAAAAACAGTTAAAACCTTGTGAAAAACAATAATAACCTTGTAAAAAACAGTCATAATCTTGTTAAAAACAGACATAATCTTGTGAAAAACTTAATAATCTTGTAAAAATACAGTTAAAACTTTGTGAAAAACAATCATAACCTTGTGAAAAACAGTCATAATTTTATTAATAAATAAATAATATTAAAATAACATTCAAGTACTCGAAAGTTTTGCCCTAGTCTTGTTATGACTGTTTTTTACAAGGTTATGACTCTTCTTGACAAGGTTATGACCGTTTTTTACAAGGTTATGACTGTTTTTCACAAGGTTAAGACTGTTTTTCACGAGGTTATTACTGTTTTTACAAAGTTATGACTTTTTTTTATTAATAAATAAATAATATTAAAGAAAAAACATTCTTGTCTAGTCTTGTGTCAAATCATTCGAGTAAAAAACCTTCGCAACTTTTTTGTACTAGTACTGTATCTAAACATTCGAGTAAAAACCTTCACAACTTTCAATCTTCTACGACATGCGCAGTAGCTACTATTTCATATGCAAGCCTGTACGCTGCTGCCATCTCACTAGCAGCGTGGTAATACTTGTAACTAACCAGCAGTTTGTTTAGGCTTTAATAATAATAATAATGATAATAATAATAATAATAATAATAACAATAATAATAATAATTTATTCAATAAAAAATTTAAAATTTAGTATTGAGCGTAAAATAAATTAAATATTTTATTTATTGCGATACATACAAATAATTTTATGATAAATCTATCTTCTATTAAGTTTTGACTGTCTTTCTCTGTCCGAATGTTTTGATAAATGATTTTTACTACTTTGACTTCAAGGAAAAAGTAGTATAGCGTTTGGTACGGTGTCTGTAACATTTTCAAAAAAAAAAAAATTGTATAGAAATCCAAGATATAGCCTGTAGATGACGAATCTGAACTTAGTTTATGTGGGTGTATGGATGTGCGTCGTCAGCTCGCTCGCTCGCTCGCTCGGTCGTAAGTCAAAATTTTGTGGCCGCAACTCCTCCTAGACGGTTCAACCGATTTTAATGAAATTTTCAGGATAAATTTATCTAGTGCCCAAGATGGTCATGTGATTTTGTTTTTTTTCCAGTGATGCCAACTTTCCGAGAAAAAAATTACTAAAATTTTTAAAAATTTATATTGGCTACGTTATTTATCCGATTTTAATCAAATTTTCAAAAAAGATTTCCCTAATGCTCCCATTAATTACATAATTTTATTAATATTCAGTGTTGCCAACTTTCCGAGAAAAAAATTACTAAAGTTTTAAAAATTTTATTATGGCCATGTTATTCAACCGATTTTACTCAAATTTTCACAAAAGATTCTCCTGGTATTCATGTAATTTATGTAATTTTAACAAAATACAGTGTTGCCAACTTTCCGAGAAAAAAAATCACAAAATTTTTAAAAATTTACTGTGGCTACATTATTTATTCGATTTTGATCAAATTTTCAGAAAAGTATCTCCTAGTGCCCACATAAATTATAATATTATTAAAATACAGTGTTGCCAACTTTCCGAGAAATGTCAAAGTAGTCTATATATGGGTTTACCCATATACTTCTAATCTTGTTTTTTAATATTCCTAATAATATGAATCCAAATAATATTCCCAAAATTTAGTTTTTCTGTTCATATTTTTTTTAACTTATTTATTTAAAAAAGATAAAAACAACTAATTCTTTTATCAAGTAATCAAAGTTTTGCTTTTTATTAGTGTAATAAAAATTAGTTAACAATTTTTTTAGCTAATGTTTATATATATATATATACAGGGTGTCCCCGGATGGGGTTGCGCACTCTTGTAAACTTTTTTATTTTGGAGTCTTCGGCAAAATGTTATTCTTTATAAAAAGTTTTGCTTGGCCTGAAACTTATTTTTAGCCTACTTTCAATTTTTTTAAATCAAGTAGGCCTTTACAGTTGAGCAAAAACTATTTTCATTTTAGGTAAAGTACCTTTTCTGTTCACAGTATGCCAAAATCTTGTTAAGAAAAGTTGTTCGGAATGAAAAGTTATGGCCATATGCAAATAAATAAAATAATAATAATAATAATAATAATTTAGAAGACGATTTGGAAAATTTAAAACAAAAAATCATAGAAGCTGTTGCTAGTGAGAATGAAGAAATGCTTTCATCGACCTACCTAGAATTTAGAACCCGAATAGAAGAATGTGTACTAAGAGGAGGATATTACGTGGAATAATTTCAATGTTTAGAATTTAATTTGTTTTTGTTATGTTGTATTAAAGAATAAAATAGCCTAGATATGATGTATGCAGTTACAGCAATTGTTTACTGCAGTTCTTTCTATTTTTCCATTACATCATGCGAAGTTAACGCAATTTTATAATATCGTTCAAATAGCAGTACTTGACCTACCGTACTTTGATAATAATCAATATGGCGTCGACAATAGCGGAAAGATCTTTATTATTAATTTTGCGACGAAAATTTACATAACTCAAAAACTTTTCGAATTTTATCAAAGTAGGACTATCATCCTGAAAATTTGCATATGGCCATAACTTTTCATTCCGAACAACTTTTCTTAACAAGATTTTGCCATACTGTAAACAGAAAAGGTACTTTACCTAAAATGAAATTAGTTTTTGCTCAACTGTAAAGGCCTACTTGATTTTAATAAATCGAAAGTAGGCTAAAAATAAGTTTCAGGCCAAGCAAAACTTTTTATAAAGAATAACATTTTGCCGAAAACTCCAAAATAAAAAAGTTTACAAGAGTGCGCAACCCCATCCGGGGACACCCTGTATATACAAAAATATCTATTTTTTATTAGAAAATATTAATAATTATAAATAGTACAAAATACATTAAAATAAAATATAAAATTAATATTACAAATTTTTTTTAATTTATTTCGAATAATTCGCTAATTGTTTTCTTATTGCTAATCTCATAATTGTCAAAAAACTCCATTTCGACGTCGGTGCGTATCGAACTAACCCTGCTTACGAGTAGGTGCATTTGAAATAGCACGGTGATGTTCGGTAAGTGCACGGTGCACAAAATTCTCCCAATGAAACACTTGACAGTTGCGGTGAAGAGTGTCAAAGTGCAACTTGTAGCGTGCAGAGTGCACGGTGCCGTCCAAAGAAATGCAGCCATAGAGCCATGCAAAAGTCACAACAACTTATGATTTTATCGGCAACCTTATTATGCCTTGTTTTCACTAGGTAAGTTTTATATTCAACATTATCAATCTAATGTTATTATTGTTGGGTTTCGTAATTATTATAGTACCTTCGAATTTTACATTATAAAGTTTTTCTAACGCAAACGACAAATTCAGTCACGTTTAAATATAAAAAATTATCTTTTTGCAATCTTTAACCTTTCTAAACAATTACTTGTCCAACAATATAAAATCAATGCCCTGGTGTAAGGGACATTAAATTTTTATTTCCAAAATAATAACTTTTTTGTTTCGAAATTTTAAAATAAATTTTACTTTTTTCTATTGTTTTATTTTTAGTTTTTATACATTATTGTAGTAAGTTTTTGTACCACTATCAGATAAATTACACATTACACTGTCACTTATTTTGTTTAATAATTAAATAGAAATACAAATAAAACTAAATAATAATATAATATTATTAATAATAATTATAATTAATAATATTTATTAATATAATAATTATTATTCTACGTAAGTAAAAAAAATGACCTAATAATTAATTTAATTTCTGCAAAATTGCATCTACGTACTTAATTGTACTTCTTAAACACGTCTATATATATAAATTCCAACTCGAATTAAATTTAATTCTAATGTTAGATAACTATCGAATTAACTTATATTTATAAATTCTTCAAAACTACATTTTCTAGTTGTAAAATTGCATTTTGCGTAATCAAAAAATAAAATAAAAATAAATCAGTTATTTAAATTATTTAATTAATTATTATTTGTTTTTAGTATATATTTAAAAAAAATAATTAATATTTTACAAAATTGTTATTTTTTTTAACATTTAAAAACTTTTAAATGAAATAAAAATATAACAAGATAATAAAATTTTGTATATTAATATTTAAAAAAAAAAATACTAAAAATTAAACAGATATTTAATATGCAAGCTGTAATTTTACATAATTTAAGAAGTTATACCAATAATATGTAATTCTAGATTAAATATTACAGAAAGTAAGCAATTTTACATAATTATTAGATCATTTTTTCACTATTATGAATTATGTAGAAAATTTACAGAATTTTGAAGTAGAAATATCGAATATTTATATAGTACAATTTTATTATTTTTCTATAATTTCGCTATATTATACTACAGTGTAGTTTATAAATAGTTAATTTATTGTTATTTGAAATATCTAACTTCGTTTTACGTTTTACAATATTACCCTATAGATATTTTAACAAACTAACCAATACTTTCGGGACACATCAATCCAAAGATTTCTCTGTTGTTATTTCAAATTTTATCAACTGCAGCAGCTCCAATTATTAATCCGATCCAGTTTACTATATTAGTCCGGATTCTGAGTTCTTTGATATCAACCACAAATTAACCACATTTCTTTATCCGAAATCTTGAAATGTTGCGTTTCGGAATCATCTTGGCTTCGTCTGGTTCCATGCTTGGAGCTGGGGCACAAGTTTTCCTTCTCCAAAAGACTGGAAAAATTTCAGTTATGAATATCTGACAAAACTTAGCTTCATTCGTTTTAAGACAAAACTAAATCCATTAAATAATTAAAAATAAACTAATTTTGTAATAAACTAGTAAATAATTATTTAACACTTGTTTAAAACATACAAAACTATTATCTAATTATTCGGATATCGAGATAATATTGAATCGTCATTAATTTCAACAATTTCTACTCCAAAACTGATAGTTTGAAAGCAAACTATGTTTATTAATATTGAATCCGAATCTAAAATTATCCAGATTCGGAGTAAATTTTTCATTAATTTTAACAACTTCTACTTCAAAACGAATAATTTGAAACAAATTATGTTAAAATTGAACTCTAAACTTAATTTATTAAATATATATATATATATATATATATATATATATATATATATATATATATATTAAACTCTAAATCAGACTAATTTAACTATATTACTTACGAATTTCTAAACTTTCAATTCATTCCGATCGTAATATCTAATTAGAACATGAAATATTTAATAATAATTCAGCTTATATTTTATTTCTGTAAGTTTTTTCGTTAAAATATAGCAACTGATACTAATTAAATAACACAAGGTCTTCGCAACAAGTAACTACAAAAATCTGGATACCAAATAGAAATTATAACGACCCGAAAAATTGGCTGGGTCAATCATCAATTACCATGCGAGACAAGTAAAATGATTTTCCAGAATGATTTCAATGCGGCTATTTATCTACTCAAAAGAATGTGGCACAAACTCTTTTTACACGAAACTAGTTTTCTCTTAAAGAAACTATTGTTTCGTTTAGCTAAATTTTACTTTAATTTACTTTTTAGTTGTTTTTAACGAAAAAAATAAATAACAAAATTAGAAGTATATGGGTAAACCCACTTTGACATTTCTCGGAAAGTTGGCAACACTGTATTTTAATAATATTATAATTTATGTGGGTACTAGGAAAAACTTTTCGGAAAATTTGATCAAAATCGAATAAATGATGTAGCCACAATGCATTTTGGTAACTTTTTCTTGGAAAGTTGGCAACACTGTATTTTGTTAAAATTACATAAATTATATAAATACTAGGAGAATCTTTTGTGAAAATTTGATAAAAATCGGTTAAATAACGTAGCCAATATAAATTTTTAAAAACTTTAGTAATTTTTTTCTCGGAAAGTTGACATCACTGGAAAAAAATAAAACCACATGACCATCTTGGGTACTAGACAAATTTATCTTGAAAATTTCATTAAAATCGGTTGAACCGTCTAGGAGGAGTTGCGGCCACAAAATTTTGACTTACGACCGAGCGAGCTGACGACGCACACACATACACCCACATAAACTAAGTTCAGATTCGTCATCTAGGGACTATATGAAGGATTTCTATACACAAATGTTTTGTTTTTTTTTGAAAATGTTACAGACACCGTACCAAACTTGCAGTCAAAGTGGTAAAAACGGCTTTAAATTCTAGTTCTGTATTAAATATTTAATGACTAATCGTCGCTTCGATCTAGGTAATTTTTTTTTCTATGTTTCTATGATGAAGATTATTAATTATTATTAATACAGAACTACAATCTAATTGTAAAGTTAGTATTGTTCCGAAAAATGAATTGAATATTGTAACTTACTCTGGTGTAATAACAAGTGTTGAAAATATTGGACCAAAACTATAATTAATTCCTGGCGTTTTCAAAGAAATATCTTCAACAGAACCAGTCCAAGCAGAACTATTAACAACCAACTTTCGATATAAATTAGAATTGGATTTCGCCACAGCCTGAAAAAAGATAATTTTATAATAAAATTGCTACCATATTTTTGTTATTTATTTAATTTTTTACGTTGAAAAAAACCCAACTAAAAATTCTTTAACTTTAACTAAACATACTTAACCTCTTCAAACCACCATAAGTAAATGTTTAAACATAATAAGTAATATTCGGCCTGATTCTCTAACGAATTTGCTAAGTTTTAGCAACGTTGCTAACAACTATAATTCAATAGAAACAGTTCTCATTTTAATTTTTGCATTTAGTTGTCAGCTAATATTGGTTAGCAACGTTGCTAAAAATTTAGCAAACTTTGTTAGAGAATCAAGCCGATATTATACCAGTAACAACTACAAAAAACCTTGTTTTTTTTCTTTCTTTTAAATAAAATATTACAAAGTAAGTAAATAAGTATTTATAAAATTGCTTACTTTCTGTAAAATTACATCACATAACTTAATGTAGAATTACATATTCTTGGTATGTAAAAATTACAGCTTGCATATTAATATCTGATAATAATTACTCACCAATTCTCCTGATTTTCACTGCCTTTTTTTCCTATTTTATCTTCATTATTACCGAGTTTCGAGCTAATTGTCTTAATCTGATGCATACGCCCTCCAATTTTGGCTCCGTATTCGCTAGATTCGTGGATTCACATTGTTTCGAACTGAAAAAGTTATGAATCACACACTAAACATAATTCTACAAAATGACACAACCAACATAAATGCTAAGCGAATAAATTTGTTCAAAACTATGATTGTAACTTCATCTCGCGGTTTCTGTTCTTCAGTTATACTTTCCAGCATTTTCTAGCAACTTCAGGGGGCCGATTATATCACTCACTCACCGTTAAATTGTTTCCAATCGCGATCGGAAAAAAAAACTTTGCTCTGGTTGCATCTTGCAGTTCTGTTCTTCAGGTTATATTTTCAGCGTTTTCAGATGATTTACCATCTGGCTTTTGCACATTATCAATCGTTTATCGGAAGTTTCATCTCCAATACAAAACAATAATTATCTTTGCTTGTAATCTTGTAATCAACAGTTTGTTGTCATCAACACAACTTGACATAAACAAAGCCTCCGCCATTTGCATTTTCTATAACGCAGGAGTATTCAAACTTTTTGCCGCAAGGACCAGATTTGGGAATATGCCAATTAAATAATCTCATTCTAACTAAGCGAAAATTGAATTTTAATTTTTATTATCACTTAATTACAGCTACACCAATTACTATAATAGGTATTATTAAAATATATTAAACAGTACAAATCTATAAAAATCAATTTCTATAATTTTGAATTGAACTACAAGTTCCACAGATTCTGCCAGTATAAAATCCTGGTATTGTTACAACAATATATTCTCGGGTATAATAAATATCTAAACCTAATTCCCCATATTTGGTTTTTATTAAAATTACGTCATCTTGTAATCTTCGAACACTAAAAATAGAAATTTATTAGTTTTATTTATTTAGAAAAATGTTTATTAAAAAGTAAACGAATAAAAGATGATTAAAATTTTCTAGTTTTTATAACTTACTTGATATATTTCTCGTCCGAATCTGCGCCAACTTCTTCATTATTCACCAAAACAATTATATTATTATTTTTATATTGAATATTCAATGAATCTGATCCAATGTACAGAGTAAATCCTAGTTTGTCTACTAAATTTTCTGTTTGATCCAAAAACATGGCGAATTTTGGAAATTGCGAACAATCAACCAATAGCAAACGATCTTTTTTGGTGATTTTTTCGTCATCAATTTCTCGTTTTAAAGTTCTATTATCTATAGTTGTTATACGATTTGGAGTTATTAAGCAAACTTCTGAAAAAACGAAATAAATTATTTAGGAATTGCTTCTCATAAAGATTCTTCTATTTCGTTCACTATAAAGATTTATTAAATACATACATACATACACAATCACGCCATGTACCCAAATAAGGGTGTGGCACAAACTCTTTTCATCATCCCGAAATCAGTCGCCTCCAAACATATTCCTATCTAGCACAAGCAACTTTCGCTTCATCCACATTCATCATTCCTCTCTCATACATGCACTTTTATTCCTACTACTTGAAAATTTTCGCTCACGTAAAACACTCTCAATCATACCACTCCAACTACTCATCGGACGGTCACTTGCAAACGTATACTATCAAAATCATTCAAATAAATCTTTTGAACAGCAAACGTTTATTAGAAGCATTCGCTCAACATGTCCGAACCATCTTAACTGACTAACACCAACTTTTGCTACAATTTTTTTTTCGCAATTTCCCACTCATCATACACTAATCATATTTCGTACTCTCGATCTCTCCTATAGTTACACCCAGCTACGCCACTGGTAAAAATCTCATTTCGCACAGCAGTCATTTTCCGTTTATGCTTTTGGGCAACCAAACCCAACATTCACTACCATACATCAACGTAGGCACCAAAACTGCATTATATATACTCAAACGGGCTTCTTTGTAAACATTTCCATTTCTAGCAAAAGTTCCCAAAGCACCCAAAGTACCTTACAACCAGCAAGCATTTACTCTCCTTTCAATTGTCACGATCAAAACGGTCATCTATCTCTAGACAACAAACTACCCAAATACACAAATTCGTCTACCTGCTCTAAACGTGCACCATCAATATATTATACATTACATCATTCAGTCGATCTAGCACCCGTTCTCAAAAACTAAAACTTTGCACTTATCAATAACATTCAACACAAGATTAATATCTTTAATTCTATCAATCAACATCAATATATATATATATATATATATATATATATATATATATATATATATAGGGTGTTCGTTCGCCAGGTTGATATAGGGCAATAACATGGGATACCAATAATATGCAGAATTCTTCTTTCTGAAGTAAAATTCGGAGAAATACTTAGAATACTTTTTGATAAGGAATAAAAAGTTATATAATTTGCTTTTTGTTTTATTTTGGTAGCATGTGCCGTTTGGGCGCTAGAATTTTTTTTAAATATTTTTTAGAATTTTCAATAATTTTTCCTGCTAAATCAGTATGACTTAGAAAAAAAAGTTACTTAGCTATTATATAGCCATTTTTTTTCTCTATTTTATTGAATTTTGTCAGATTTTATTGAGCAAATTTTTAAAAATATAACTTTTTTCAAAATTTGTTCAAAAAATCTAAAAAAATTTAGTAAAATAGAGAAAAAAATTGGCTACATAATAGCTAAGTAACTTTTTTCTCTAACTTATACTGATTAAGCAGGAAAAATTATTGAAAATTCTAAAAAACATTTAAAAAAAAATTCTAGCGCCCAAACAGCACATGCTAGCAAATTAAAACTAAAACCAAATTATAGAACTTTTTATTGTCTATCAAAAAGTATTCTAAGTATTTCTCCGAACTTTATTTCAGAAAGTAGTATTTTGCATATTAACAAAATCCCATGTTATTGCCCTATATCAACCAAGCGAACGAACACCCTGTATATATGTATATATATTATATATATATATATATATAACATTAATTCTGTTAAATGTTATAAACAAATAGATTTCTTACTATATAATCCTAAATTAATATTCAGATCATCCTGAATTAGAAATCTTGTATTGATTAAAAATTTCTCAATAAATTCGAAACCAGAATAATGTATTAGAGCATCTTTACTGTTCCATTGTAGAGCGATTTTTGGTTCTAGGGCCTTAAATTCGATTTGAATCTTTAGATTTGTAATCTTAGAAGAATTCTGCGTCGAAACAATTAAATCATTTTGAGATGAATGTGTTTGAAAAAGGCCGATAAATGATTGAAGTTTTTGAGCTCCTGATAGGAACCATTCTGGCATCTGCAAATAATTTATTATTTATATTTATTATTAATTCTAATTACATACGAAATACCGATTAGTGTATGATGAGTGTGAAATTCGGAAGAAATGTTGTAGCAAAAATTGGTGTTAGTCAGTTAAGATGGTTCAAATGAAATGCGTCTAATGAACGTTTGCTGTTAAAAAGATGCATTTGAATGATTTTGATGGTATACGTTTGCAAGTGGATGGCAGATGAGTAGTTGGAGTGGTGGTATGGATTGAGAGGGTGGCTTGCGTGCAGCGAAAGTTTACAAGTAGTAGGAATAGAAGTGAGCATGTATGAGAGGAATTATGAATGTGGATGAAAGTGCGAAAGTTGCTTGTGCTAGATAGGAATATATTTGGAGGCGACTGATTTCGGAATGATAAAAAGAGTTTGTGCCACACCCTTATTTGGGTACATGGCGTGATTGTGTATGTATGTAAGTAGTATGTATGTAAGTAATATAATATAATTTTATAAATACATACATACATATAGAGTTTTACAAAGAAAAAATAATATCAATCAGTGTAAAAACACTTAATTAACAAGATTAGAAGTATATGGGTAAACCCATATATAGACCACTTTGACATTTCTAGGAAAGTTGGCAACACAATATCTTTAATAAAATTATAATTTATGTGGGCACTAGAAGAAACTTTCCTGAAAATTTGATCAAAATTGAATAAATAATGTAGCCACAATGAATTTTTTAAAAATTTTGTGATTTTTTTTCTCGATAAGTTGGCAACATTGTATTTTGTTAAAATTGCATAATTTATTTAGGCACTAGCATAATTTTTTATGAAAATTTGATTAAAATCGGTTAAATAGTGGTCATAATGAATTTTCTAAAATTTTCTAATTTTTTTCTCGGAAAGTTGGCAACGCTAGATATTAATAAAATTATATAATTAATGGGAGCATTAGGAAAATCTTTCCTGAAAATCTGATCAAAATCGGATAAATAATGTAGCCAATATGAAGTTTTAAAAACTTTAGTAATTTTTTTCTCGGAAAGTTGGCATTACTGAAAAAAACCAAAACCACATGACCATCTTGGGCACTAGACAAATTTATCCTGAAAATTTCATTGTAATCGGTTGAACCGTCTGGGAGGAGTTGCGGCCACAAAATTTTGACTTACGACCTAGCGAGCTGACGACGCACATCCATACACCCACTAATATAAACTAAGTTCAGATTCGTCATCTAGAGGCTATATGTAAAATTTCTATAAACAATTTTTTTTTTATTGTTACAGACACCGTACCAAACGCTATACCACTTTTTCCTTGCAGTCAAAGTAGTAAAAATGTTAGGTTAGGTTAGGTTAGGTTAGGATAAGTTAGGTTAGGTTAGGTTAGGTTAGGTTAGGTTAGGATAGGTTAGGTTAGGTTAGGTTAGGTTAGGTTAGGATAGGTTAGGTTAGGTTAGGTTAGGTTAGGTTAGGTTAGGTTAGGTTAAATTAGGTTTTTAATGTAACAGACACCGTACCAAACGCTATACCACTTTTTCCTTGCAAAATCAAAGTTTTAAAAATGTTAGCTGAAAAATATAATAATGTATATACTTACATTGCTAAATTGAATATCTGTGGCGTATTTTCTATAAGTTGCAGCTTCTTTCGATGCCAAATAACATGGTAAGGAAATTGGCGTAAATTTACGTCCAATTACGCTTTTTCTACAATCTTTATACGGCCAATTTTCCGATTTTGAAAATAATTCCTTTTGCTCGTCCGTTACCTGAAATTGTTCTGAAATGACGTAACTCCATAAACTCCATATTAAATATTAAAAGAAAAAAAAATTCATTTTGATTTTTAGAACATACATACATACATACACAATCACGCCATGTACCCAAATCCTGTACCTTTATTTTTCATGATGTACGTTGAGTACGTCGAAACGTCGATTATTAATAGAAATTAATACAGAACTGTATTTTAAAACTATTATATTGAAATATATATTATTTTGTTAAAAAAGAAATATTTTAGTGTTTTAGTTCTGAATTAATTTATTAATAATCAACGTTTCGACGTACTCTACGTACATTATTAATAACATTACAGTAAATAAACAACGTATAGAAACAATTTATACATACATACATACACAATCACGCCATGTACCCAAATAAGGGTGTGGCACAAACTTTTTTCATCATCCCGAATCATCAGTCGCCTCCAAACATTCCTATCCAGCACAAGCAACTTTCGCACTTTCATCCACATTCATTCATTACTCTGATACATGCTTTTCTATTCCTACTACTTGGAAACTTTCGCTCACGCAAGCCACCCTCTCAATCATACCACCACTCCAACTACTCATCGGACGTCCACCTGCAAACGTATACCATCAACAATCATTCAAATGCATCTTTTGAACAGCAAACGTTCATTAGACGCATTCCATTTGAACCATCTTAACTGACTAACACCAACTTTTGCTATAACATTTTCTTCCGAATTTCCCACTCATCATACACTAATCGTATTTCGTACCCTCGATCTCTCCTATAGTTACACTCAGCTACGCCACTGGTAAAAATCTCATTTCGCACAGCAGTCATTTTCCGTTTATGCTTTTGCAACTAACCTAACCTAACCTAACCTAACCTAACCTAACCTAACCTAACCTAACCTAACCTAACCTAACCTAACCTAACCTAACCTAACCTAACCTAACCTAACCTAACCTAACCTAACCTAACCTAACCTAACCTAACCTAACCTAACCTAACCTAACCCAACAACATTCACTACCATACATCAACGTAGGCACCACAAAAACTGCAGAAGAAGATAGATTAATAATAATTAAGGTAACTGCTATTCGAATTGGGAAATATATTTACCGATGCAGTTAAGTTTGCTTCAATTGAAGCAACATTTTCTGGACAACTATCAATTGTTTCTTCATTCTGTTGACCCCAGACTGCTTTAAAGATGGCGCTGGTAGGATTTGATGGTTGCAAAGAAAACATGTCGGCTTGCGTAACAGGTAAACATAGCTCCATATTTAAGCACAACTAAATTAATACAATTTATTAATAACAATTATATATATATATATATTTAATATGGATTCATTATTCTATAGTTTAAATTCTTGTAAAATGTCAGCTAATGTTTTGATTAAAAAAAAAACAAAAACAAAATTAGAAGTATATGGGTAAACCCATATATAGACCACTTTGACATTTCTCGGAAAGTTGGCAACACTGTATTTTTTAATAATATTATAATTTATGTGGGCACTAAGAGAAACTTTTCTCGAAAATTTTATCAAAATCGAATAAATAATGTAGCCACAATGAATTTTTAAAAAAATTTGTGAATTTTTCCTCTCGATAAGTTGGTAACACTGTATTTTGTATTTAAAATTGCATAATTTATTTACGCACTAGGAGAATCTTTTATGAAAATTTGATTAAAATCGGTTAAATAAAGTGACCATAATAAATTTTTACTAATTTTTTTTTCGTAAAGTTGGCAACACTGTATTTTGTTAAAATTACATAAATTATATGAATACCAGGAGAATCTTTCGTGAAAATTTGATTAAAATCGGTTAAATAACATGGCCATAATATATTTTTAAAAAATTTAGTAATTTTTTTCTCGGAAAGTTGGCAACACTCGATATTAATAAAATTATATAATTAATGGTAGCATTAGGGATATCTTTTCTGAAAATTTGATAAAAATCGGATAAATATTGTAGCCAATATGAGTTTTTATAAAATTTAGTAATTTTTTTCTCGGAAAGTTGGCATTACTGGAAAAAATCAAAACCACATGACCATCTCGGGCACTAGACAAATTTATCCTGAAAATTTCATTAAAATCGGTTGAACCGTCTAGGAGGAGTTGCGGTCACAAAATTTTGACTGAGCGAGCGAGCTGACGACGCACATCCATACACCCACTTATAAACTAAGTTCAGATTCGTCTGATCTAGATGCTATATGAAGGATTTCTATACACAATTTTTTTTTTTGCTAATGTTACAGACACCGTACCAAACGCTATACCACTTTTTCCTTGCAGTCAAAGTGGTAAAAACTGTTTTTTCAAAAAGATGATTATCGTATTCTTTTGTCTTAATTATTCAAATAAATTAATAATTATATTTTGTAAATTTGTATATAATTTTCAAAATAGAATAATAATAAAATTAAATAAATAAATAAATAATAAATAATAATAAATAAATAAATAAATAAATAAATAAATAAATAAATAAATAAATAAATAAATAAATAAATAAATAAATAAATAAATAAATAAATAAATAAATAAATAAATAAATAAATAAATAAATAAATAAATAAATAAATAAAAATAAAATAAAATAAAATAAAAATAAATTTGAGATACCTTTTGAAGATCATTTTCCGAATTTTTATGCTCAACAACTAAACTCAAATTACTGATTCTTTTAACTTTGTGTTCTGTTAAAGTTAAAGTTGCGTTCCATAATTGTAGGTTCGGACCTTCTGGCCATTTCTTCTGAATCAATGTCAAATAAGTCGTCATTTCATTTTGATCTTTTAATATCGTTTCATTTGTATATTGTGGCATTTTGTATGAGATTGTTAACTGTTAAATATAAATAAAAATATATACGGGGTGTTCGTTCGTTCAGTTCGTATATGGGTGTTTAACATGTAATTTCGATAAATACTACTTTCCCGAGTTAAATTCGAAGAAATACTAAGAATACTTTTCGATAGGGAATAAAAAGTTCTATAATTTGGTTTTAGTTTTAATTTGCTAGCATGTGCCGTTTGGGCGCTAGAATTTTTTGACGATTTTTTGATTTTTATTTTTTTTCTCAAAAACTATGAGGTGTAGGAAAATAAGCATAATATGGAAAAATGCGGAATAATGAGTGCGATAATTGAGTGTAGAAACCATTATTCTAGGATGCATCGTTTAGTAGAAAAAAATTAAAAACTGAATTTTTAAAAATTTGACAAGGGGGGACCCTTCGGATGTTTTCAAAATAAGACTTTTTTCAAAATTTGTTCAAAAAAATCTGAAAAAATTTACTAAAATAGAAAAAAAATTAGCTATATAAGTAACTTTTTTCTCTATTTCATACTGGTTTGACAGGAAAGAAAAAATAAATTAAAATGCAAAAGATATTAATTTTCTATAATTTTTCCTGCCAAACCAGATGAGATAAAAAAAAAGTTACTTATTTATTATGTAGCTAATTTTTTTCTCTATTTCAGTAAATTTTTTCAGATTTTTTTCAGCAAATTTTGAAAAAAAAGTCTTATTTTGAAAAAATCCCAAGGGTACCCCCTTGTCAAATTCTCAAAAATTCAGTTTTTAATTTTTTTCTAATAAACGATACATCGTAGAATAATGGTTTTTTTACTAAATTATCGTACTCATTATTCCGCATTTTTCCATATCATGCTTATTTTCCTACACCTCATAGTTTTTGAGAAAAAAAATAAAAACCAAAAAATCGAAAAAAAATTCTAGCGCCCAAACGGCACATGCTAGCAAATTAAAACTAAAACCAAATTATAGACCTTTTTATTGTCTATCAAAAAGTATTCTAAGTATTTTTCCGGTCCGAATTTAACTCGAGAAAGTAGTATATCGCAATTTATCGAATTTGTATGTTAAACGCCCAGATACGAACTTAACGAACGAACACCCGGTATATTAATATTGTCTTATAAATGTGTTAAAACGACTTTTCTGACAATTACCTGAGTTGGTTCCTTATAAAGTGGTTTTAAATTTACGGATAAACCACAATTACCTTGAGACGGAATATATGTTATATAATCAGTTAAATGTAAAATGTACATTAATGGTTTGGCTAATGGTAGAATCCTTAAAAAAAATTTAAATTACATAAAAACAAGATTAGAAGTATATGGGTAAACCCATATATATATATAGACCACTTTGACATTTCTCGGAAAGCTGGCAACATTGTATTTTTTAATAATATTATAATTTATGTATAATGTAGCCACAATAAATTTTTAAAAGTTTTGTGATTTTTTTTCTCGATAAGTTGACAACACTGTATTTTGTTAAAATTTCATAAACTGTATGAATACTAGGAGAATCTTTTGTGAAAATTTGAGTAAAATCGGTTAAATAACATGGCCATAATAATATTTTTTTAAATTTAGTAAATTTTTTTTTGGAAAGTTGGCAACACTGAATATTAGTAAAATTATATAATTAATGAAAGCATTAGGGAAATCTTTTCTGAAAATTTGATCAATATCTGATAAATAATGTAGCCAATATGAATTTTTAAAAAATTTAGTAATTTTTTTCTCGGAAAGTTGGCATTACTGGAAAAAATTAAAACCACATGACTATCTTGAGTATTAGACAAATTTATCCTGAAAATTTCATTAAAATCGATTAAACCGTCTAGGAGGAGTTGCGACCACAAAATTTTAACTTACGACTGAGTGAGCTGACGACGCACATCCATACACCCACTTATAAACTAAGTTCAGATTCGTCTGATCTAGAGGCTGTATGAAGGATTTCTATACATAATTTTTTTTTAATGTTACAGACACCGTACCAAACGCTATACCACTTTTCCTTGCAGTCAAAGTGGGTAATAATAAGAAAATATAGTTTAATTGTAAACTTACTGGGTGTTACTTAAATGCGATGAATAAATATCGAGAAATATCTTTTCTATATCTTGATAATTTTCACAATCAAATACAGACAATTGAAATCTATTTCCGAAATTTTCTAAAGGTATATCTACAAGATTAACCTAAAATAAAAATATTAAAGAATCTGTATCAGTGGCGTAGTCAGGGGGGGCGTTAGGGGGAGTTGAAACCCTGAACAAGAAATATGAAATATGTTATTTTACTTTGATTTTTATAAAAATAATTTTCTTTATTTTATGACTGTTTTAATGACTGTTACGACTGTTGTTTTACAAGATTATGAAGTTTCGAACAAGATTATGACTGCTTTTCACAAGGTTTTGACTGTTTTTTACAAGGTTATGACTGTTTTTTACAAGATTATGAAGTTACGAACAAGATTATGACTGTTTTTGACAAGATTATGTTTGTTTTTTTACAAGGTTATGACTGTTTTTTACATGATTATGAAGTTTTACACAAGATTAAGATTGTTTTTCACAAGGTTTTGACTGTTTTTTACAAGATTATGTTTGTTTTTTTACAAGATTATAAAGTTTTTCACAAGATTAAGATTGTTTTTCACAAGGTTTTGACTGTTTTTTACAAGATTATGAAGTTTTTCACAAGATTAAGATTGTTTTTCACAAGGTTTTGATTGTTTTTTACAAGATTATGAAGTTTTTCACAAGATTATGACTGTTTTTGACAAGATTGTGTTTGTTTTTTACAAGGTTATGACTGTTTTTTACATGATTATAAAGTTTTTCACAAGATTAAGATTGTTTTTCACAAGGTTTTGACTGTTTTTTTACAAGATTATGAAGTTTTTCACAAGATTAAGATTGTTTTTCACAAGGTTTTGATTGTTTTTTACAAGATTATGAAGTTTTTCACAATATGACTGCTTTTCACAAGGTTATGACTGCTTTTTACAAGATTATAAAATTTTTCACAAGATTATGTCTGTTTTTGACAAGATTATGTTTGTTTTTTTACAAGGTTATGAATGTTTTTTGCAAGATTATGAAGTTTTTCACAAGATTAAGATTGTTTTTCACAAGGTTTTGACTGTTTTATACAAGGTTATGACTGTTTTTTACAAGATTATGAAGTTTTTCACAAGATTAAGATTGTTTTTCACAAGGTTTTGACTGTTTTTTACAAGATTATGAAGTTTTTCACAATATGACTGCTTTTCACAAGGTTATGACTGCTTTTTACAAGATTATAAAGTTTTTCACAAGATTATGTCTGTTTTTTACAAGGTTATGACTGTTTTATACAAGGTTATGACTGTTTTTTACAAGATTATGAAGTTTTTCACAAGATTAAGATTGTTTTTCACAAGGTTTTGACTGTTTTTTACAAGATTATGAAGTTTTTCACAATATGACTGCTTTTCACAAGGTTATGACTGCTTTTTACAAGATTATAAAGTTTTTCACAAGATTATGTCTGTTTTTTACAAGGTTATGACTGTTTTATACAAGGTTATGACTGTTTTTTACAAGATTATGAAGTTTTTCACAAGATTAAGATTGTTTTTCACAAGGTTTTGACTATTTTTTACAAGATTATGAAATTTTTCACAAGATTATGTCTGTTTTTGACAAGATTATGTTTGTTTTTCTCAAGATTATGACTGTTTTATTTGACTATTTGACAGTTTTTGACTGTTTTCTTTATTTTTTATACAAATTATAGTATTATATTTATTGATTAATATTAGTAACTCCCCCCCCCCCCCACCCATGGCAAGTTTCTGGCTACGCCACTGATCTGTATCATACCAAATTATTGATAACAAGACTCAACAATATTTTAAGAAAATCGAAGTTGCATTAATACATTTGAAATTACTGTAAATTTTTAAAAATATTTACTATTTGTTACTAAACTATATAGTTAATTATAGTTAATTTAATAGTTACTATATAGTGGCGTAGCCAGGGGGGTGTTAGGGGTGGTTGAAACTCCCCCCAAGAACAAGATTATGTCTGTTTTTCACAAGATTATGTCTGTTTTTCACAAGGTTATGACTGTTTTTTACAAGGTTATGACTGTTTTTTACAAGATTGTGAAGTTTCGAACGAGATTATGTCTTTTTTTCACAAGATTATGTATGTTTTTCACAAGATTATGACTGTTTTTTAGAAGGTTATGTCTGTTTATCACAAGATTATGTCTGTTTTTCACAAGGTTATGACTGTTTTTTACAAAGTTATGACTGTTTTTTACAAGATTATGAAGTTTTTCACAAGGTTATGTCTGTTTTTCACAAGATTATGTCTGTTTTTTACAAGGTTATGACTGTTTTTTTACAAGGTTATGACTGTTTTTTTACAAGATTATGTCTGTTTTTCACAAGGTTATGACTGTTTTTTTACAAGGTTATGACTGTTTTTTACAAGATTATGACTGTTTTTCACAAGATAATGTCTGTTTTTCACAAGATTATGTATGTTTTTCACAAGATTATGACTGTTTTTTAGAAGGTTATGTCTGTTTATCACAAGATTATGTCTGTTTTTCACAAGGTTATGACTGTTTTTTACAAAGTTATGACTGTTTTTTACAAGATTATGAAGTTTTTCACAAGGTTATGTCTGTTTTTCACAAGATTATGTCTGTTTTTTACAAGGTTATGACTGTTTTTTTACAAGGTTTGCTACCAAAATTTCCTTTTTGCTATGGCTCTTCCGCGGCTAGCTTGCAGTGGAGACGGTTGTGCGGTAATGTTATCCAAAACGCAATTAGCAAGCAATAGTATATATAAATATACAAATTAATATTAATAATATGGGCGCCAGTTGACCAGCCGGAACGCTATTATAAACCCTACCGAACGGTCAACAGCTCCGATGGGTTGCCAAAGCAATGAACGGTACCAATACTGAAATAAACGTGATATCACGAGACGACGTAAGAAAATTCCAACACGATTCTTAATAATAAATATATTAAATACTAAACGTATAAGATCACAAACTACGTTAATTTGGACAGTAATATTATTACAGTAAACAAGTAAATTGTAAGAGTTAATTTCTTCCGAATACAATCGAACGATATTTCGAACGCTAATTCGAGTTTAGAGTCACGTAAATTGTATGTAAAGTAAGCGATGCAATAATCCAAAATATTATAAATTTGCTTGGTTGATCGGTTCGACGACGTTGGTTTATAATACGAAAGTGCGTCGTATTCGGCTTTGCATTGACGAGAATCGCGAGGTCGACCACGGATATCGTAAATAACCGGCCTAACGACGAAGTAGGAGATACTACTTGATAATAACAATAAGAATAAACCGACGAACGCAGACACGCTCAAACGAGTAGTGAATAATCTACTACTTACAAATATTATCGAATGATAAATCCGTACTCTATACCCGATTACAAAACTGAACATATAATAAATTATGTTGATCTCAAACAATTGTATTACAAACGATTTATCAGGAATAAATCCTCTTAAAGTTATCAGTCACAAGTTGACAAACTGATATATTAATCTCGACAACAATATCAAAAATCCAAATAACCTAAATCTAGAAATAACCGATTATATAATCTAATATTCAGATCTATATAAAATCAATAATAATCGTAATAATATTCAAATCGGTATAAATATCAACAATAACCTAACCTATAGCCTGAACTAACATTAATTAAACAAATACAAATAAAATATACACGATAATTCTTAATATTCACTAAATAACCTAACTGAATAATACTATGGTTCGAGCAATAACGCGACAGTACTGAATAGTTGCCGGTAAGATAAATAAATAATAAATCCTTAGCTGTAGTCCATTCGATCCGAGTTGCATTCAGCGAATTCCTGATGTCGGATTCTCTTATCAACTGGTGCTGCCGTCCGATGATTCTGTCTGGGCGAATATGAAATGGTGTTTCCAAATTTCCAACTCAATTCCGTAACTCCAAGATCCCAGTATCGTTCCAATAATTGCTCCAAAGTGTATCCCCAAGTAAACGATTATAATCAATTGTATAAAGATACGACAATAATCATAGAACCAAAAGTACAATCCAAAAACCAAGAAAGATAAAGAGAAACGAAAAAGACAGACGAAAAAGAACGACGAAAAAGAAATAACCTGAAACGATGTTATTAATTAATCATGTCGTGTATGGTAACGTGCGGTCAAGACCACGTTTTTCTTATTTACGCTAATTTTACTTTTCACAAAGAAATTATACTTTAATATGATTTACTGAATATCAAAACATATGAAAATGCAAGAAAACAATAATAATAATTAATATTTCTCAGTAAACGTATAAAATTAAGCGACAATTACCTGAGCTGTTAGGCAGTTCTGAGTAGATTTAATCGCTGAGTTTCTGCTTCAAATCCGACAATACGTCGTAGAAAACCCTTTCTTTATGCTTGTGCACAGTTTCAAATCCGACTACAGTCGATTAGTGGTCCCAATAGCCAAAATATGCTTTTCCAAATACCACCAAATATTTAACATGTGCACATCTCAACGAATAAACCGATACTGACGAGTTTTTACCAAATTTTAATTCGCATATACGACGAATACCAATAGACGACCCGAGTTCCCTTACGACAAGAAGGTTGCATATCTACTAGATCTACTTAGATAAGTATCTTGTGAAAAACAGACTTAATCTTGTAAAAAACAGTCATAATCTTGTAAGAAACAAACATAATCTTGTGAAAAACAGACATAATCTTGTGAAAAACTTCATAATCTTGTAAAAAAACCGTGATTACCTTGTAAAAAACAGTCATAACCTTGTGAAAAACAGACATAATCTTGTGAAAACCAGACACCTTGTAAAAAACAGTTATAATCTTGTGAAAAACATACATAATCTTGTGAAAAACAGACATAATCTTGTGAAAAACTTCATAATCTTGTAAAAAAACCGTGATTACCTTGTAAAAAACAGTCATAACCTTGTGAAAAACAGACGTAATCTTGTGAAAACCAGACACCTTGTAAAAAACAGTTATAATCTTGTGAAAAACATACATAATCTTGTGAAAAACAGACATAATCTTGTGAAAAACTTCATAATCTTGTAAAAAACAGTGATAATCTTGTAAAAAACAGTCATAACCTTGTGAAAAACAGACATAATCTTGTGAAAACCAGACACCTTGTAAAAAACAGTCATAATCTTGTAAAAAACATACATAATCTTGTGAAAAACAGACATAATGTTGTGAAAAACTTCATAATCTTGTAAAAAAACAGTGATAATCTTGTAAAAAACAGTCATAACCTTGTGAATAACAGACATAATCTTGTGAAAATTTGACACCTTGTAAAAAACAGTCATAATCTTGTAAAAAACATACATAATCTTGTAAAAAACAGACATAATCTTGTAAAAAACTTCATAATCTTGTAAAAAACAGTGATAATCTTGTAAAAAACAGTCATAACCTTGTGAAAAACAGACATAATCTTGTGAAAAACAGACACCTTGTAAAAAACAGTCATAATCTTGTAAAAAAACATACATAATCTTGTGAAAAACAGACATAATCTTGTGAAAACCAGACACCTTGTAAAAAACAGTCATAATCTTGTAAAAAACATACATAATCTTGTGAATAACAGACATAATCTTGTGAAAAACAGACATAATCTTGTTCGTAACTTCATAATCTTGTAAAAAACAGTCATAACCTTGTAAAAAACAGTCATAACCTTGTGAAAAACAGACATAATCTTGTGAAAAACAGACATAACCTTGTTCTTGTGAGGGGTTCCAACCCCCCCCCCCCCCTAACACCCCCCCCCCCTGGCTACGCCACTGCCCATACTATACGATATAAACAAACAAATCTTCTTACAGTTTCTCTACTTGAATCACCATGAATATTAAAAATATTTGCGCATTTTGGACAGTGAAATTGCAATGCTTTGATACCATTACTACTTAGATAAGTATAACTTTGCGTATGCAATAATACGTTAATATATTCATCGCTATTTCGGACCTCCGTTAATTCGATTAACGATTGTTTAACGTTAACGCTAACGCTACCGTTAAATAGAAACCTAGATTGCAATTGTTTACATTTTTCAATTCCATGCCAATTTGCACTGATTGGATTGAAAATTTCCAGGAAACTTGTTGTATAAGTATAATATCTAAAAAATTACAACATTATTATTATTATATACAATGCAGTTTTTGGTGCCTACGTTGATGTATGGTAGTGAATGTTGTTGGGTTAGGTTAGGTTAGGTTAGGTTAGGTTAGGTTAGGTTAGGTTAGGTTAGGTTAGGTTAGGTTAGGTTAGGTCAATCTAACCTAACCTTAATTATTATTAATCTATCTTCTTCTGCAGTTTTGGTGCCTACGTTGATGTATGGTAGTGAATGTTGTTGGGTTTGGTTGCACAAAAGCATAAAAGCGGAAAATGACTGCTGTGCGAAATGAGATTTTACCAGTGGTGTAGCTGAGTGTAACTATAGGAGAGATCGAGGGTGCGAAATACGATTAGTGTATGATGAGTGTGAAATTCGGAAAAAAATGTTGTAGCAAAAGTTGGTGTTAGTCAGTTAAGATGACTCGGACATGTTGAGCGAATGCGTCTAATGAACGTTTGGTGAAAAGATTTATTTAAATGATTTTGATGGTATACGTTTGCAGGTGGACGTTCGATGAGTAGTTGGAGTGGTATGATTGAAAGAGTGGCTTGAGGGAGCAAAAGTTTTCAAGTAGTAGGAATAGAAGAGCATGCGATGAGAGGAATGCTGAATGTGGATGAAAGTGCGAAAGTTGCTTATGCTGGATAGGAATATGTTTAGAGGCGACTGATTTTGTAGATGATGAAAAGAGTTTGTGCCACACACTAATTTGGGTACATGGCGTGATTGTCTATGTATGTATGTATGTATATAATTACCTAAAATCAATAGCAACATGATGTGTATGTATATCTGGAGTGGTTCTTGTCAGAAAATTGCCTCTTGTTGACGCAAGTGAATTTGAAACAATTGCTCTAATAACTAATGTGCCCAAATCTGACGGCTCCATGTACTCTCTTGTATAAGGTACAATAATACTTTGGTAATTCACATGATATTCCAGTAACATTTTTAGGGAAGACATTTCTAAAATAAAAACATTATTTAATTACTTAATTACTTAATTGCTTAATTACTTAATTACTTAATTACTTAATTACTTAATTACTTAATTACTTAATTACTTAATTACTTAATTACTTAATTACTTAATTACTTAATTACTTAATTACTTAATTACTTAATTACTTAATTACTTAATTACTTAATTACTTAATTACTTAATTACTTAATTACTTAAATAAGGCTAAAACAAAAAATATTTGTGTATAATAATTACATAATTTTATATCTTATAATTCAATAAACAAGATTAGACCAATAAACAAGATATAGACCACTTTGACATTTTTCGGAAAGTTGGCAACACTGTATTTTAATAATATTATAATTTATGTGAGCACTAGGAGAAACTTTTCGGAAAATTTGATGAAAATCGAATAAATAATGTAGCCACAATAAATTTTTAAAAAATTTTATGATTTTATTTCTTGATAAGTTGGCAACACTATTTTGTTAAAATTGCATAATTTATTTAGGCACTAGGAGAAACTTTTATAAAAATTTGATTAAAATCGGTTAAATAAAATGGTCATAATGAATTTTTAAAAATTTTAGTAATTTTTTTTCTCGAAAAATTGGCATTACTGAAAAAAAATAAAACCACTTGACCATCTTGGGTACTAGACAAATTTATCCTGAAAATTTCATTAAAATCGGTTGAACCGTCTAGGAGGAGTTGCGGTCACAATATTTTGACTGAGCGAGCGAGCTGACGACGCACATCCATACACCCACTTATAAACTAAGTTCAGATTCGTCTGATCTAGAGGCTATATGAAGGATTTCTATACACAAATTTTTTTTTTTTGAAAATGTTACAGACACCGTACCAAACGCTATACCACTTTTCCTAGCAGTCAAACTGGTAAAAAAAAATGTTCAAAATTTTAAGATGGGTTTATAGATTGACGCTGAGGCTGAGGTTGAGGCTGAGGTTGAGGTTGAGGTTGAGGTTGAGGTTGAGGCTGAGGTTGAGGTTGAGGTTGAGGCTGAGGTTGAGGCTGAGGTTGAGGCTGAGGTTGAGGCTGAGGCAGCGCTAGTTGAATCTACGCAACTCGCAACCTCAACCCCAACCTCAGTTGCAGCCTCAGCGTTTAATTTATGAATTGACATATTTAGTTGCGCTATCTCAGCCTCAACCTCAGCCTCAACCTCAACCTCAACCTCAACCTCAGCCTCAGCGTCAATCTATAAACCCGCCTTTACTGTACCTTTACTAATCTTCTTAAAACTCTTCTCATCAATATAATAAACAAAGACACTTTTCCCTTGTATCTTAACAATCAATTCCACATGAATTTCTTCTGGCGAAATTAAATTCACATTAAATTCCTCCAATAATTTAATCAACTTATCAACATGTTCCATATCTACTATAGCACTATTTAACATCTCCCGAAAATGATCTGAAACACCCTGTATCTTCAAATAAACAGACATTTGATTCAGATTCTTTTCAGTAGCGAAATTATTGACTGTTAGATAGATAACATTTGGACTGTCTGTTACAGGATTGCCAACTAAAAACAGCTGAATCATTCCACCGAAAGATCTATCTAGATCTAGATAATCTAGGAGATAATTTCCCGTCGTCCATTGTTGTTTGTGACTTGGAACTTTTAAGAATCGTAGAATTTGAGATGAAAGTTTTCCTCTAAAATAATAGATCGAAAAGTTATTATAGGAAATTATTGTTTATTGCGGAGTGGTATGATTGAGAGGGTGGCTTGCGTGAGCGAAAGTATGCAAGTAGTAGGAATAGAAGAGCATGTATGAGAGGTATTATGAATGTGGATGAAAGTGCGAAAGTTGCTTGTGCTGGATAGGAGTGTTTGGAGGTGACTGATTTATCGGGATGATGAAAAGAGTTTGTGCCACACCCTTTTGGGTACATGGCGTGATTCTGTATGTATGTAGGTATGTATGTATGTTGAGTAACATAAAGTTTAAATCAATTAAAAAATGTTGAGAAAAATCTTTTCTTCATATATTTATTTCTATTTTAAAAATAACCAGATTAGAAGTATATGGGAAACCCATATATAGACCACTTTGACATTTCTCGGAAAGTTGGCAACACTGTATTTTAATAATATTATAATTTATGTGGGCACTAGGAGAAACTTTTCTGAAAATTTGATCAAAATCGAATAAATAATGTAGCCACAATGAATTTTTGAAAAATTTTGTGTTTTTTTTCTCGATAAGTTGGCAACACTGTATTTTGTTAAAATTGTATAATTTAATTACGCATTAGAAAATTTTTTTATGAAAATCTGATTAAAATCGGTTAAATAAAGTGGTCATAATAAATGTTTTAAAATTTTAGTAATTTTTTTTTCGGAGAGTTGGCAACACTGTATTTTGTTAAAATTACATAAATTATATGAATACTAGGAGAATCTTTTATGAAAATTTGAGTAAAATCGATTAAATAACATGGCCATAATAAATTTTTAAAAACTTTAGTAATTTTTTTCCGGAAAGTTGGCAACACTGGACATTAATAAAATTACATGATTAATGGGAGCATTAAAGAAATATTTTCTGAAAATTTGATCAAAATCGGATAAATAACGTAGCCAATATGTATTTTTAAAAACTTTAGTAATTTTTTTCTCGGCAAGTTAGCATTACTGGAAAAAAATAAAACCACATGACCATCTTGGGTGCTAGACAAATTTATCCTAAAAATTTCATTGCAATCGGTTAAACCGTCTAGGAGGAGTTGCGGCCACAAAATTTTGACTTACAACCGAGCGAGCTGACGACGCACATCCATACACCCACTTATAAACTAAGTTCAGATTCGTCTGATCTAGAGGCTAAATGAAGGATTTCTATATAATTTTTGGTTTTTTTAAATGTTACAGACACCGTACCAAACACTATACCACTTTTCCTTGCAGTCAAAGTGGTAAATATATGAAGAAAAAATTTGTCTCAACAGTTTTTCAATTATTATCCGTAATATATATATATATATATATATATATATATATATATATATATATATATATATATATATATATATATATATATATACAGGGTGTAACAGAATAACTATTCCTAATTTTAACTGGAGTATCCTGGGCTCAGAATATGAAGATTTAATGCAAATCACTGAGATAAAATGTGGCTCCTTACTGAGCTACAGGGTGTTTTATATAAAAATTTAAAAACGATTTTTGCCCAGTACTTTAAAACTATTTGACGTATCCTTATCATACTTGGCAGGAAATGTAGGTACCGTACACCATACTAAATTATGTTAAATAAAAGTTTCTGGCTACTGCCAGTGGCGTACAACAGGGGCAAGTGAGAGGTTGGTCCTTCCTAAATTCTACGCCACTGGCGGAATTGTCATTTTAGCACAATTTTTCGATTCTCCAATACTTGCTGTGTAAAAAACATACTCTTCCTTTGTAACGATAAAGTCACTGTTTTTCGAGATATTTAAAGTTAAACATAAGCTGCACCCTTGGGATTTTTTCAAAATTTGCTCAAAAAAATCTCAAAAAATTCAGTAAAATAGAGAAAAAAATTAGCTACATAATAACTAACTAACTTTTTCTCTAACTCATTCTGGTTTGGCTGGAAAAATTATTGAAAATTAATATTTTTTGCATTTTATTTTTTTTATTTTCAATAATTTTTACAGCCAAATCAGAATGAGTTAGAGAAAAAAGTTACTTAATTATTATGTAGCTAATTTTTTTCTCTATTTTACTGAATTTTTTCAGATTTTTTTGAGCAAATTTTGAAAAAATCCCAAGGGTGCAGCTTATGTTTAACGTTAAATCTCTTGAAAAACAGTGACTTTATCGTTACAAAGGAAGAGTATGTTTTTTACACAGCAAGTATTGGAGAATCGAAAAATTGTGCTAAAATGACAATTCCGCCAGTGGCGTAGAATTTAGGAAGGATCAACCTCTCACTTGCCCCTGTTGTACGCCACTGGCAGTAGCCAGAAACTTTTATTTAACATAATTTAGTATGGTGTACGGTACCTACATTTCCTGCCAAGTATGATAAGGATACGTCAAATAGTTTTAAAGTACTGGGCAAAAATCGTTTTTAAATTTTTAAATAAAACACCCTGTAGCTCAGTAAAGAGCCACATTTTATCTCAGTGATTTGCATTAAATCTTCATATTCTGAGCCCAGGATACTCCAGTTAAAATTAGGAATAGTTATTCTGCTACACCCTGTATATATATATATATATATATAATATAAATATATACTCAAATATAATCATAAAGGAATAATCTGAAAATGAAAAATTTATATCACTTCGACCTGGAATCGAACCAGGGTCCTTCCGCTTGCCGGACGAATGCTCTACCACTGAGCTATCAAGGAAAATGATTAGGTTTCATTCGCTTGATCTGTAATGTCCTCGATAGCTCAGTGGTAGAGCATTCGCCCGGCAAGCGGAAGGACCCTGGTTCGATCCCAGGTCGAAGTGATATGAATTTTTCATTTTCAGATTATTCCTTTATGATTATATTTGAGTATATATATATATATATATATATATATATATATATATACTTACAAATGTTGATAACATGGATACCGGGTGTTCTGTAGCGTAATTAAAGTTGTCTGGAAGAAATTATACAAATGTGCATCATTTAATGCTTGCATATACCAAAATAGCGTTAATAGTCTCGATCTAGTGGGCTGCGAAATGAATAACATTTGAAAAGCGGCAATTCGTATTTCTAAATGCTGACTTCGGTCGATAAACATTGGCCAATATGCTGCATAAACCTAAATTTGACATAGAACAGAAAATCAAGATTAGATGTATATGGGTAAACCCATATCTATAGACCATTTTGACGTTATTATCACATAAATGATAAGAACTGGAATAAAAAAATTTTCACCGAAAGTTGGCAACATTGTAGTTTTTGCTAATATATAATATTATAGGCGCTAACTAACCTAACCTAACCTAACCTAACCTAACCTAACCTAACCTAATCTTCTGTATTAAAATTTCATTAAAATCGGATAAATAATGCGGACATAACAAATTTTTAGAAATTTTTTTTTTTCGGAAAGTTGGCAACACCGTATTTTAATAAAATTATAATTTATGTGGGCACTAGGAGAAACTTTGAGGAAAATTTGATCAAAATCGGATGAATAATGTAGCCACAATGAATTTTTTAAAAAATTTGTGTTTTTTTTGCTCGATAAGTTGGCAACACTGTATTTTGTTAAATTGCATAATTTATTTAGGCACTAGGAAAATCTTTTATAAAAATTTGATTAAAATCGATTAAATAAAATGGTCATAATAAATTTTTTAAAATTTTACTAATTTTTTTCTCGGAAAGTTGGCTATACTGTATTTTAGTAAAATTACATAAATTATATGATTACTAGGAGAATCTTTTGTGAAAATTTGAGTAAAATCGGTTAAATAACATGGCCATAATATATTTTTAAAAACTTTAGTAATTTTTTTCTCGGAAAGTTGGCAACACTGAATATTAATAAAATATATATAATATAATATAATTTATGTAATTTTAACAAAATACAATGTTGCCAACTTATCGAGAAAAAAACACAATTGTTTTCAAAAATTCATTGTGGCTACATTATTTATTCGATTTTGATGAAATTTTCGCTCAAAGTTTCTCCTAGTGCCCACATAAATTATAATATTATTAAAATACAGTGTTGCCAAGTTTCCGAGAAATGTCAAAGTGGTCTACATATGGGTTTACCCATATACTTCTAATTTTGTTAAATTATATTATTTTCGGTATAGCGCCTTTTCGGCCACCCCGTATGTAATAAAAACGGCAGTCTTACTTTTTCAGCATTATGTGGCGCTAATGATATTGACGATAGCGCTGCTAAAAACCGAATGTGGCGTGATTGTTCGTAATTTGTTGCGATTGAAGTTAAATAATCGATTATAGAGCCAAGTTGCAAATTATCTAATCCTTGAAGATATAACATGCGTTTTTCATAACTATTACTTTCTGCGAAAAAATAATATAATTTATTAGTTCTACATACATATATACATACATACACAATCACGCCATGTACCCAAATCAGGGTGTGGCACAAACTCTTTTTATCATTCCGAAATCAGTCGCCTCCAAACATATTCCTATCCAGCATAAGCAACTTTCGCACTTTCATCCACATTCCACTCATCGCATGCTCTTCTATTCCTACTACTTGGAAACTTTCGCTGCACGCAAGCCACCCTCTCAATCATACCACCACTCCAACTACTCATCGGACGTCCACCTGCAAACGTATACCATCAACAATCATTCAAATAAATCTTTTCAACTAATTCATTAGACATATTCGCTCAAGATGGCTCCAAACCATCTTAACTGACTAACACCAACTTTTGCTACAACATTTTCTTCGTAATTTCCCACTCATCATACATTAATCGTATTTCGTACCCTCGATCTCTCCTCTATTTACACCCAGCTACGCCACTGGTAAAAATCTCATTTCGCACAGCAGTCATTTTCCGTTTATGCTTTTGTGCAACCAAACCCAGAACATTCACCACCATACATCAACGTAGGCACCGCAAAACTGCATTGTATGTACTTAAACGGGCTTCTTTGGAAACATCTACATTCCTAGCAAAAGTTCCCAAAGCAAACAAGTTACTGGATAACAAAAATACAAGTAACTAGATTACAAAATTTATAATTTATTAATTAAAAAAAGGCCAGATTTCATTTAAATCAGTGTCTTTACACTGATTGATGTTATCTTTTCTTTGTAAAATTCTATTGTTTCTTTTATCAAGCTAGTGATAATAGTATTGAGTTTTACAACATAAGAGGTCAATCAGTCTTAAATCATCCCAGCTATTGTACAAAATTTGAAGATACTAAAATAATTGCAAAACCCAACAAACAGAAGATTGATACATACATACACAATCACGCCATGTACCCCCAAATAAGGGTGTGGCACAAACTCTTTTCATCATCCCGACGAAATCAGTCGCCTTCAAACATATTCCTGTCCGCAGCACAAGCAACTTTCGCACTTTCATACACATTCATAATACCTCTCATACATGCTCTTCTATTCCTACTACTTGGAAACTTTCGCTCACGCAAGCCACTCGCAATCATACCACTCCAAGATTGATAAAAGAAGCAAAGAACATTTCTATTCTTGCACACAACATTCCTTTTCTACATAATCATAATACTTCTCATACAATCTTTAAACATGATAAAATTTACCTTTTATTATAATTAATTTTGTACTTAATTAATACAATTAATAATAATAATTTTTACGTGGGGTATGTGGTGTAAATAGGAGAGATCGGGTACGAAATACCGATTAGTGTATGATGAGTGTGAAATTCGGATAAAAATGTTGTAGCAAAAGTTGGTATTAGTCAGTTAACATGGTTCGGACATGTTGAGCGAATATTTATTTGAATGATTTTGATGGTATACGTTTGCAGGTGGACGTCCGATGAGTAGTTGGAGTGGTGGTATGATTGAGAGGGTGGCTTGCGTGAGTAGTAGGAATGCAAGAGCATGCGATAAGAGGAGGAATTATAAATGTGGATGAAGCAAAAGTTGCTAAGACTGTTTGGAGACGACTAATTTCAAGATGATAAAAAGAGTTTGTGCCACACCCTTATTTGGGTACATGGCGTGATTGTATATGTACTTACCCGAAAACAAATTAAAATACTTGATAGCGTATTCTTCAACTGTTTCAAGTTTACAAGCACCAGCCATATAAGTCTGATAGACCAACGTAGCAAAACTTAAAATGCCCGCATGACGAATCTTCACCTCATAATTATCACCCAAGGTTAACAACACCTCCATCTTTTCTAGTAACTTCTCACTATGCTGCTTCACATAGAAAGGATACATTGCCAGCATTTTCACCGAAATCATATCCTTTAATTCTCGACTAACAATTAGGTCCTTCATAAAAAGGACACTATTTTCGGTGCCAATTTGTGGAAGGATTTCGAAAAAGATATTGCGTTTGGTTTCCAATTGGTAACTTGTACCCAGTGCAAAATCAGCATATAGTGTTTTTAAACTATAGCTTGTTAAGCGAGAAAAGCTGTAGTAGATGTACATTAGCTCCTTGTGTATTCTGGTAACATCATGATCTAAATTTTGTACTTCTAGGTTGGCAACAGCTACATCTAGTAGTGCATTGATTTCGTTTAGTAAATCTTGTTGGTATGAATGATTTAAACGGCCATGTGTTAAATCGGACATGTTTTGCTCGTAAATTAGTGATTTTATTATTAGGTTTGTTGGTACGACTGTATCTTCTGAGATAGGGGATGTATCAAGTAGTTGGTACACCTGACTACAAAAAAAAAATTAAAAAATAAAATTTAAATAAAAATAAGATTAGAAGTATATATAAACTCATATATAGACCACTTTGACATTTTTCGGAAAGTTGGCAACACTGTATTTTAATAATATTATAATTTATGTGGGAACTAGGAGATACTTTTCTGAAAATTTGATCAAAATCGAATAAATAATGTAGCCAGAATGAATTTTTAAAAAAAATTTGTGATTTTGTTCTCTTGATAAGTTGACAACACTGTATTTTGTTAAAATTACATAATTTATTTAGGCACTAGGAGAATCTTTTATGAAAATTTGATTAAAATCGATTAAATAATGAATTTTTTAAAATTTGGTAATTTTTTCTCGGAAAGTTGGCAACACTGTATTTTGTTCAAATTACATAAACTATATGAATACTAAAAGAATCTTTTGTGAAAATTTGAGTAAAAGCGGTTGAATAACATGGCCATAATAAATTTTTAAAAACTTTAATAATTCTTTTCTCGGAAAGTTGGCAACACTGGATATTAATAAAATTATATAATTAATGGGAACATTAGGAAAATTTTTTCTGAAAATTTCATCAAAATCGGATAAATAACGTAGCCAATATGAATTTTTAAAAATTTTAGTAATTTTTTCCTCGGAAAATTGGCAACACTGTATTTCGTAACAACTTACTATTGATAAGACTGTTGAGCTTCTCCATACGCTTGAAACGGCTGCACATACAATCTTCTCGTCGATCGAACATGTTTCAGCTCGTACGTATTTTCATTTTCAGCCGTTCTCCGCAAACTATATTCCCTCATTGTACTCGCTGAAATGGGATTTTCAGCTGCGCCGCTGCACTGAAATCTAGTCGCGCTACTCCATTCTTGATCGGCTGAATTTTTACAATTCGCCGTATCGATTACTTTACGAATGTAAACGTACTCGGTATTGTTGACCACACTGTATTCTATACCCGAACAATCGCCGTAAATATTTTTCTGTAAAAAAAAAAAGTTGGTGTTAGTCAGTTAAGATCTGGTTCGGATATGTTGAGCGAATGCGTCTAATGAATGTTTGCTGTTAAAAAGATTTATTTAAATGATTTTAATAGTATATGTTAGCAGGTGGATGTACGATGAGTAGTTGGAGTAGTATGATTGAGAGAGTGGCTTGTGTGAGTAGTAGGAATAAAAGAGCATGTATTTATATATTTTAATGTATTATTACACATAAATCCATACATACAATACATATACCGGGTGTTCGTTTATCAAGTTCGTCGTAAGAGCGTTTAACATGCAGTTTCGATAATTTGCGATATACTACTTTCTCGAGTTAAATTCGGACCGGAGAAATACTTAGAATACTTTTCGATAGACAATTAAAAGTTCTAGAATTTGGTTTTAGTTTTAATTTGCTAGCATGTGCCGTTTGGGCACTAGATTTTTTTTTGGATTTTTTTGTTTTTATTTGTTTTCTCAAAAACTATGAGGTGTAGGAAAAATGCGAAATAATGATTACGATAATTGAGTAAAGAAACCATTATTCCACGATACATCGTTTAATAGAAAAAAAAATAAAAACTGAATTTTTCAGAATTTGACAAAGGTATCCTTGTGATTTTTTCAAAATAAGACTTTTTTTCAAAATTTGCTAAAATAAAATTTGAAAAAATTTACTAAAATAGAGAATAATGACAAGGGGGGTACTAACCTAACCTAACCTAACCTAACCTAACCTAACCTAACCTAACCTAACTTAACCTAACCTAACCTAACCTAACCTAACCTAACCTAACCTAACCTAACCTAACCTAACCTAACCTAACCTAACCTAACCTAACCTAACCTAACCCCCCTTGTCATTATTCTACAATGCATCGTTTAGTAAAAAAAAATAAAAACTGAATTTTTAAAAATTTGATAATGGGGTACCCTTGTGATTTTTTTTCAAAATAAAACTTTTTACAAAAATTTGCTCAAAAAAATCTAAAAAAATTCAGTAAAATAAAGAAAAAAATGAATTACATAATAGATAAGTAAGTTTTTTCTCAAACTCATTCTGGGTTGGCAGGAAAAATTATTAAAAATTCTAAAGTGCTTTTATCATTAATTTCAAAATAAGTTTTTGCTTCTGTTTGTCATCAAATATAAATAATTTTTCTATATTTGATCATTTTTATTATATTTGTTATTATACAATTTAAATAAACTATTTTAAAATGCTTAATAAATGATTTTAAGTGAACGTTAAAAGCACTTTTTTGAAAAAGCACTTTTTCATATGAGATGAGAATACGGGCCATATTTAATTTACCTCTGATATGAATGAAGCAGGCGTATTAAATTTCCTGAAATCCAGCTGAAAAATACTTGCAATTCCTCGCTTCATATTTATGGCCCATAATGGATCATCTACATCTACGGAAATACCTTCTACATTTGTACCATTATAGTGGATTACAAACGGTGTACTTAAATACTCAGTATTAGCAGGCAAAGGTGCTGGTTTTAAGTCTTCAGGTATTCCATCTCGGGGACCATTATATAAACTTGTGTTCAGATTCGTTAGCTAAAAGTTTATAGAAAATATTTTCAAATCCATAGAAAAGAAATAAATTATCATAAAAAATATTTCACATACATACATACATACACAATCACGCCATATACCTAAATTGGGGTGTGGCACAAACTCTTTTCATTATTCCGAAATTCCAAACATTCCTATCCAGCACAAGCAACTTTTGCACACACATCCACATTCATAATACCTCTCATACATGCTCTTTTATTGCTTACTTGTGCAATGACATTTCCTTTACTGGATGTTATAGTAAGTAAGGCCCTAATATCCCATTGTGAATATGCCTCGTTTGGAATAACCGACCCTGTCCTAATAAGTGCGTAGTAGGAGTAGTGGTATTCGTAGCCATTTTGAAAGAAATCATCTGATCTTACTTGAAGATAACACGCACTGTGTAATACTGCAAAAATAATAATAATTATTATTGTTTATTGTTGAGCTACATGAAGTTTAAATAAGGGTGTGGCACAAACTCGGAAATCAGTCGCCTCCAAACACTCCTATCCAAACAAGCAACTTTCGCAATTTCATCCACATTCATAATTCCTCTCATACATGCTCTTCTATTTCTACTACTTGGAAACTTTCGCTGCACTCTAGCCACCCTCTCAATCATACCACCACTCCAACTACTCATCGGACGTCCACCTGCAAACGTATACCATCTAAAATCATTCAAATAAATCTTTCTAACAGCAAACGTTCATTAGACGCATTCGCTCAACATGTCTCCGAACCGCATCTTAACTGACTAACACCAACTTTTGCTACAACATTTCTTCCGAATTTCACACTCATCATACACTAATCGTATTTCGGTACCCGATCTCTCCTATTTACAACACATACCCCACGTAATAATTATAATAATAATATTTAATTAAATTAAATTTTCAAGATCTTGGTTAAGAATTTTGCCAGATTTACTTACAGAAATGTATGAAAAATATTTCAAGATGTCTCATTTTTACGACACATAATAACTATATCAATAAAATGTTTTCAAAACATTGAAAAACCTAATCAGTATTGACCAGTGGCGTAGTCAGTGGGGGGTGTTAAGGGGGATTGAATACCCCCCCCCCCCCCCCACCCAAGAATCTGAACGACCAAAAACCTACGTATTTGAAATATGAAGTATGTTATTTTACTTTCATTTTTATAAAAATTATTTTTCTATTGCTCTTTATTTTTTATACTGATTAATATTGATATATATATATATATATATATATATATATATATATATATATATATATATATATATATATATAAGTAAAATTTTACAGATTTTATATGATTTTAAGTAAAATTCTACAGATTTTATATGATTTTAAGTAAAATTTTACAGATTTTAAATGATTTTAAGTGAGATTTTACAGATTTTATATAATTTTAAGTGAAATTTTACAGATTTTAAATGATTTTAAGTAAAATTTTACAGATTTTATATGATTTTAAGTAAAATTTTAAATGATTTTAAGTGAAATTTTACAAATTTTATATAATTTTAAGTGAAATTTTACAGATTTTATATCATTTTAAGTAAAATTTTACAGATTTTATATAATTTTAAGTGAAATTTTACAGATTTTATATCATTTTAAGTAAAATTTTACAGATTTTAAATGATTTTAAGTGAGATTTTACAGATTTTATATGATTTTAAGGAAAATTTTAAATGATTTTAAGTGAAATTTTACAGATTTTATATGATTTTAAGTGAAATTTTACAGATTTTATATGATTTTAAGGAAAATTTTAAAAGATTTTAAGTGAAATTTTACAGATTTTATATGATTATATATATATATTGAATAATTATTTTATTAAAAATAAAAAGAAAATTATATTATTTCTTTAGTAACCTCCCCCTCCTGAAAATTTTTTGGCTACGCCACTGGTATTGACCTTTCAACTTGAAATTGTGATTTCTCTCAGTGTCAAGAAATTTCATATTTGATCAGACTCACTGTCACTGTTTGTATTTTTCATGTTGTAATCAAACTAAAAATATTATTATTATTATCAGTGGCGTAGCAAGGAAAAAACATACGTATGTGAAATATGAAATATATTATTTTACTTTCATTTTTATACATAATAATTTTTATTGCTCTTTATTTTTACTACTTTGACTGCAAGGAAAAAGTAGTATAGCGTTTGGTACGGTGTCTGTAACATTAGCAAAAAAAAAAAAAAATTGTATAGAAATCCTTCATATAGCCTCTAGATCAGACGAATCTGAACTTAGTTTATAAGTGGGTGTATGGATGTGCGTCGTCAGCTCGCTCGGTCGTAAGTCAAAATTTTGTGGCCGCAACTCCTCCTAGACGGTTTAACCGATTTTAATGAAATTTTCAGGATAAATTTGTCTAGTGCCCAAGATGGTCATGTGGTTTTTGTTTTTTCCAGTGATGCCAACTTTCCGAGAAAAAAATTACTAAAGTTTTTAAAAATTCATATTGGCTACGTTATTTATCCGATTTTGATCAAATTTTCAGAAAACATTTCCCTAGTGCTCCCATTAATTATTTAATTTTATTAATATCCAGTGTTACCAACTTTCCGAGAAAAAAATTACTAAAGTTTTAAAAAATTTATTATGGCTATGTTATTTAACCGATTTTACTCAAATTTACACAAAAGATTCTCCTAGTATTCATATAATTTATGTAATTTTAACAAAATACAGTGTTGCCAACTTTCCGAGAAAAAAATTATTAAAATTTATTGTAGCTACATCATTTATTCGATTTTGATCAAATTTTCAGAAAAGTTTCTTCTAGTGCCCACATAAATTATAATATTATTAAAATACAGTGTTGCCAACTTTCCGAGAAATGTCAAAGTAGTCTATATATGGGTTTACCCATATACTTTTAATCTTGTTTATACAAATTATAGTATTATCTTTATTGATTAATATTATATCAATATTATAGAATTTCTTTAGTAACTCCCCCCCCCCCCCAATTACAAGTTTCTGGCTACGCCACTGATTATTATTATATATAAACAATGATTATTGTTATTAAAATGTTTACGCTTTATTTTGGTCACATGTATTGTTGATAATTTTAAGTTATTTTTCCAAAAATATACAAATATCGATTAAAAAAATGCCTTTAATATCACATTCTAATTAAATTGAATCTATATATTTTTATTAATTGATAACTTCAAAATTCACCAAGTTTACTATATACAGGGTGTTCGTTCGCCAGGTTGATATAGGGCAATAACATGGGATATCGATAATATACAGAATACTTCTTTCTGAAGTAAAATTCGAAGAAATACTTAGAATACTTTTCGATAAGGAATGAAAAGTTCTATAATTTGGTTTTAGTTTTAATTTGCTAGCATGTGCCGTTTGGGCGGTAGAATTTTTTTTAAAATGTTTTTTAGAATTTTTAATAATTTTTCCTGCTAAATCAGTATAAGTTAGAGAAAAAAGTTACTTAGCTATTATGTAGCTAATTTTTTTCTCTATTTTACTGAATTTTTTCAGATTTTTTTGAGCAAATTTTGAAAAAAGTTATATTTCAAATTTTTTAAAAATATAACTTTTTTCAAAACTTGCTCAAAAAAATCTGAAAAAATTCAGTAAAATAGAGAAAAAAATTAGCTACATAATAGCTAAGTAACTTTTTTCTCTAACTTATACTGATTTAGCAGGGAAAATTATTGAAAATTCTCAAAAACATTTTAAAAAAAATTCTAGCGCCCAAACGGCACATGCTAGCAAATTAAAACTAAAACCAAATTCTAGAACTTTTAATTCCCTATCGAAAAGTATTCTAAGTATTTCTTCGAATTTTACTTCAGAAAGAAGTATTCTGCATATTATCGATATTCCATGTTATTGCCCTATATCAACCTGTACGAAATACGATTAGTGTATGATGAGTGGGAAATGTTGTAGCAAAAGTTGGTGTTAGTCAGTTAAGATGCGGTTCGGACATATTGAGCGAATGTCTAATGAACGTTTGATTAAAAAGATTTATTTGAATGATTTTGATGGTATACGTTTGCAGGTGGACGTCCGATGAGTAGTTGGAGTGGTGGTATGATTGAGAGAGTGGCTTGCGTAAGCAAAAGTTTTCAAGTAGTAGGAATAGAAGTGAGTATGCGATGAGAGAAATTATGAATGTGAATAAAGCGAAAGTTGCTTGTTTGGATAGGAGTGTTTGGAGGCGACTGATTTCGGAATGATAAAAAGAGTTTGTGCCACACCCTGTTGGGTACATAGCGTGATTGTGTATGTATGTAAAAAAAACATAAAAAAATTAAAGAATATTTTTGTTATTTTCTAATATTTTTACTACTAAGACTTTATTTACATTTATACATTACAATTTATACAATTATAATTACAATTACAATTACAATTACAATTACAATTACAATTACAATTACAATTACAATTACAATTACAATTACAATTACAATTACAATTACAATTACAATTACAATTACAATTACAATTACAATTACAATTACAATTACAATTACAATTACAATTACAATTACAATTACAATTACAATACAATTTATATATATATATATATATATATATATACATTTTTAACACATAATTATTTCTAATTAGCAAATAAATTATCATAGTAATTAGGGGCCGTAATTAGTCCTGTTGCGCATGCGCCACACATAAAATTGACCTCCATTGTTTTTATTTTAATAATAAGTTTGTATTTATTGAAATATAACCTAATATTTTTCGAGGTTAGGTAATAATTATTGTTTAAATATTCGAACCTAAAAACAAAATCAGTTTTTAATCAAAAATCTTGTTCGAAAATAAAAAGCGAACAGAAAATACAATATTTTTGTTTTTGCTACACTGTAAAAAATCGGTGTAAATTTACAATCATGGTAATTTTACAATGAGTTTCACTGTAATTTACTATTTTTTTGTAAATTTACTAAAATCTGTAAATATTACAGAAATTTTATAATATTATTTGAATTTTGCAATTTTATGTATTTTTACATTTGAATACATATTTTATGTAATTATACAAATATTTTTATAGAAAAATGTAAAAAATTATAAATGTAATAGTTACATTAATAAATGTAATAATTACATTAATAAATGTAATATATATATTAATCAATGTAATATTTACAAGAGTAAATGTAATTGTTACATTTATTAATGTAATTTTACAATGAAAATGATTGGACACTTTGTTGCCAATGATAATCATAGTAAATTTACAAAAAAATGTATTTTTACAAAAATTATTTTTATATGTAAAATTACAATTAAAATATATGTAACACATTTTAATCTATTACATTTGCTAAGTAAATTTACATAACTACTTGGAATATTTACACTTTTTACATACATGCATACATACACAATCACGCCATGTATCCAAATAAGGGTGTGGCACAAACTCTTTTAATCATTTCGAAATCAGTCGCCTCCAAAAATTCCTATCCAAACAAGCAACTTTCGCACTTTCATCCACATTCATAATTCCTCTCATACATGCTCTTTTATTCCTACTACTTGTAAACTTTCGCTGCACGCAAGCCACCCTCTCAATCATATCACCACTCCAACTACTCATCGGACGTCCACTTGCAAACGTATATACCATCAAAATCATTCAAATGCATCTTTTAAACAGCAAACGTTCAAACAGCAAACGAACCATCTTAACTGACTAACACCAACTTTTGCTATTTCACACTCATCATACACTAATCGTATTTCATACCCGATATTTGTATAATTACATAAAATAAGTATTCAAATGTAAAAATACATAAAAATTGTAAAATTCAAATAATATTAGAAAATTTTTGTAATATTACAGATTTTAGTAAATTTACAAAACAAAAATAAAAATTACAGTAAAATTACCATGATTATCGTTGTAAATTTACACCGTAGGTAACTACACTGTAAAAAATGTAATAAATATTTATGTAATTTTACATAGCTATTAACAGTAAATTAACAGAATTTTGTAATTTTCACTGCGACAATTGAAGTAATATTACATTTCTTCTGTAAAAATACATTTATAGAATATGTAAATTTACACACATTTTTTCCAGTGTTGATTATTAACTGTCTTCAAACTGCCTCATTGATTGGCAAAGTTAACCAAGTGGTTAACTAACAAAGCATTTAACATTGTTTTATGCAACCGAACTTAAGTATATACTTACTGGAAATTATCTTGATCAATATTTTTCGAAAATAAAACATCATTAATTTTCGTTTCTAAGGAGCCATTTTTAACGGTAGCTTCAATTTGATAATCATCTGCCCAAATCTTGGTAGAAAGGTAGCTTTTTTGGAATTTATTCAAGATGCCAAAACGGCTGTATTCATTACATTCGATAAGAGTTATTTGCGAATTAACCAGATTATTATTTTCAACGATTTCTTCACGGAATGTTTTTACAAATTTTGGATTTACAATACAGGTACCTGGTGTATTGATAGAAACAAGATTAGAAAAGTATATGGGTAAACCCATATAAAGACCACTTTGATATTTTTTTGGAAAGTTGGCAACACTGTATTTTAATAATATTATAATTTATGTGGGCACTAGGAGAAACTTGCAGGAAAATTTGATTAAAATCGAATAAATAATGTAGCCACAATGAATTTTTAAAAAAATTTGTAATTTTTTTTCTCTCGATAGTTGGCAACACTGTATTAGCTAGTCGAAAAGACTAGCTTATAAAATCGTCAATACGGCTGGCTGGCTGGCTGGCTGGCTGGCTGGCCGGCCGTGTCCAAAAAATACGATAAATACCAGTGTTAATTATAAGTATAAAGGAGAGCTCGTAGAAAGCTGAAACTTGGCAATTAGATAGTTTATACCAAATAAAAAATTAAGTTCAATTTTCAGACCGCAGTGTTGCCAACTTTCCGAGAAAAAAATTACTAAAATTTTTAAAAATTTATTACGACCATGTTGTTTAACCGATTTTGGTCAAATTTTCACAAAAGATTCTTCTAGTATTCATATAAATTAGATAATTTAAACAAAGTACAGTGCTGCCAACTTTCTGAGAAAAAAATTACTAAAATTTTTAAAAATTTATTATGACCACGTTATTTAACCAATTTTAATTAAATTTTCACTAAAGATTCTCCTGGTGCCCGCATAAATTATGCAATTTTAACAAAATACAGTGTTGCCAACTTATTGAGAAAAAAATTACTAAAATATTAAAAATTTATTGTGTCTACATTATTTATCCGATTTTAATCAAATTTTCAGAAAAGTTTCTTCTAGTGCTTAAGTTCAATTTTCAGACCGCAGTGTTGCCAACTTTCCGAAAAAAAAAATAATAATTTTCTACTAATTTGTTATGCCCGCATTATTTATCCGATTTTAATGAAATTTTTACAGAAGATACCCTTAGCGCCTATAATATTATATATTATCAAAATACAATGTTGCCAACTTTCGGTGAAATTTTTTTTTATTCTTATTTCTTATCATTTATGTGATAATATCAAATACACTTCTAATCCTGTATTTTAGCTAGTCGAAAAACTAGCTTATAAAATCAAACCACATTCGACTAGCTCCATTCTCGCTTTGCGAGAATATTATTTTAACAACAAAATGCAGTGTTGCTAACTTTCCGAGAAAAAAATGTACTAAAATTTTTAAAAATTCATTACGATCACTTTATTTAACCGATTTTAATCAAATTTTCATCAAAGTTTCTCTTAGTGCCAAAATAAATTATGCAATTTTAAATACAAAATACAGTGTTGCCAACTATCGAGAGAGAAAAATATCACAAATTTTTTTAAAAATTCATTGTGGCTACATTATTTATTCGATTTTGATGAAATGTTCGCGAAAAGTTTCTCCTAGTGCCCACATAAATTATAATATTATTAATATACAGTGTTGCCAACTTTCCGAGTCTATATATGGGTTTACCCATATACTTCTAAACTTGTTAATACTCACTTTCATATCCAATAAAGTCATGTAAAATATAATTAGTCAATCTGTAGGTAGATTTCATTAAAGTTTTTGGTTGCATAACATCTGGTACAAGAATAGATGCTATAGTATTTTCCTTAGATAAAAAATATAGCTTTTTATCAATGTCAGAGTAAACTAAAGACATATTAATTTTATCATTTTTCAAAATGTCATTTGTATCATCCCTCTCATATATAACATCAATTACTTTTTTAATGTAGCTAAACATTTTATCAGACAGCTGAAAATTACATATATATATATATATATATATATATATATATATATATATATATATGTATATATATATATATATTATTATTATTATTATTATTATTTATTATTAATTATTATATATTAATTATTTGCTAAATAATGAAATTATCAATTTAATTTAATTATTTTTAATTTTGGTGCCTACGTTGATGTATGGTAGTAAATGTTCTAGGTTTGGTTGCAGAAAAGCATAAACGGTAAATGACTGATGTGCGAAATGAGATTTTTACCAGTGGCGTAGCTGGGTGTAAATAGAGGAGAGATCGAGGGTACGAAATACGATTAGTGTATGATGAGTGGGAAATTCGGAAAAAAATGTTGTAGTAAAAGTTGGTGTTAGTCAGTTAAGATGGTTTGGAGCCATCTTGAGCGAATATGTCTAGTGAATTAGTTAAAAAGATTTATTTGAATGATTGTTGATGGTATACGTTTGCAACTGGACGTGCGATGAGTAGTTGGAGTGGTAGGATTGAGAGAGTGGCTTGCGTGAGCGAAAGTTTACAAGTAGTAGGAATAAAGGAGCATGTATGAGAGGAATTATGAATGTGGATGAAAGTGCGAAAGTTGCTTGTGCTGGATAGGAATGTTTGGAGGCGACTGATTTTAGGATGATGAAAAGAGTTTGTGCCACACCCTTTTGGGGGTACATGGCGTGATTGTGTATGTATGTATGTATGTATCAATTTAAAATAATAAACAAACACTTTAAATTCTACTGGCATAATTATTATTGATGTTGATGAAAAAACATACTTTTATTAATAATAAATAATTTTACTATCAGAAGTTTGAAAAGTTAACAAAGAAGCATCGTTTTCTTGATAGCAATAATAATTATGCTTTTTTGTCGGCTTAAAATAAACTTTATATAAAGTGTTTATTATGAAACCAATTGTAAATTTTAAAATAAACTATTAATTTTTTGTTTTTCAAAACTGAACTTTCAATATAAACAATTTATGCAATAAATTGTTTATATTGAAAGTTTAGTTTTTCAAAAAAAATTAATAGTTTATTTCAAAATTTACAATTAGTTTCATAATAAACACTTTATTTAATTAAAGTCCACTTTAAGCCGACAAAAAAGCATCATTATTATTGTTATCAATAGAACGATGCTTTTTTGTTAACTTTTCAAACTTCTGATTGGCAGAAAAAATTGTTGAAAATTCTAAAATATAAATATAATATAAATATAAATATAAATATAAATATAAATATAAATATAAATATAAATATAAATATAAATATAAATATAAATATAAATATAAATATAAATATAAATATAAATATAAATATAAATATAAATATAAATATAAATATAAATATAAATATAAATATAAATATAAATATAAATATAAATATAAATATAAATATAAATATAAATATAAATATAAATATAAATATAAATATAAATATAAATATAAATATAAATATAAATATAAATATAAATATAAATATAAATATAAATATAAATATAAATATAAATATAAATATAAATATAAATATAAATATAAATATAAATATAAATATAAATATAAATATAAATATAAATATAAATATAAATATAAATATAAATATAAATATAAATATAAATATAAATATAAATATAAATATAAATATAAATATAAATATAAATATAAATATAAATATAAATATAAATATAAATATAAATATAAATATAAATATAAATATAAATATAAATATAAATATAAATATAAATATAAATATAAATATAAATATAAATATAAATATAAATATAAATATAAATATAAATATAAATATAAATATAAATATAAATATAAATATAAATATAAATATAAATATAAATATAAATATAAATATAAATATAAATATAAATATAAATATAAATATAAATATAAATATAAATATAAATATAAATATAAATATAAATATAAATATAAATATAAATATAAATATAAATATAAATATAAATATAAATATAAATATAAATATAAATATAAATATAAATATAAATATAAATATAAATATAAATATAAATATAAATATAAATATAAATATAAATATAAATATAAATATAAATATAAATATAAATATAAATATAAATATAAATATAAATATAAATATAAATATAAATATAAATATAAATATAAATATAAATATAAATATAAATATAAATATAAATATAAATATAAATATAAATATAAATATAAATATAAATATAAATATAAATATAAATATAAATATAAATATAAATATAAATATAAATATAAATATAAATATAAATATAAATATAAATATAAATATAAATATAAATATAAATATAAATATAAATATAAATATAAATATAAATATAAATATAAATATAAATATAAATATAAATATAAATATAAATATAAATATAAATATAAATATAAATATAAATATAAATATAAATATAAATATAAATATAAATATAAATATAAATATAAATATAAATATAAATATAAATATAAATATAAATATAAATATAAATATAAATATAAATATAAATATAAATATAAATATAAATATAAATATAAATATAAATATAATATTATTATATAAAACTTAAGATGGTATACGCGTTTGCAGGTGGACATCCGATGAGTAGTTGGAGTGGTATAATTGAGAGAGTGGCTTTAATATTTTTTCGATTGTCTTTTGTTTCAATTACCTTATCAGATGCTAAACTGAAAATATATTTATCATAAGTTTCATAATCTTTGCATAAAAGATAGCAAAACTTTGTTGACGGAATGAAACCACTTGATGGAATTTCTTTGTTACAAGTTTGATAATGTAACCCAGTTTTAATTCGTTCCAAATGTTCATTAGATACCTTCAATATTAATTAATTAATTAGCAATAGAAATAGAAATCTGAAATATATATGTATAGTAGCGACAAGATAAAAAGATAGGTACGTCATAAATCACGTGTTTAAACTAACAACATGAAACTCACTAATGAACTAAATTAATTTTATTCTATTCTACATATATAATGAAGTAAATTTTCTTCAAACTATTTACGTTATTTTAATTAACAATTTACGCTATTTTAACTATTTACGTTATTTTAACTATTTACGTTATTTTAGCTATTTACGTTATTTTAGCTATTTACGTTATTTTAACTATTTACGTTATTTTAACTATTTACGTTATTTTAATCAAATTAAAATGTAATATATACAAATATAACGTATATTATTGGATTTTTTTTTGGTAATTTATTATTGCAAAAAAATGGTCTACACTGTAAAAAATCGGTGTAAATTTACAATGATAATCATGGTAATTTTACAATGAGTTTCACTGTAATTTTCATTTTTTTTTTGTAAATTTACTAAAATCTGTGAATATTATAGAAATTTTATATTATTTGAATTTTACAATTTTTATGTATTTTTACATTTGAATAGTTATTTTATGTAATTATACAAATATTTTTATATATAAAAATGTAAATATGTAATAATTACATTAGTAAATGTAATAATTACATTAATAAATGTAATATTTATATTAATCAATGTAATATTTAGAACAGTAAATGTAATTGTTACATTTATTAATGTAAATACATAAATGTAATATTTACATTCACAAATGTAATAATTACAATTTAAAAAGTGGAAATATTCCAAGTAGTTATGTAAATTTACTTAGCAAATGTAATATTAAACTGTGTTACATATTTGAATTGTAATTTTACATATAAAAATAATTTTTGTAAAAATACATTTATTTTTTGTAAATTTACAATGACTATCGTTGACAACAAAGTGTCCAATGATTTCCATTGTAAATTTTTTCTACAGTGTATTAGTGAGTGACGTTATTTGCCTAGTGACAAAAAAATTGATGACGTCCCTCTATCTTTTTTATCTTGTCGCCACTATATCTTTGTAAATATTTACAATAAATAAGCTTAGAACGGTGAATGAAAACGATTTTTCCTGGATTAAGAAATTGTTGTAGGAAACTTGTGTTTCTATACTCATTGGTTCGGCTGGCGAAAGGCATAACATGTTGTCTGTTTTCTTTAATTTTGGTGTTAAATAAAAGCTAATGCTGAGCTGAAATATATTAACAAAGTCAGTGGCGTAGTCTGGGGGGTGTTAGGAAGGGGGGTTAAAACCCCACCCCCCCTAATTTCAACTTTCAGTTTTATACAAAAAAAAATTTATTGTTCTTTATTTTTTATACAAATTATAGTATTATCTTTATTGATTAATATAGTAATAGATTAGTGTATGATGAGTGTGAAATTGAAAAACTAATGTTGTAGCAAAAGTTGGTGTTAGTCAGTTAAGATCTGGTTCGGACATGTTGAGCGAATGCGTCTAATGAACGTTTGCTGTTCGAAAAGATTTACATGAATGATATTTTGATGGTATACGTTTGCAGGTGGACGTCCGATGAGTAGTTGGAGTGGTGGTATGATTGAGAGGGTGGCTTGCGTGAGCGAAAGTTTCCAAGTAGTAGGAATAGAAGAGCATGCGATGAGAGGCGGAATTGTGGAATGTGGATAAAAGTGCAAAAGTTGCTTGTGCTGGATATAGGAATATGTTTGGAGGCGAATGATTTTGGGATGATAAAAAGAGTTTGTGCCACACCTTAATTTGGGTACATGGCATGATTATGTATGTATGTATGTATGTTTCACGCCAACATCAATACGAAACCAATCACTTAAACAACCATCAACTCGTACAGCAGCCTCACTTCCATCATACAGAGCTTGGATTGCTCCTAAAAGATTACCATTAACACCGTACTCTCTCAAAGCACATCCCACAAGAGAAGCTTTCAGAAGCTTTCCTTCAATCGAGAAAGCCATAGAACAGTTTTTTTGATTTTTGTCAAGTGACTTTTCGACAATAATACGAAGAGTAAACAATTCTTTATTCTCTGGCAAAAAGCCAGAGAATAAAGAAATATTGAAATTAAACGGCTTTACGTTGTAGTCCTTGCATTAATTAAAAAACCTAATAACCTTTCCAAAAACCTAGTAATCATGTATAAAACAGTCGAAACCTTCCAAAAATCCTAGTAACCTTGTAAAAAACAATCAAAACTTTCTAAAAAAATCTAGTAACCTTGTAAAAACCTGTCAAAACCTTCCAAAGAAAAACTTAATAATCTTCCAAAAAAACCTAATAACCTTTCAAAAAAATTTAATAACCTTTCCAAAAACCTAGTAATCATGTATAAAACAGGCGAAACCTTCCAAAAATCCTAGTAACCTTGTAAAAAACAATCAAAACTTTCTAAAAAAATCTAGTAACCTTGTAAAAACCTGTCAAAACCTTCCAAAGAAAAACTTAATAATCTTCCAAAAAAACCTAATAACCTTTCAAAAAAATTTAATAACCTTTCCAAAAACCTAGTAATCATGTATAAAACAGGCGAAACCTTCCAAAAATCCTAGTAACCTTGTAAAAAACAATCAAAACTTTCTAAAAAAATCTAGTAACCTTGTAAAAACCTGTCAAAACCTTCCAGAAAAACTTAATAATCTTCCAAAAAAACCTGATAACCTTCCAAAAAAATCTAATAACCTTTCCAAAAACCTAGTAATCATGTATAAAACAGGCGAAACCTTCCAAAAATCCTAGTAACCTTGTAAAAAACAGTCAAAACTTTCCAAAAAAATCTAGTAACCTTGTAAACAACTGTCAAAACCTTCCAAAAAAAAACTTAATAATCTTCCAAAAAAACCTAATAACCTTCCAAAAAAATCTAATAACCTTTCCAAAAACCTAGTAATCATGTATAAAACAGGCGAAACCTTCCAAAAATCCTAGTAACCTTGTAAAAAACAGTCAAAACTTTCCAAAAAAACCTAGTAACCTTGTAAAAAACTGTCAAAACCTTCCAAAAAAAAACTTAATAATCTTCCAAAAAAACCTGATAACCTTCCAAAAAAATCTAATAACCTTTCCAAAAACCTAGTAATCATGTATAAAACAGGCGAAACCTTCCAAAAATCCTAGTAACCTTGTAAAAAACAGTCAAAACTTTCCAAAAAAACCTAGTAACCTTGTAAAAAACTGTCAAAACCTTCCAAAAAAAAACTTAATAATCTTCCAAAAAAACCTAATAACCTTCCAAAAAAATCTAATAACCTTTTCAAAAACCTACTAATCATGTATAAAACAGGCGAAACCTTCCAAAAATCCTAGTAACCTTGTAAAAAACAGTCAAAACTTTCCAAAAAAAATCTAGTAACCTTGTAAAAAACTGTCAAAACCTTCCAATTATTAATAATCGACGTTTCGCACGTACTGCACGTACATCATCATCAGAAAAAAAATTATATAAATAGCATTACGGGCGAAATAGAAGTCAGAAAATATTGTGGAAAACAGATGTCATAATTTAATATTTTACAGTTTATAGTTTTATTTTTCATAATTTTTGTTTTATAAGTTCATATTATGCAATTTTATTTTTATAATTTTATACTTTATTTTTGTTTTTATTATACAATGTATTTTATATTTTATAATTTTATATTTCATAACTATATATTTTTAAAAAATTTATTTTACAATTTTGTATTTAGATTTTATTTTTTATAATTTAATTTTTTATACATTTCAAAGTTTTATATTTTATAATTTTAAATTTTCGTATTTTATAATATGCTAATAATTTTTATACTTTTTTTTTTTTTTAATTATCATTAATATTACCTTATTACAAGATTCACATTCATAATTCCTCTCATACATGCTCTTTTATTCCTACTACTCAAGCAAGCCACCCTCTCAATCATACCATTCCAACTACTCATCGGACTGATCCACTGGGCAAACGTATACCATCTAAAATCATTCAAATAAATCTGTTTAACAGCAAACGTTCATTAGACGCATTCGCTCAACATGTTTCCGAGTCATCTTAACTGACTAACACCAACTTTTGCTATTAACGAAAATATTTATGTGTATAAAAATACTTACATCTGCAGATTTCTCATTAGAATAATAAAACTCAACATTACCGCTCTCTTCTTTACGTACAATAAACTTATTGCGATTCAATAATACCTTATTTTCAACCTTAAACTGTTCGAAAATTACGTTAATATTTACGGTATCCATATTAACCACTAAATTTGCATAAGGATCCAGTGAGATTTTATTCTAAAAGACAAAGAAAAACATAATAATTACTTGAAAAAGTAGTTGAATAATAATATTATTAATCCTTGAGTAGTAGGAATGGTTTCACAAACCTGGACAATAAAAACAATGTGTTTTTATTTTTTTTCACTTTAAAATAAATTTTTGCTTTTACCTCTTATAATAGTATGTAATAATAATCATTGTAAATTTACAAAAAAATGTATTTTTACAAAAATTATTTTTATATGTAAAATTACAATTAAAATATGTAACACATTTTAATCTATTACATTTGCTAAGTTAATTTACATAACTACTTGGAATATTTCCACTTTTTAAATTGTAATTATTACATTTGTGAATGTAAATATTACATTTATGCGTACATTAATAAATGTAACAATTACATTTACTGTTGTAAATATTACATTGATTAATATAAATATTACATTTATTAATGTCATTATTACATTTACTAATGTCATTATTATATTTTTAACATTTTTTATATAAAAATATTTGTATAATTACATAAAATAAGTATATATTCAAAAGTAAAAATACAGAAAAATTGTAAAATTCAAATAATATTATAAAATTTTAGTAATATTTACAGATTTTAGTGAATTAAAAAAAAAATGAAAATTACAGTGAAATCTATTGTAAAATTACATAAAATAAGTATTCAAATGTAAAAATACATAAAAATTATAAAATTTAAATAATATTAAAAAATTTCTGTAATATTTACAGATTTTAGTAAATTTACAATAAAAAAAAATTACAGTGAAATTCATTGTAAAATTACCATGATTATCATTGTAAATTTACACCGATTTTTTACAGTGTACTCTATGGTAAATTTTAAATTCCAAAAAAAAAAAATACTCAGAAACATGAGGTCTAAATATAATATGCATTTATTAAAAGAGTTTGTGCCACACCCTAATTTGGGTACATGGCGTGATTATGTTTGTAAAAGATAAATTAATGAATTTTACCCAGTACGGTTCTGTATACGTTGGCATCGTCATAATAGTAACACTGCTTGTATTGTATTTTGGATAATAGAAGAAATAGTTTTTGAAATATTTCATTAGCAGTAATGGCTGTAATATTGGAAGGCCCCTAGAAAAATAATTAATTTTGATTTTTGATAAATAAACAAAAAATTCTTACTCATTTTTACTCAAAAAAAACTTACTCATTTATTATTTTGACATCTTTCTTTAGTAGATAAGGGAGTAACTCACTTATATGAAATCGTGATGTAGCATTTAATATATTAATTTCAACATTTTTTGAAAGAATATTTATGTTAAGATTCTGAAATTTAAATTCATATTTAGATATATAAGATATATATATATATATATATATATATATATATATATATATATATATATATATATATATATATATATATATATAAAAGTATATAAGATTATTATATATAAGATTCTGAAATTAAAATTCATATTTAGATAATGTAATTGTACAAGTTTTTATACAAGGAAACAAGGATTATTATATAAGATATATAAGAAGATATATAAGATATATATACATATATATATATATATATATATAAGATATATAAGAAGATATATAAGATTATTATATATAAGATTCTGAAATTAAAATTCACATTTATGTAATGAAATTGTATAAGTTTTTATACAAATAAGATATATAATATAAGATATATATATATATATATATATATATATATATAAGATATATAAAAAAATATATAAGATATATATATATATATATAAGATTATTATATATAAGATTCTGAAATTAAGATTCACATTTAGATAATGTAATTGTACAAGTTTTTTTACAAATAAGATAAAGAATTATATATAACAAGGATAACAAGGATTATGTATAACAAGATTAAAATTATATGGGTAAACCCATATATAGACCACTTTGACATTTTTCGGAAAGTTGGCCACACTGTATTTTAATAATATTATAATTTATGTGGGCACTAGGAGAAACTTTGAGCGAAAATTTAATCAAAATCGAATAAATAATGTAGCCACAATAAATTTTTAAAAAAATTTTGTGATTTTTTCCTTTCGATATGTTGGCAACACTGTATTTTGTTAAAATTGCATAATTTATTTAGGCACTAGAAGAATCTTTTATGAAAATTTGATTAAAATCGGTTAAATAAAATAGTCATAATAAATTTTTAAAAATTTTAGTAAATTTTTTTCTCGGAAAGTTGGCAACACTGTATTTTATTAACATTACATAAATTATATAATTACTAATTACTATAATTAGGTTAGGTTTCTCCGAATTTAACTCGAGAAAGAAGTATATCGCAAATTATCAAAATTGCATGTTAAACACTCCCTTACGAACTTGACAAACGAACATCCTGTATATATATATATATATATATATATATATATATATATATATATATATATATATATATATGTATCAAACACTTAATAGTTAATATTTTAATTGGAAGTGTCTATTTTCACTTTAAAACAGGAAACCAGAAACACGAAAACACGAGAAACCAGAAACACGAAAACACGAGAAACCAGAAACACGAAAACACGAAAAACAAAAAACACGATAACACGAGAAACACGAGAAACACAAAAACACGAGAAACAAGAAACACGAAAACACGAGAAACAAGAAACACGAAAACACGAGAAACACGAGAAACATAAAAACACGAGAAACAAGAAACACGAAACCACGAGAAACCAGAAACACGAAAACACGAGAAACCAAAAACACGAAAACACGAGAAACCCGAAACACAAAAACACGAGAAACCAAAAACACGAAAACACGAGAAACAAGAAACACGAAAACACGAGAAACAAGAAACGCGAAAACACGAGAAACAGGAAACACGAAAACACGAGAAACCAGAAACACGACATACAGTGTTGCCGATTTTACCTGCAAACCAGAAACATGAAAATTGAAATTAAAACTAGAAAATAATATGGAAACGCGAAACTTGAAATTAAAACATGAAAATTGAAATTAAAACCAGAAAATAATATGGAAACGCAAATTTGAAATTAAAACGCGAATCATGACTGTTTTATACAAGGTTATGACTGTTTTATACAAGGTTATGACTGTTTTATACAAGGTTATAACTGTTTTATACAAGGTTATGACTGTTTTACACAAGGTTATGACTGTTTTATACAAGGTTATGACTGTTTTATACAAGGTTATGACTGTTTTATACAAGGTTATAACTGTTTTATACAAAATTATGACTGTTTCATACAAGGTTATGACTGTTTTATATAAGGTTATGACTGTTTTACACAAGGTTATGACTGTTTCATACAAGGTTATGTTAAGAAGTTTGTTAGGTTAGGTTAGGTTAGGTTAGGTTAGGTTAGGTTAAGTTAGGTTAGGTTAGGTTAGGTTAGGTTATTTTTTCTCGTTTTAATTTCAATTTTCTTGTTACTACTTTGACTGCAAGGAAAAGTAGTATAGCGTTTGGTACGGTGTCTGTAACATTTTCAAAAAAAAAAAAAAATTGTATAGAAATCCTTCATATAGCCTCTAGATGACGAATCTGAACTTAGTTTATGTGAGTGTATGTGTGTGCGTCGTCAGCTCGCTCGCTCTGTCGTAAGTCAAAATTTTGTGGCCGCAACTCCTCCTAGACGGTTCAACCGATTTTAATGAAATTTTCAGGATAAATTTGTCTAGTACCCAAGATGGTCATGTGGTTTTATTTTTTTCCAGTAATGCCAACTTTCCGAAAAAAAAATTACTAAAATTTTTAAAAATTCATATTGGCTACGTTATTTAGCCGATTTTGTTCAAATTTTCAGAAAACATTTCCCTAGTGCTCCCATTAATTATATAATTTTATTAACATCCAGTGTTGCCAACTTTCCGAGAAAAAAATTACTAAAGTTTTAAAATTTTTATTATGGCTATGTTATTTAACCGATTTTACTCAAATTTTCACAAAAGATTCTCCTAGTATTCATATAATTTATGTAATTTTAACAAAATACAGTGTTGCTAACTTTCCGAGAAAAAAATTACTAAAATTTATTGTAGCTACATCATTTATTCGATTTTGATCAAATTTTTAGAAAAGTTTTTCCTAGTGCCCACCTGCCCACATAAATTATAATATTATTAAAATACAGTGTTGCCAACTTTCCGAGAAATGTCAAAGTAGTCTCTATATGGGTTTACCCATATACTTCTAATCTTGTTTTAATTTCAAGTTTCGCGTTTCCATATTATTTTCTCGTTTTAATTTCAATTTTTATGTTTCTGGTTTGCAGATAAAATCGGCAACACTGTACAGCCGTGTTTCCTGTTTCTCGTGTTTTCGTGTTTCTGGTTTCCTGTTTTACGGTGCAAAATAAACAGCGGCCATTTTAATGAAATATTACTTACAAAATCGTCTTCATACGGATAATTAATAATGTGAAACGCGTCACAAGATCGACAATTTTCATCATCATTATCAACATATAAAATATGTCTAAACTCATTGAAATGATCGAAATAGAAATCTTTATCGTCCCATCTTAAGAATGCAGTCATCAGATTGATATTAATGACTAAATTAAATAGACTTTCTTCGGCACGAACCTCTGTTATTCCATGTTTTACATTCAACAATGGATTCACTGATTCTAATCGTATCTTCTGCTTCCACATGTATCTAAGACAATAAGGAATTTTTGTATGATTTACAAATGTACTAAATGTACTAAATGTACTAATTGTACTAAATGTATTAATGTAATTATTTTGTCTAGAGATGGAAGTTTTGATTGTGAAATTGAAAAGAGAGTAAATGCTGCTGGTTGTAAGGTACTTTAGGTGCTTTGGGAACTAGAGCTAGGAATGTAAATGTTTCCAAAGAAGCCCGTTTGAGTATATACAATGCAGTTTTGGTGCCTACGTTGATGTATGGTAGTGAATGTTGTTGGGTTTGGTTGCACAAAAGCATAAACGGAAAATGACTGCTGTGCGAAATGAGATTTTTACGTATGGGGTAGCTGGGTGTAACTATAGGAGAGATCGAGGGTACGAAATACGATTAGTGTATGATAGAGTGGTAAATTCGGAAAAAAATGTTGTAGCAAAAGTTGGTGTTAGTCAGTTAAGATGGTTCGGAGACATGTTGAGCGAATGCGTCTAATGAACGTTTGCTGTTGAAAAGATTTATTTGAATGATTTTGATGGTATACGTTTACAAGTGGATCAGTCCGATGAGTAGTTGGAGTGGTGGTATGATTGAGAGGGTGGCTTGCGTGCAGCGAAAGTTTCCAAGTAGTAGGAATAAAAGAGCATGTATGAAAGGCATTATGAATGTGGATGAAGCAAAAGTTGCTTGTGCTGGATAGAAATATTTGGAGGTGACTAATTTCGGGATGATAAAAAAAGTTTGTGCCACACCCTTTTGGGGTACATGGCGTGATTGTGTATGTATATATGTATGTATGTGTATGTGACTTATTATAAATGTTTTTTTTTTTTATTAATGCTATAAGAATTTCTACATTGAAATTGAAAAAATTGTTGTAGCAAATGTTGGTGTTAGTCAGTTAAGATGGTTCGGAGCCATCTTGAACGAATGCGTCTAATGAACGTTTGCTGTTAAAAAGATTTGTATGAATGATTTTTGATAGTATACGTTTGCAAGTGGATGTCCGATGAGTAGTTGGAGTGGAATAATTGAGAGAGTGGCTTACATAAGTAGTAGGAATGCTAGAGCATGCTGTGAAAGTTGGAATGATAAATGTGGATGAAAGTGCAAAAGTTGCTTGTGCTGGATAGGAATGTTTGAATGCGACTGATGATTCGGGATGATCAAAAGAGTTTGTGCCACACCCTTATTTGGGTACATGGCGTGATTGTGCATGTATGTATGTATGTTTTTATAAAAAAATTTAAAAAAATAGTACTTACTTCATATAGATAATTCTTGTTTGATCAAAAATATTGTTAAGTTTAGATTCGTCAGTTGTAATACTCATACTTTTAGCTTCTTCATTGGAAAATACAACATATACAGGTGTCCCTAAAGTTGTGAATATTTTATAATTGTTTTTATCAGCATAGAGAAAATTATTTCTTGATACGTATGACGTAACTATATTCATTACTGTAAAATAATAATTATTTATTATGCATTTTTTTATGTAAAACATTATACAGGGTGATTTATAACGTCGGGGAAAAACTACACCGCATGATTCTTATGAGTAATCTAAATAAAAAAATTAAATAAACATATAAATAATTATTTATAATGCATTTTTCTATGAAAAATACTGTACAGGGTGATTTATGACGTCGGGAATAAACTACACCGGATGATTCTTATGAGTAATCTAAATAAAAAAGTTTAAATAAACATATAAATAATTATTTATAATGCATTTTACTATACCAAATACTATACAGGGTGATTTAGGACGTCGGGGAAATACTACACCGGATGATTCTTATGAGTAATCTAAATAACAAACTTCAAACAAATATAAATAATTATTTAGAATGCATTTTTCTATGCAAAACACTATACAGGGTGATTTATGACGTCGGTGGTAAAACTACACCGCATGATTCCTATGAGTAATCTAAATAAACAAAAATTAAATAAACATATAAATAATTATTTATAATGCATTTTTCTATGCAAAACACTATACAGGGTGATTTATGACGTCGGGGGAAAACTACACCGCATGATTCTTATGAGTAATCTAAATAAAAAACTTTAATTAAACATATAAATAATTATTTATAATGCATTTTATTATACCAAACACTATACAGGGTGATTTATGACGTCGGAAAAAAAATACACCGCATGATTCTTATGAGTAATCTAAATAAAAATCTTTAAATAAACATATAAATAATTATTTATAATGCATTTTTCTATACAAAACACTATACAGGGTGATTTATGACGTCGGTGGTAAAACTACACCGCATGATTCTTATGAGTAATCTAAATGAAAGAACTTTAAATAAACATATAATCAATTATTTATAATGCATTTTTCTATACAAAACACTATACAGGGTGATTTATAACGTCGGAAAAAAACTACACCGCATGATTCCTATGAGTAATTTAAATAAAAAAACTACAAATAAACATACGGTCCGAAAATGCTTTCTAAGGGAACTGTAGCCGTTAGAAGTTTATTACATGTAACATCAATCGCGTTAGTCTTATTTATTATATCAGGAAGAAACAAGATTAGAAGTAAATGGGTAAACCCATATATAGACCACTTTGACATTTCTCGGAAAGTTGGCAACACTGTATTTTAATAATATTATAATTTATGTGCGGGCACTAGGAAATACTTTTCGCGGAAAATTTGATCAAAATCGAATAAATAATGTAGCCACAATGAATTTTTTAAAAAAAATGTTTTATTTTCTCGATAAGTTGGCAATACTGTATTTTATTAAAATTACATTATTTATTTAAGCACTAGGAGAATCTTTTATAAAAATTTGATTAAAATCGGTTAAATAAAATAGTCATAATAAATTTTTTAAAATTTTACTAATTTTTTTCTCGAAAAATTGGCAACACTACTCATCGGACGTCCACTTGCAAACGTATACCATCAACAATCATTCAAATAAATTTTTTCAACAGCAAACGTTTATTAGACGCATTCGCTCAACATGGTTCCGAACCATCTTAACTGACTAACACCAATTTTTGCTAGAACATTTTTTCATTCATTTTTTCTTCTATTCCTACAACTCAATATAATTATACAGGGTGTAACAGAATAACTATTCCTAATTTTAACTGGAGTATCCTGGGCTCAGAATATGAAGATTTAATGCAAATCACTGAGATAAAATGTGGCTCCTTACTGAGCTACAGGGTGTTTTATATAAAAATTTAAAAACGATTTTTGCCCAGTACTTTAAAACTATTTGACGTATCCTTATCATACTTGGCAGGAAATGTAGGTACCGTACACCATACTAAATTATGTTAAATAAAAGTTTCTGGCTACTGCCAGTGGCGTACAACAGGGGCAAGTGAGAGGTTGATCCTTCCTAAATTCTACGCCACTGGCGGAATTGTAATTTTAGCACAATTTTTCGATTCTCCAATACTTGCTGTGTAAAAAACATACTCTTTTTTTGTAACGATAAAGTCACTGTTTTTCGAGATATTTAAAGTTAAACATAAGCTGCACCCTTGGGATTTTTTCAAAATTTGCTCAAAAAAATCTGAAAAAATTCAGTGAAATAGAGAAAAAAATTAGCTACATAATTTCTAAGTAACTTTTTCTCCAACTCATTCTGGTTTGGCTGGAAAAATTATTGAAAATTAATATTTTTTGCATTTAATTTTTTTGATTTTCAATAATTTTTACAGCCAAATCAGAATGAGTTAGAAAAAAAGGTACTTAGTTATTATGTAGCTAATTTTTTTCTCTATTTTACTGAATTTTTTCAGATTTTTTTGAGCAAATTTTGAAAAAATCCCAAGAGTGCAGCTTATGTTTAACTTTAAATATCTCGAAAAACAATGACTTTATCGTTACAAAGGAAGAGTATGTTTTTTACACAGCAAGTATTGGAGAATCGAAAAATTGTGCTAAAATGACAATTCCGCCAGTGGCGTAGAATTTAGGAAGGATCAACCTCTCACTTGCCCCTGTTGTACGCCACTGGCAGTAGCCAGAAACTTTTATTTAACATAATTTAGTATGGTGTACGGTACCTACATTTCCTGCCAAGTATGATAAGGATACGTCAAATAGTTTTAAAGTACTGGGCAAAAATCGTTTTTAAATTTTTATATAAAACACCCTGTAGCTCAGTAAGGAGCCACATTTTATCTCAGTGATTTGCATTAAATCTTCATATTCTGAGCCCAGGATACTCCAGTTAAAATTAGGAATAGTTATTCTGTTACACCCTGTATATTAATACTTACAATATTCTATAGCAATCTTATCATTTCTATCATTTAAAATATAAGCTAAAATAATTTTCTCATTTTTATAAACAATCAATTCCATGTAAAAATCTTCATTCACATTAAATTCTGGTTTCAATCTCTGTTCTTCTAGAATCTCACGTAAAATTCTAATGGGTTCCAAACCCATCTTAAAATGACCAACAATATCTTTAATGCCTTCAAATTTCACATATATGCTATATTCTTTCCATGATAGCCGAAACGTATGGACAACATTTGTTAATGGATTAGCAACTAATTGTAATTCGATTTTTGTCCGGAAATCTTCCCCGGAATTTTTCAATTCCATGTAATAAATACGAGACATAAGGCCCTTGCGTGTTACTGGAGGATTCAAATTTGGAAATTTCACTTGGTCACTAAAACAATAAATGAGATTTCAAATTTGGATATTTCACTTGATCACTAAAAACAAAATGGAGATTTTAGATTCAAATTTGGAAATTTTACTTGATCACTAAAAACAAAATGGAGATTTTAGATTCAAATTTGGAAATTACACTTGATCACTGAAAACCAAAAAATGGAGATTTTAATAAATTAAATAGAGGAGAGATCGCGGGTACGAAATACGATTAGTGTATGATGAGTGTGAAATTCGGAAGAAAAATGTTGTACCAAAAGTTGGTGTTAGTCAGTTAAGATCTGGTTCGGAGCCATGTTGAGCAAAAGATGCATTTGAATAATTTTGATGGTATTTACGTTTGCAAGTAAATGTCCGATGAGTAGTTGGAATGGTGGTATGATTGAGAGAGTGGCTTGCGTGAGCAAAAGTTTGGAAATTGGTGAATCCTAGGATAGATGCATTAAACCTAGGATTTACCAATTAGATGTAGTAAATGTACGAAAAATGGTTTTTTCGGGCTTTTATCAAGCCAAAGTGGTTAGGTTACGTTAGGTTAGGTTAGGTTAGGTTAGGTTAGGTTAGGTTAAGTTAGGTTAGGTTAGGTTAGGTTAGGTTAGGTTAGGTTAGGTTAGGTTAGGTTAGGTTAGGTTAGGTTAGGTTAGGTTAGGTTAGGTTAGGTTAGGTTAGGTTAGGTTAGGTTAGGTTAGGTTAGGTTAGGTTAGGTTAGGTTAGGTTAGGTTAGGTTAGGTTAGGTTAGTTAGTTAGTTAGTTAATTAGTGGCGTGGCAGAAGTCCGAAATTACATTGATGATACATTTTTTTTGTAGTTTTACCATATGAAATTGGTAAATCCTAAGTTTAGCGCGTGGACGTCCGATGAGTAGTTGGAGTGGTATGATTGAAAGTGTTTTGCGTAAGCGAAAGTTTTCAAGTAGTAGGAATAAAAGAGCATGTATGAGAAGAATTATGAATGTGGAAAAAACGAAAGTTGCTTGTTTTAAATAGGAGTGTTTGGAGGCGACTAATTTCGAAATGATAAAAAGAGTTTGTGCCACACCCTTTTTTGGGTACATGGCGTGATTGTGTATGTATGTATTCTAAAATTTACTGTTTTTTGAGCTTTACGAAAACATATATATATATATATATATATATATATCTAATATTATAAAATTCAAATAAATTAATTAAAATTGCTTAATAAGTAATTTTAAGTAAACTTCAAAAGTACTTTTGACAAAAATCACTTTCCAATGTAAGCTAGGAATACAAGCTTATGTTATCGAATCTTACAGGAAATTATCTTTTTTAGCTTGTAATTAATTAAAATTGCTTAATATGTAATTTTAAGTAAACTTCAAAAGCACTTTTGACAAAAATCACTTTCTAAAGTGAGCTAGGAATACAGGCTTATGTTATCAAAATTTACAGGAAATTATCTTTTTTAGCTTGTAATTAATTAAAATTGCTTAATAAGTAATTTTAAGTAAACTTCAAAAGCACTTTTAACAAAAACCACTTTCCAAAATGAGCTACAAATACGGGGCCCTATGTTATCGAAACTTACATGAAATAATCCTTTTTAGCTTGTAATCTTGTATAAAAATAATTATACAAATGCTGCTGATCTGGATCAGTAAATGTCTGATTAAAATACATGAAAATCGAATAAAATTGTGACTGTTCGATTTGCGAGTCAAGTAGCATTCCTAGCGTAGCAGCTCGTAACTCGAAATATTCACCTGGATTTTTTACCAATGGCCAAAATGTCTCAAATGTCTATTAATCAAACAGAAAAATTTATTATTAACAATTAACATTAACATTAACATTAACATTAACATTAACATTAACATTAACATTAACATTAACATTAACATTAACATTAACATTAACATTAACATTAACATTAACATTAACATTAACATTAACATTAACATTAACATTAACATTAACATTAACATTAACATTAACATTAACATTAACATTAACATTAACATTAACAGTTTTTTACAAGGTTACTAGGATTTTTTGAAGGTTTTGACTGTTTTTTACATGGTTACTAAATTTTTGGGAAGGTTATTAAGTTTTTTTTGGAAAGTTATTAAGATTTTTTTGGATGATTATTAAGTTTTTTTGGAATGACAGTTTTTTTTACAAAGTTACTAGAATTTTTGGAAAGTTTTGACTGTTTTTTACATGGTTACTAGGTTTTTGGGAAGGTTATTAATTTTTTTTTGGAAGATTATTATATTTTTTTGGAAGATTATTAAGTTTTTTTTGGAAGGTTTTGACTGTTTTTTACAAGGTTACTAGGATTTTTTGAAGGTTTTGACTGTTTTTTACAAGGTTACTAAATTTTTGGAAAGGTTATTAAATTTTTTTTGGAAGGTTATTAGGTTTTTTTGGAAGATTATTAAGTGTTTTTGGAATGACAGTTTTTTTACAAAGTTACTAGGATTTTTGGAAAGTTTTGACTGTTTTTTACATGATTACTAGGTTTTTGGGAAGGTTATTATGTTTTTTTTGGAAGGTTATTATGTTTTTTTGGAAGATTATTAAGTTTTTTTGGAAGATTATTAAGTTTTTTTGGAAAGTTATGACAGTTTTTTACAAGGTTACTAAGTTTTTTTGGAAGGTTTTGACTGTTTTTTACAAAATTACTACGATTTTTGGAAGGTTTTCACTGTTTTTTACAAAGTTACTAGGTTTTTTGAAAGGTTATTAAGTTTTTTTTGGAAGGTTATTAGGTTTTTTTGGAAGATTATTAAGTTTTTTGGAAGGTTATAATAATTTTTGTAAAAATACATTTTTTTGTAAATTTACAATGTTTATTGTTGGCAACAAAGTATCCAATGATTTTCATTGTAAAATGTTCTTGAGAAAAATTGTTCATAATATGAAATTATGGCTCTGTGAAAGATTTTAAAAATATCAGTTTTTTTTTACAGTGTAACTGAAAATTATATTACTAATAAATAAAAAAAAAATAAATTTTTACTCCAAATTTTTCATAAAGAATTGTAGATCTAAGTGCGTTTAGTGCAGCTGATCTAATATGGCGGATCTCCCTTTTATCCTGGACAATATCCATAAGACATTCCTTGCCAGCCTGGAGCATATTCCCTAATCCATAAATATATATTATCCTTGTTTTAAAATCGGCTGTCTCTGGAATATCAAAATTTTGCAAATTTGCTCAAATTTATTTCTATACTATATGGGTAAACCCATATATATAGACCACTTTGACATTTCTCGGAAAGTTGGCAACACAATATATCTTTAATAAAATTATAATTTATGTGAAACTTTCCTGAAAATTTGATCAAAATCGAATAAATAATGTAGTCACAATGAATTTTTAAAAAAAAATTGTGTTTTTTTACTCTCGATAAGTTGGCAACACTGTATTTTGTTCAAATTGCATAATTTATTTAAGCACTAGGAGAATTTTTTTATGAAAATTTGATTAAAATCGGTTAAATAGTGATCATAATACATTTTTTTAAAATTTACTAATTTTTTTCTCGGAAAGTTGGCAACACTGAATATTAATAAAATTATATAATTAATAGGAGCATTAAGAAAATCTTTTCTGAGAATTTGATCAAAATCGGATAAATAATGTAGCCAATATAAATTTTTAAAAACTTTAGTAATTTTTTTCTCGGAAAGTTGGCATCACTGAAAAAAAATAAAATTACATAACCATCTTGGGTACTAGACAAATTTATCGTGAAAATTTCATTAAAATCGGTTGAACCGTCTAGGAGGAGTTGCGGCCACAAAATTTTGTCTTACGACCGACCTAGCTGACGACGCACATCCATACACCCACTTATAAACTAAGTTCAGATTCGTCATCTAGAGACTATATAAAAGATTTCTATACACATTTTTTTTTGAAAATGTTACAGACACCGTACCAAACGCTATACAACTTTTTCCTTGCAGTCAAAGTGGTAAAAATAAAAAAAAACCTGAACTGTACACTACATACCTTTTGCAGCAACACAAAACTTATCAGCATATTTTTCCAACAAATTTCTAACATCATTATAATCAGTAGAATACCAATTAAGATCCTTGTACAAATCTTTAACGATCAAATTTGAAAATCTCAGCAGACTAGTGTGCTTTGAAATGATGGTTTCGGAATCCACTACATTCTCCATTTCTTCCAGAATCTTAAACCTATCCGTTTTAATATAAAATGGATATTCTGCGACAGTCAAAAAATCCTTCAGATTCGTCAGCGAATTTGTAGTTATTAAGTTTTTGATAATTGCAATAGAATTTTCGTTTCCAATATAAGGGAGAATCGATTTTAAAAATTCCAAATTTACTTTGTCTACAGTGTTTATTAACGACTGTAGCGTTTTGAAATCCATTAGAGAGGTTTGTGCCACTACATCTTCAATAATGTCCAAGTTTTTTGCATCCAAATGCTCTGAGAATTCTTCGTACCAATATTTTTTGAAATATTCCATAAGCGACAGCCATTTTTCTTTAATTAAATCTTGGGATATTTTTTCTTTTTTTTCCTCAAGTTGGTAGTATGGTTTTTGTTTAGACTTATATTCAGTGGGATTTATATCTAATGGTGTTTTTAGCGTAGGATTTAGTTCGAAAATTAGACTAAAAGAATATAAATATAAAACAAGATTAGAAGTATATGGGTAAACCCATATATAGACCACTTTGACAACTTAGACCACTTAGACCACTTAGACCACTTTGACTATTTTGCAAATATAAAACATAAAAATATAAAATATAAAACAAGATTAGAAGTATATGGGTAAACCCATATATAGACCACTTTGACATTTCTCGGAAAGTTGGCAACACTGTATTTTAATAATATTATAATTTATGTGGGCACTAGCAGAAACTTTGAGCGAAAATTTCGATCAAAATCGAATAAATAATGTAGCCACAATGAATTTTTAAAAAATTTTGTGACTTTTTTTCTCGATTAGTTGGCAACACTGTAATTTGTATTTAAAATTGCATAATTTATTTAGGCACTAGGAGAAATTTTTATGAAAATTTGATTAAAATCGGTTAAATAAAATGGTCATAATAAATTTTTAAAAATTTTAGTAATTTTTTTCTCGGAAAGTTGGCAACACTGTATTTTGTTAAAATTACATAAATTATATAAATACTAGGAGAACCTATGTGAAAATTTGAGTAAAATCGATTAAATAACATGGCCATAATAAAATTTTTAAAATTTTAGTAATTTTTTTCTCGGAAAGTAGGCAACACTGTATTTTGTTAAAATTACATAAATTATATAAATACTAGAAGAACCTATGTAAAAATTTGAGTAAAATCGATTAAATAACATGGCCATAATAAAAATTTTAAAATTTTAGTATTTTTTTCTCGGAAAGTTGGCAACACTGGATATTAATAAAATTATATAATTAATGGAAAAGTTAGGAAAATCTTTACTGAAAATTTGATCAAAATCGGATAAATAACGTAGCCAATATAAATTTTTAAAAACTTTAGTAATTTTTTTTTATGTTCTACGAAATCTATGTTCCTTTAAATCTATGTTCTTGAAAAATCTATGTTCTTTTAAATCTATGTTCTACGAAATCTATGTTTCTTTAAATCTATTTTTTTTAAAAATCTATGTTCTTTTAAATCTATGTTCTGCGAAATTTATGTTCCTTTAAATCTATGTTCTTAAAAATCTATGTTTCTTTAAATCTATGTTCTTAAAAATCTATGTTCCTTTAAATCTATGTTCTACGAAATCTATGTTTTTTTAAATCTATGTTCTTGAAAAATCTATGTTCTTTTAAATCTATGTTCTACGAAATCTAAGTTTTACTGTGGTTTTAAATTTTGCCATCTTTGTTATATTAATTTGAAAATTATTTTGACTTACTTTTGTTCTATTTTCAAAGACGAGGTTGCATTTTTAGTACTTTTATACTTCATAATACAGTTGGATTCCACTATATTTGGTAAAACATTATTCTGTGTATTAAATATATAATAACTACTTGTCTTTCCACTATAACGCCCTTTTTGCTCGAATTTATTTTTTTCAAAATAACTACAGCCTTTATGATCAAATTTCTTTACTATCTTAATTTTATTTTCGGTTTTTACATTATTATAGTAAACTAAGCAATCTCCGTAAAGATTTTTCTAAAAATAATACAGAAACAAGATTAGAAGTAAATGGGTAAACCCATATATAGACCACTTTGATAATTCTCGAAAAGTTGGCAACACTGTATTTTAATAATATTATAATTTATGTAAACACTAGGAAATACTTTTCTGGAAATTTGATCAAAATCGAATAAATAATGTAGCCACAATGAATTTTTTTTTAAAATTTTGTAATTTTTTTTCTCGATAAGTTGGCAACACTGTATTTTGTTAAAATTGCATAAATTATATGATTACTAGGAGAATCTTTTGTGAAAATTTGAATAAAATCGGTTAAATAAAGTGATCATAATAAATTTTTAATAATTTTAGTAATTTTTTTCTCGGAAACTTGGCAACATTGGATATTAATAAAATTATATAATTAATGGTAGCATTAGGGATATCTTTTCTGAAAATTTGATGAAAATCGGATAAATAATGTAGCCAATATAAATTTTTAAAAACTTTAGCAATTTTTCTCTCGGAAAGTTGGCAACACTGTATTTTGTTAAAATTACATAAATTATATGATTACTAGGAGAATCATTTGTGAAACTTAGAGTAAAATTGGTTAAATAACATGGCTATAATATATTTTTAAAAACTTTAGTAATTTTTTCTCTCGGAAAGTTGGCAACACTGGATATTAATAAAATTATATAATTAATGAGAGCATTAGCGATATCTTTTCTAAAAATTTGATTAAAATCGGATAAATAATGTAGCCAATATGAATTTTTAAAAACTTTTCTCGGAAAGTTGACATTACTGGAAAAAACCAAAACCACATGACCATCTTGGACACTAGACATATTTATCTTGAAAATTTCATTAAAATCCTTTTGTTTTTTTATTATCAAAATTTCTCACCTCAGATGTAATTAAATTTTCCGAAATACTCTTATCAATTTGGAATAGAATTCCTAAGGCCTTTTTGATATTTGTCGACCATATTGGATCATTTGATTTAAAGCCAAATGATTCGATGTCATTTTTGTAAATTTTGTCATTATTTACTATAAAAGGCTCTAATAAGATTTTGGCGTTTTCATCTAAAGAAATTTCCTCCACAATATTATTTAAATTTGCTCCACTGTAGGAACTTGTTTTTAGATTTTCTAGCTGTAAATGATAACAAAAAATTAATTACAAAAAATATTTATGTTTCTAGTAAAAACAGACGAATCTAAATACTAAAATAAAATAAAGACTATATACATACATACATACATACATACATACACAATCACGCCATGTACCCAAATAAGGGTGTGGCACAAACTCTTTTCATCATCCCGAAATCAATTGCCTCCAAACATTCCTATCCAGCACAAGCAACTTTCGCACTTTCATCCACATTCACAATTCCTCCTCTCATCGCATGCTCACTTCTATTCCTACTACTTGTAAACTTTCGCTGCACGCAAGCCACTCTCTCAATCATACCACCACTCCAACTACTCATCGGACGTCCACCTGCAAACATATACCATCAAAAATCATTCAAATAAATCTTTCTAACAGCAAACGTTCATTAGACGCATTCGCTCAACATGTCTCCGAACCATCTTAACTGACTAACACCAACTTTAGCTACAACATTTTTTCTTCAATTTCACACTCATCATACACTAATCGTATTTCGTACCCGATCTCTCCTATAGTTACACCACATATTTATCTTTCTAGTAAAAACAGACGAATCTAAATACTAAAATAAAATAAACTGTATGTAATTGTTACTAATATCTTATTTAGAGCTCTAATTACTCTGTTTTGAACACAGACAACAAAATGGCGCAAATGATATAATACATAAATTATCTAAAAAATAAACGTTAAGTGTGTACAATGTGAAAATGATTAATAACAAGATTAGAAGTATATGGGTAAACCCATATATAGACCACTTTGACATTTCTCCGAAAGTTGCGGCAACACTGTATTTTAATAATATTATAATTTATGTGGGCACTAGCGAGAAACTTTTTTGAAAATTGAATAAATAATGTAGCCAATATGAATTTTTAAAAACTTTAGTAATGTTTTTCTTGGAAAGTTGGCATCACTGGAAGAAACCAAAACCACATGACCCTATCTTAGGTACTAGACAAATTTATTCTAAAAATTTCATTAAAATCGGTTGAACCGTCTAGGAGGAGTTGCGGCCACAAAATTTTGACTTACGACCGCGCGAGCTGACGACGCACACACATACACCCACATAAACTAAGTTCAGATTCGTCATCTAGAAGCTATATGAAAAATTTCTATACAATTTTGTTTTTCTTACTAATGTTACAGACACCGTACCAAACGCTATACCACTTTTCCTTGCAGTCAAAGTGATAAAAACAGTAATAGTGATAATAATTGATATTAGAAACATTTGCACGCTATAATATTTTGAAAAATATTTTTGAGATTTTCTGAGAAAGAAATTATCATCAAATTCAAATTTTTCGGAGTTGACTTTAAAGTCTTTAGTACTTAGATTGCTTTTTATTTTTACTATACATACATACATACATAATCATGCCATGTACCCCCAAATAAGGGTGTGGCACAAACTCTTTCCACTCATTCCGACGAAATCAGTCGCCTCCAAACATATTCCTATCCAGCACAAGCAACTTTCGCACACACATCCACATTCATTCATTCCTCTCACAGCATGCTCTTCTATTCCTACTACTCTAACTTTTAATATATTTATATACTAACGATTAACCTACTTGAAAAACTCTATAATCAGTGAAAGATGTAATAATTATATTTCCAGAGAGTGTCCATAGCGAGTGGCCATCCGTATGTGGCATAGTTTGCCCAACTGTTGTATTTGAATGAAATGTATACGTCCATGTTTCGCCATTTACATTTACAGTAGTTACAGAATTTACAGAATTTTTATGGAAGAATATCAGTAACAAAATCACTAAGTATTTATCTGGAAAAAAATTGTATTACATTTTATTTACAGAATTTAATTACAGAATATTTATTTAATTTAATTTAATTTAATTTTTTTTAATTTAATTTAATTTAATTTAAAATAATTTAATTTAATATAATTTAATTTAATTTAATTTAATTTAATTTAATATAATTTAATTTAATTTAATTTAATTTAATTTAATTTAATTTAATTTAATTTAATTTAATTTAATTTAATTTAATTTAATTTAATTTAATTTAATTTAATTTAATTTAATTTAATTTAATTTAATTTAATTTAATTTAATTTAATTTAATTTAATTTAATTTAATTAAATTTAAATTTAATTTAATTTAATTTAATTTAATTTAATATAATATAATTTTTTTTAATTTAATTTAATTTAATTTAATTTAATTTAATTTAATTTAATTTAATTTAATTTAATTTAATTTAATTTAATTTAATTTAATTTAATTTAATTTAATTTAATTTAATTTAATTTAATTTAATTTAATTTAATTTAATTTAATTTAATTTAATTTAATTTAATTTAATTTAAATTTAATTTAATTTAATTTAATTTAATTTAATATAATATAATTTTTTTTAATTTAATTTAATTTAATTTAATTTAATTTAATTTAATTTAATTTAATTTAATTTAATTTAATTTAATTTAATTTAATTTAATTTAATTTAATTTAATTTAATTTAATTTAATTTAATTTAATTTAATTTAATTTAATTTAATTTAATTTAATTTAATTTAATTTAATTTAATTTAATTTAATTTAATTTAATTTAATTTAATTTAATTTAATTTAATTTACTTCCATTAACAGTTGTTACAGAATATTTATTAAACAAGATTAAAAGTATATGGGTAAACCCATATATAGACCACTTTGACATTTCTCGGAAATTTGGCAACACTGTATTTTAATAATATTATAATTTATGTGGGCACTAGGAGAAACTTTCCTGAAAATTTAATCAAAATCGAATAAATAATGTAGCCACAATAAATTTTTTTAAAAAATATGTGATTTTTTTCTCGATAAATTGGCAACACTGTATTTTGTTAAAATTGCATAATTTATTTAGGTACTAGGATTAAAATCGGTTAAATAAAGTGATCATAATAAATTTTTAAAAATTTTAGTAATTTTTTTCTCGGAAAGTTGGCAACACTGTATTTTGTTAAAATTACATAAATTATATGATTACCAGGAGAATCTTTTGTGAAAATTTGAGTAAAATCGGTTAAATAACATGGCCATAATATATTTTTAAAAACTTTAGTAATTTTTTCTCGAAAAGTTGGCATTACTGGAAAAAACCAAAACCACATGACCAACTAGGGCAGTAGACAAATTTATCCTGAAAATTTCATTGCATTCGGTTGAACCGTCTAGGAGGAGTTGCGGCCACAAAATTTTGACTTACAACCGAGCGAGCTGACGACGCACATCCATACACCCACTTATAAACTAAGTTCAGATTCGTTATCTAGAGGCTATATAAATGATTTCAATACAGAAATTTATTTTTTTGAAAATGTACCAAACGCTATACCACTTTTTCCTTGCAGTCAAAGTGGTAATAATAAAAAAACTGAGAATATAATTATTCTTTTATTGATAAAAATATATAGAAATATTTTAACGTCAACAAAGCAAATAAATCTAGAATAAATACTTGAACTTGATTCGTTTGAAACTTGAACTTGATTCGAGAAAAAGTACTTTGCAAAGTACTTACCAGAACTTGTTTTGATCGCCATGTTGAAGCACATTAAAAATATATTAATTCATCTCGTTCAGATGTTTTTCTATTATTAAATGTGAATTGTAGAAAAAATTTAAGAAACTGATAAATTTTATCAATAATAATAAAAATAAAATGACCAAATGAGACAAATATTTACACTAATAAGATAAACTTTCATATAAATATTATTTAGAAATATATATATATATATATATATATATATATATATATATATATATATATATATATACGGGGTGTTCGTTCGTTAAGTTACTAAAGGTACTAAAGTTACTAAAGGTTACTTAAGGTAGTAAAAAATACTTAAAATGACCAAATGAGACAAATATTTATACTAATAAGATAAACTTTCATATAAATATTATTTAGAAATATATATATATATATATATATATATATATATATATACGGGGTGTTTGTTCGTTAAGTTACTAAAGGTACTAAAGTTACTAAAGCTTACTTAAGGTACTAAAAAATACTTAAAATGACCAAATGAGACAAATATTTATACTAATAAGGTAAACTTTCATATAAATATTATTTAGAAATATATATATATATATATATATATATATATATACGGGGTGTTCGTTCGTTAAGTTCGTATGGGGGTTTAACATGTAAGTTCGATAATTGGCGATATACTTCTTTCTCGAGTTAAATTCGGACCGGAGAAATACTTAGAATACTTTTTGATAGACAATAAAAAGTTCTATAATTTGGTTTTAGTTCTAATTTGCTAGCATGTGCCGTTTGGGCGCTAGAATTTTTTTTTGATTTTTTGGTTTATATATTTTTTCTCAAAAACTATGAGGTGTAGGAAAATGAGCATAATATGGAAAAATGCGGAATAATGAGTACGATAATTGAGTAAAGAAACCATTATTCTAAGATGCATCGTTTAGTAGAAAAAAATTAAAAACTAAATTTTTGAAAATTTAAAAAAAAAAAAATAAATTAAAATTTTCAATAATTTTTCCTGTCAAATTAAAATGAGTTAGAAAAAAAGTTACTTATCTATTATGTAGGTAATTTTTAACTCTGGTTTACTGAATTTTTTCATATTTATTTTAACAAATTTTTAAAAATGTCTTATTTTGAAATTTTTTTTTTAAAATTCAGTTTTTAATTTTTTCCTACTAAACAATGCATCCTAGAATAATGGTTTTTTTACTCAATTATCGTACTCATTATTCCGCATTTTTTCATATCATGCTTATTTTCCTACACCTCATAGTTTTTGAGAAAAAAAATAAAAACCAAAAAATCAAATAAAAATTCTAGCGCTCAAACGGCACATGCTAGCAAATTAGAACTAAAACCAAATTATAGAACTTTTTATTGTCTATCAAAAAGTATTCTAAGTATTTTTTCGAATTTTACTCGAGAAAGTAGTATATCGCAAATTATCGAAATTGCATGTTAAACGCCCATATGAACTTAACGAACGAACACCCCGTAAGAATAAATAAATGTGGGCGAATTTCATGTAAGTACAATTGAAAATTAACAATATATATATATATATATATATATATATATATATATATATATATTATATAATTTATTTAGGCACTAGGAAAAATTTTTATGAAAATTTGATTAAAATCGGTTAAATAAAATGGTCATAATGAATTTTTAAAAATTTTACTAATTTGTTTCTCGGAAAGTTGGCAACACTGTATTTTGTTAAAATTACATAAATTATATGAATACTAGGAGAATCTTTTGTGAAAATTTGAGTAAAATCGGTTGAATAACATGGCCATAATATATTATTAAAAAATTTAGTAATTTTTTTCTCGAAAAGTTGGCAACACTGGATATTAATAAAATTATATAATTAATGGGAGCGTTAGGAAAATCTTTTCTGAAAATTTGATCAAAATCGGATAAATAACGTAGCCAATATGAATTTTTAAAAACTTAAGTAATTTTTTCTGGGAAAGTTGGTGATCGGTATAATTATGCTTGATGTTAATTTTTGCATAAACAATAACCAAACGAGTGAGACATGCGGCGTCTCTAGTTATGATAGTTTTTAAATTACTGTTTGTAAAATAAAACTGTTTGAATATAGTGGACTGTATTTATAATTGTTAATAATAATTGATGTTATAACCGAATATAATGCGATTATGCAAATATAATTATGATAAAGGTATGACTCTCTAAAGTAGATGTTTCTTGTATGGATGTTGATACACGACTCTCTTGTCTCTCATGAGACTGAAAAAACTCTGCGTTAAAAATCTATCTTTTTCTCACCAAAAATATCTCTGTTTCTCTTATGTAAAACTATTAAACACAAAAGTCTCATATTACAAACATAAGCTAAGCCTAAATCTAGAAAACACTTATGATACTAAACACTATTCATAATCTTTTAAACTAAAATGTCAAAAATCCTTAAATTTATTATTCTAAGGGTCTGTTATGTGACCTATTGCACATGGCGTTGTGGTTAGCAGCAAACCACTTGAATATAGCGTAAACAGTTGGCATTACTGAAGAAAACCAAAACCACATGACCATCTTGGGCACTAGACAAATTTATTCTGAAAATTTCCTCAAAATCGGTTGAACCGTCTAGGAGGAGTTGCGACCACAATATTTTGACTTACGACCGAGCGAACGAGCTGACGACGCATATCCATACACCCACAACTAAGTTCAGATTCGTTATTTAGAGGCTATATGAAGGATTTCTATACAATTTTTTTTGTTTTTGCTAATGTTACAGACACCGTACCAAACGCTATACCACTTTTTCCTTACACTCAAACTGGTAATAACATAATATTAATTCTTTTTTCTTTTCTAAATCATTAATAATATTATTATTATTAATAATAACAAAAATCGAAGAAAATATAAATTAAAAAACAAAAGAATAATTTTCAAAAAACTATATTCGATTGCCCTTTAGACCTTTACGCATTTACGTATGATTAAACAAGTTATTTTGATAAAATTAACAGAAGTTTTTCTAAGAAATCAGACAAAGTCCAAAGATATTTCTTCTTATCTTATCATATTAGCGGGTTTCAAAGACGGAATCCTTCCTTTATGTTATCAACATTACTAACTAAATTTTAGTAAAGTCAGTGGCGTAGTTCAAATTCAGTTTTTTTATATTTCATTAAAATTAAAAAAATTTGAATTGCGCATGTGCGCTCACTTGAATCTCAACTAATTGTATGCACTATATACCGGGTGTTCGTTCGTCAAGTTCGTATGGGCGTTTAACATGTAATTTCGATAAATTGCGATATACTACTTTCTCGAGTAAAATTCGAAGAAATACGAAGAATACTTTTTGATAGACAATAAAACGTTCTATAATTTGGTTTTAGTTTCAATTTGCTAGCATGTGCCGTTTGGGCGCTAGAATTTTTTGATGATTTTTTGGTTTTTATTTTTTTTCTCAAAAACTATGAGGTGTAGGAAAATAAGCATGGCATAGAAAAATGCGGAATAATGAGTACGATAATTGAGTAAAAAAACCATTATTCTACAATGCATCGTTTAGTAGAAAAAAATTAAAAACTAAATTTTTGAAAATTTGACAAGGGGGGACCCTTGGGATTTTTTCAAAATATGACTTTTTTCAAAATTTGCTCAAAAAAATCTGAAAAAATTCAGTAACATAGAGAAAAAATTTAGCTATATAATAGATAAGTAACTTTTTTCTCTAATTCATACTGATTTTGCAGGAAAAATTATTGAAAATTCTAAAATGCAGTTTTAAGGTGCCTACGTTGATGTATGGTAGTGAATGTTTTTAGTTGCATCAGTGGCGTAGTTCAAATATATTTCATTAAAATAATTATATTACAATTTAAAAAAAAAATCTAATACTATTTTTAAAATTTAATTTAAATTATAAACACGTAAAATAACGTAGAAACAAAGTACCAATTTTTACCACTTTGAATGCAAGGAAAAAGTGGTATAGCGTTTGGTACGGTGTCTAAAACATTTTCAAAAAAACAAAATTGTGTATAGAAATCCTTCATATAGTCCCTAGATGACGAATCTGAACTTAATTTATAAGTGGGTGTATGGATGTGCGTCGTCAGCTCGCTCGCTCGGTCGTAAGTCAAAATATTGTGGTCGCAACTCCTCCTAGACGGTTCAACCGATTTTAATGAAATTTTCAGGATAAATTTGTCTAGTGCTCAAGATGGTCATGTGGTTTTGTTTTTTCCAGTAATGTCAACTTTCCGAGAAAAAAATTACTAAAGTTTTTAAAAATTCATATTGGCTACGTTATTTATTCGATTTTGATCAAATTTTCAGAAAAGATTTCCCTAATGCTTCCATTAATTACATAATTTTATTAATATTCATTGTTGCCAACTTTCCGAGAAAAAAATTACTAAAATTTTTAAAATTTTATTATGACCATGTTATTCAACCGATTTTACTCAAATTTTCACAAAAGATTCTCCTAGTATTCATATAATTTATGTAATTTTAACAAAATGCAGTGTTGCCACCTTTCCGAGAAAAAAATTAGTAAAATTTTAAAAAATTTATTATGACCATTTTATTTAACCGATTTTAATCAAATTTTCATAAAAGTTTTTCCTAGTGCCTAAATAAATTATGCAATTTTAACAAAATACAGTGTTGCCAACTTATTGAGAAAAAAATCACAAATTTTTTAAAAAATTTATTGTGGCTACATTATTTATTCGATTTTGATCAAATTTTCAGAAAAGTATCTCCTAGTGCCCACATAAATTATAATATTATTAAAATACAGTGTTACCAACTTTCCGAGAAATGTCAAAGTAGTCTATATATGGGTTTACCCATATACTTCTAATCTTGTTAAAATTTAATTTAAATCATAAACACATAAAATAACGTAGAAACAAAGTACAGTGCGACCTCGTTAATCCGAGCTTCAGTAGATCGGATTCTTCGGTAATCCGGCGAAGCATTTGAATTGTATTGAGTATTTTATAATCCGGATTTGATAGTACTCGTTAATCCGGGCCTGCGTTTTTAATTAAATTCCAGACGTCTACTTCATACAAATTAATGAAGAAAAACTGAAATCGTTAGTGGGGTATTCCCCTAACTTACTAACATTCGAAATTCGGCCGGATCAGATGTCTGGGAGTTCCACATAAGCAGTGCGAGCCTTTGTTTTGACAACTATACATGTATCTCGTACAGTGACATACCTAGGTAGTGTGTTTTAAGTGCTATTTTAAGTGCTATTTTAAGTGTTATTTTAAGTGCTACATATAAACATTTCTTATACATACACAAATTAAAATGCCTCCTAAAAGAAAACATAATACATTGTCAATAAAACAAAAATCCGATATAATAGAAAGATTAGATCGTGGTGAAAGTGGAAAAGTGTTGTCAAACGAATACGGCGTAGGAACATCAACAATTTCGGATATAAAAAAAAAACAAAGACAAAATCGGAAGGTATAGTATATTTTAAAGACAATTATGTACTTTCATTACATGTGTGTCTCGTCTTTTAGATTTGTTAGCAAATGTGATTCCAGTCCCGGCTTCAGAAAAACTTTAAAAAAGGCCGAATACCCAGCAATGGAAAAACGGTTGTATGCATGGTTTTGTACACAACGATCAAGACACGTTCCGATTTCCTATGAAATTTTATCTGCCAAAGCAAAACAATTTTGTACTGAAACCTATGGAAATGATAACTTTAGAGCTAGCAGGGGCTGGATTTCTAATTTCAAAAAAAGGCATGGTCTGTGTTCTTTAAAAGTGTGTGGCGAAAAACTATCCAACGATCAAAGCGCCGTTGATCCCTTCATAACTGCACTTGCAGAAAAGATACAACAGTTAAAACCTCACACCTACTCAAATATACAATGCAGACGAATCTGCCCTATATTGGAAAATGTTGCCTGAAAAAACGCTGGTTCGTTCTCAAGAAAAGACCGCACCAGGACGAAAAATTAGCAAAGAACGCATTACATTTCTAGCATGTTGTAATGCTAATGGTTCACACAAATTGAAGCTGTTGGTAATAGGGAAAGCAAAAAATCCAAGGCCATTCAAAAATGTGAATATACCTGTTGAATACAAATCCTCTGCCAATGCATGGATGACAACAGCTATTTTTCAACAATGGTTTCAATATTCATTTATACCTCAAGTTAGAAGACATTTAAGAAGTCTCAATGTGACTGAAAGAGCCCTGTTAATCGTCGATAACGCCTCGAGTCACGGAACTGTAGAAGAGCTGACTAGCGAGGATGGAGAATTTACAACAATCTTTCTTCCACCAAATTGTACAGCACTTTTACAACCTATGGATCAAAATGCCATCAGACTGACAAAATTATTTTATCGGAGAAGTCTTTTAAGCCATATTTTATCTAATAACGAAGAGAACGTTGTTAAGTTATTAAAAAGCATGAATTTGAAGGACGCTGTATGTCTACTAGACAATGCTTGGAAAAAAGTCTCCTCCGAAGTCGTTCAAAAGTGCTGGCACAAAATTCTTGCTCATGTAGCAAATAACGATTCAGACACTGAATATGATGCTGAAGATCTGATTCCTCTCCATCAATTGCGGCGCAATATGCTTTCTGTGGCTGAAGAGATAACAAATGTTTCAGATATGATCAATGTTCTCACCTAGCAAAATCTGACCGGCGTAGAAATACGTAACTGGCTTGAAAATGATGAAGATTTGTTACCACTCGAAGACATAGATGTTGCAGACGATGATAGTGAAAATGAAGGTCCAGAATTAAATACAAACAAGACTGTTACGGATGATGAGGCAGTTAAAAGTTTCACTACATGCATAAAGTGGGCGGAAGAAAATAATATCTCACTACATGATGTTCTTGTACTTCAGAGACTGCAAGAAACGGCACGTATAATGAACTTGAAAAAAATGAAGCAAATGAAAATTACAAAATATTTCACAAAATTATAATATAAAATTTTATAAAATGCATTCTGTATTACATAATTTTCTGTTTATATAGTATTTTCTAGTTGTATTGTAATAAATATTTCACTTTTTATTAAAAAACTGTACCGCTTCAGTAATCCGAATTATTTACTAATGCGGATCGCCGCGGTTTTAATTAGTCCGAATTATCGAGGTTGCACTGTACCAATTTTTACCACTTTGAATGCAAGGAAAAAGTGGTATAGCCTTTGGTACGGTGTCTGAAACATTTTCAAAAAAACAAAATTGTGTATAGAAATCCTTCATATAGTCCCTAGATGACGAATCTGAACTTAATTTATAAGTGGGTGTATGGATGTGCGTCGTCAGCTCGCTCGCTCGGTCGTAAGTCAAAATATTGTGGTCGCAACTCCTCCTAGACGGTTCAACCGATTTTAATGAAATTTTCAGGATAAATTTGTCTAGTGCCCAAGATAGGGTCAAGTGGTTTTATTTTTTTCCATTAATGCCAACTTTCCGAGAAAGTATTACTAAAGTTTTTAAAAATTCATATTGGCTACGTTATTTATCCGATTTTGATCAAATTTTCAGAAAAGATTTCCCTAATCCTCCCATTAATTATATAATTTTATTAATATCCAAAGATATTCCAAAGACGGAATCCTTATTTATGTTATCACATTAATAACTAAATTTTAGTAGCGTCAGTGGCGTAGTAAATAAATAATGTAGCCAATATAAATTTTTGAAAAACTTTAGGCATTACTGGAAAAAACCAAAACCACATGACCATGAAAATTTGATTAAAATCGGTCAAATAAAATGATCATAATGAATTTTTAAAAATTTTAGTAATTTTTTTCTCGGAAAGTTGGCAACACTGTATTTTGTTAAAATTACATAAATTATATAAATACTAGGAGAATCTTTTGGGAAAATTTGAGTAAAATCGGTTAAATAACATGGCCATAATATATTGTTAAAAATTTTAGTAATTTTTTTCTCGGAAATTTGGCAACACTTGATATTAATAAAATTATGTAATTAATGGGATCAGTAGGGATATTTTTTCTGAAAATTTGATCAAAATCGGATAAATAATGTAACCATTAATAGAAAAAAATAAAACCACATGACCATCTTGGGTACTAGATAAATTTATCCTGAAAATTTCATTAAAATCGGTTGAACCGTCTAGGAAGAGTTGCGGCTACAAAATTTTGACTTACGACCGAGCGAGCGAGCGGACGACGCACATTTATACACCCACTTATAAACTAAGTTCAGATTCGTCTGATCTAGAGGCTATATGAAGGTTAGTAAATTTGTATTTTATATTTTATTTTTACGAAATTTTACTACACTTTTTAGTTTTAATTATTTAACTATTAAAATGCGCTTTAATAATTTAATTACATAGTTAATTACAGTGTTAAGTTAACAAGATAATTAAGTTTGTTTTGCAAACTTAATCACATAGTTAAGCATGTGATTAAGTTACTAAATTTGTATATTTTTATCAGGAATTTTAATTTAGGTACTTTTTTTATGTTTTAATTATTTAATTCAAAGTGTATTTCAATAATTGGTAAATATTGTTTTTAATTATTTTATTATTTTGTATAATGACTTTATTAAAATAAAATATAACATTAATATATTTATTTTTATTTTTACACATTTGCAAAAAATGATTTTATTAATTTAATAAAAAAATATCTTTGTTACATTTTTGTTAAACTATCTTAAACCAAAATATAAATTTACTTTATTTAATAAGCATTAAAATGTAGTTTAAATCAGAGATTGTTTTTGTTAGATTATTTTTTAAAAATAAATTATATGTTATATAACGTTACGCAAATAACGTTATGAAAATCATTTTTATTTATAACTTTGAAATTATCTGTAAAGTGTAAATTTTAAAAATATTATCAAATTAACTTTCATGTTTGAAATATCGTTACAAACAAATCACCCACCAAATTTGCTTAAGACAAATTAGTTGTTATATTTCTGTCGTCTACAAAATATTTTATTGAACCATTAGCGAAACATAATTATAGTAATGGATGGCATTTAACAACTTACCTTTCAGATACTGAAATGTACCCCATATGTTGGAGCGTTCTAGAAGAATATAATAGTACAAATTCAAAATTATTGGAAAGAAAAGAAAAGAGGACCTATTAATCGCATTACGTAAAGCTAGAGAACAAGAATTTAGGATTTCAATTTGGAATTTGGCAACAATTTACTAGACAAAAAATATATTATCAATATATTAATGAATAAAACTATGCGCAAAATCTACAATTCAAATATTTATTCATTATCAGATAATCGCATATTGAATCGACTACAACTACCGCTGCTAATCATAAAGTTCAATAATTAAAGTTCATTATTTTAAATTACGAATTCATAATCTAACTCAATCAATAACTTTTAAAACAGAACGAAATCGCCATCATTATACAAAAATGGTACATTTACAAATCAATAATTTAACAATTGTATCTATATTAAAATTGAGTATTAATAGAACAAAGTTCATGTTAATATTTTTGCAATATTAACATATTAGTAAATTTATAAATAACAAACAACTTATTTCATTGATATTATTTAAATATTTTATATATAATATTATTTTTATCTTATGACATATTTATATTAATTAACATAATTAAGTAAAAAAAACATTTCCTTATTTGTGTTTCTGTAATAAGTTTGAAAATGTATGATTTTCATAAATTTTTACAATCTACATTAGATAAAAAATAAATATTTAACTAAATATAAAGGAACATTACTTAGCTGGCCAATGCCCCAAAATCTGAACCTAAACTTTTATAGGTCCTATGATAGGCTTAAAGAAAAATATTTTATTCATATTATTAAATAAAATTAAAACAACTTATAAATACATATTACAAAATAATATTGATTTATTTATTAATTTTAATTTCATATATATTTTACATATTTAATAAAAATAAAATTAATATAAATTTAAAAAAATACATAAAACTGTAGGCAAATGCTGACATTTTTACATTACAATATCAACAAAGTGTTATCTTCTTGTCACAATAAATTAGGAATTAGGAATGCATAAACAAATTGTCATTTCATGTTGTGTTATAAATTTCCAAATACATGTTGATTTTATAGAAATTAAAAAATATCATTGTACAGAAAGTCTCAATCAAACTGTCGTTTTATGCACAAGTACAAGAGTTGGACTTGGTGTAAAAACTAAAAATGTGTCAAATGTTCGGATTGCTCAAATTCTTGTGCTTGCGTAAAACTAAAACGCCAGTTTGAATGAGCCTTAACATTTAAATTTTGTTTAAGATAATAATCATGCTGCCAAAACAGTTTTATGATTTAGTTTTAGTTTCACGATTTAACGCAGCGAAAAAACTTGATCATTTACATTGCCTGTCTGTCTTGATCCATTTTCAGTTACGCCTGCGCAGTGATGACAATTTAAATGTTGTTGAAAATTATTTTTGACTTGTCTGTTTACGTTGTTTACATTCCAAACAGTTTTTGATTACATTCAGTACAGTTTTTTTTTTTTACAGTTTAAATTGTTTTGCGTTAAATATGTTTGAAGAAGAATTTATATACAAAATAAGACCTGTACAATCATTTCAAAAATACGAATGCAAAACAATATTTCAAATTGTATACTACATAAATAAAATTTTACAATAAATTTATCATCTTCTATGTTTTCGCAAATTTTTCTTCTGTTTCTAAAATAAATTTTATTTTAGTATATTAAATACGTATTTTCAAAATGATATTAATTTTATTTTCTAAATTGCTCATTTACATATTATAAATTTAACGTGTCTTTCATAAAAACAAATATACATCGCTATCTCATGTAACTGAAATCTGATTGGCCGTTCTTAAATCATAAGTGAATTTTTGTTAGAAACCTTGGTTAGGTCAAACTTTGGCTGAGATAAAACAAAGTTTGCTAATGAAACTAAATCCGTCCATTCGCAATGTATTCCTATAAGCTCGCATGTTGTTTGGTTCAGAACCACTAGCTCCGCAATTAAACAAAGACCAGTCTGAATGAGACTTAACAATATTTAAAGATTAATCATTAAAAAAAAAAAAATTACAAAAATTAATGAATTACGTTATGAATACGAATATGTTTTTTTTTTAATTCTACTCTCTGTAAAAGTTTCCTATTTCGCATTCTTCAGGTGTCTTCTTTGCATGAGAACGGATATGTCTCTTTAAAATGTCACTACTAATAAGAGCTTTCTCACACATTTTTGCATTTATAAGGTCTCGCTTTTGTATGAGAACGGATATGGCTCTTTAAATTTTCACTCGTAATAAAAGTTTTCTCACATATTTCGCATTCATAAGGTCTCTCATTTGTATGAGAACGGATATGTTTTCTTAAATCTCCACTTTGAGTAAATATTTTCTCACATATTTCACATTTATAAGGTCTCTTATTTGTATGTATACGAATATGATCTTTTAAATGTCCACTTTGAGTAGATGCTTTGTCACAAATTTCGCATTTATAAGGTCTCTCATTTGTATGTGAACGGATATGTTTTGTTAAATTTCCACTTTCAATAAAAGTTTTCTCACATATTTCGCATTTATAAGGTCTCTCATTTGTATGTATACGAATATGATTTTTTAAATATCCACTTCGAGTAAACGCTTTGTCACATATTTCGCATTTATAAGGTCTCTCATTTGTATGTGAACGGATATGTTTTGTTAAATTTCCACCATCAGTAAATTGTTTTTCACATATTTCGCATTTATAAGGTCTCTCATTTGTATGAGAACGGTTATGAACTTTCAAATGTCCACTTTGCGTAAAATCTTTTTTACATATTTTGCATTTATAGGGTCTCTCATTTGTATGTACACGAGTATGTTCTTTTAAATGTCCACTTCGAGTAAATGTTTTCTCACATATTTCGCATTTATAGGGTCTCTCATTTGTATGTACACGAGTATGTTCTTTTAAATGTCCACTTTCAGTAAATGTTTTCTCACATATTTCGCATTTATAAGGTCTCTCATTTGTATGAGAACGGATATGTCGTCTTAAAGCTCCACTTACAGTAAATGTTTTCTCACATATTTCGCATTTATAAGGTCTCTCATTTGTATGAGAACGGTTATGAACTTTCAAATGTCCACTTTGCGTAAAATCTTTTTTACATATTTTGCATTTATAGGGTCTCTCATTTGTATGTACACGAGTATGTTCTTTTAAATATCCACTTCGAGTAAATGTTTTCTCACATATTTCGCATTTATAGGGTCTCTCATTTGTATGTACACGAGTATGTTCTTTTAAATGTCCACTTTCAGTAAATGTTTTCTCACATATTTCGCATTTATAAGGTCTCTCATTTGTATGAGAACGGATATGTCGTCTTAAAGCTCCACTTACAGTAAATGTTTTCTCACATATTTCGCATTTATAAGGTCTCTCATTTGTATGAGAACGGTTATGAACTTTCAAATTTCCACTTTGCGTAAAATCTTTTTTACATATTTTGCATTTATAGGGTCTCTCATTTGTATGTATACTATCTTGACAACGTTTTACATTGGTTTCATTCTCAAAATTAGAATATTCTTCCTTAATTATTAATTCTGAATGTAAATCTAAAAGTTCGGATTTCAAACTATCTTCAAATTTAATATTCGTATCATTTTTCAAATCTACTTCAATGTTCTCTTCATTAATAGCTCCTTGTTTCTTACAAGCAGTATCAAAATTAGTATTACTTTGTGATTCTAAACTTTCTTCAACTTTAATATTTACATCAGTTTCCAAATTTAGTTTAATGTATTCTTCATCAATATTTTCTTCTTTAATTTCGCTTTCATTTTTAATTTTGTTTTTCATAACTTCACTATTTTGCGATTGTTGTTTTGCATGTCGCTTGAAAATTTCTTGCGATTTAAAACATTTTTCTACAAATTTATACGTTTCATTTAATCGAACAGAGCAAATTGAGCAAATACAATTCGATAACTTCTCAGTACATTCCAGCTAAAATATAAATTAAAATTACATATTACATATAACAAAAATCTCCAAATTAAAGGGATCTTAATAAAGAAATATATTTCTACTAGTAACACCTAGTCCCTATGATATTTTACTAATATTTGAATTATTTGTAAGATCTAAATCCCACTACAAGCTGTGTGAATACGTACGTTACTTGATTATGAAGTAACAAATGATTATAAATACAAGACGAAATTTTTACGAGCCTGAAAACAGACAACAATATTTTTTCTGATAATAGCTATTCCCAACTACTCTTGCAGAAACAAATTTTAGTTTAGCAAAAACATATTATAATAATGAATAAACTTATTATAAGTAAACCTAATAAAATAATAATTGTTTTATGTAATTTTTATTGTATTCAAATTAAAACTTATTTTACATAAGTTTTAATTAAACAAAACCAACAAAGGTATTAAAATTTGGAATACTCTAAATTAGGTTAAGTTAAATTTGTCTGTTCTCAAAAATTATGGAAGATACAATAAATAAATGATTACTTATCAATTTCTAAGCATATAATTTCGTTTCGTGAACCTGGTTAAAGCTAGTATTTTACTTACAATTTCCGATGCAATGGTTTCCAATTTGTATGATAACAATACATTATCCGTATCCATTGTAGTTAAACTAAATGTTATATTATCACCACCAGCACATAATCGACATAGTTTTTCATTTAAATGCCGTTTTAATATTACTTGCGAATCGAAACATTTTTTTATAAATTGATAAGCATCATTCAATCGAACAGAGCAAATTGTACAAATACCATTCGGTAATTTGATCTTGCAATCGACCTAAAATAAGAAAAGTAAAAGATTCAGATACAATAATGTATATTACAATCAAAACAAATAATTTCATTCTTACAATTTCTGGCATAATTGCTTTCAATTTATCTACGAAACGTTTGCCATCTGAATCCAGATCAAGTATAGTGAACAATACATTTTTGTCACTTACACATAATTGACAATGGTGCATAAACTTATTCATGATTAAAATTAAATTTTCTACCAAAAAAAGCTTCTTATAACAAGTAAAATATAAAAATATTGTAATTGATAGTATTAGAGGTTAACTTATAAAAATCTGACACGAATCCAGTTGGCCAGATAAATTTTGCGTAATGTTTTTAGTATAAGAAGAAGAATAAATAGCAGCGTCCTGTTTGCTGAACGTAAAAGGCGAAAGATTTATTCGCACTGAAGAAAAACCAGAGTAACGAGTCAACGTGTTAGACAAACTACTCAAGAAACCACTTCCAATAACTACACAGGAGACGTCATTTAAAAATTATTTTTTTAACTAACAACACATTGTTTTCAAATCTTTTGCAACAATTAAGATATACAATAATTTAATAAATAAAATTGTAGAATAAATTTTATTGAAAATATATTTACAATAACAATATTCATTAAATTGTTATATTTTTACAACTGACGTTTATCAGCGCCATCTATGCTTACGGAAATCAAGTACTTTTCAAAGTAGTTTATAATTTAACAATTAATGTCGAACAATTAAGATATATAATAATATAATGGACAAAATTGTAGAATACATTTTATTAAAAATATATTTACAATAAAAATATGCATCAAATTATTATATTTTTACAATTAAAGTTTACTTTCGCCATCTATGAATACAAAAATAAAGTATTTTTTAAAGTAGTTTATAATTTAACCATTAATGTCAAACAATTAAAATATACAATAATATATTAGACAAAATTGTAAAATATATTTTATTAAAAATATACTTACAATAACAATATTCATTAAATTGTTATATTTTTGCAACTAACGTTTATCAGCACCATCTATGAACAAGGAATTCAAGTACATTTTAAAGTAGTTTATTATTTAACCATTAATGTTAAACAATTAAAATATACAATAATTTAATAAACCAAATTGTAAAATATATTTTATTAAAAATATGGTATAAGTAAGCTATACAATCCCGAGGAGTTGCTGTGTTCACGTTAGTTGAAAAACCAGTGACTCTCAAAATGTGTATTATGACAAAATGTGATTTTAAATGTGTCTTAACGGTCTTTAAAAAACAAACTCCTACCTGAAACCTACCTACCAAACCTACCCTAACCTACCGGACTTCTTAACGGTCTTTAAAAAACAAACTCCTACCTGAAACCTACCTACCAAACCTACCCTAACCTACCGGACTTCTTTACGGTCTTTAAAAAAACAAACTCCTACCTGAAACCTACCTACCAAACCTACCCTAACCTACCGGACTTCTTAACATAACATAACAAAAGGAAAATTACTAATGAAACATTTTGAGGTTCACTGGTTTTTATACACCAAATATGGGCGTTCCGATGTTCACGCATGCGCAAATCTGGTTTTTTTTAATATTCGTGAATACAGCAACTTCTCGGGATTGTATATCTTACTCCAGCCAAAAATATATTTACAACAACAATATGTTTAAAATTGTTATATTTTACAAATAACGTTCATCAGCGCCATCTATGAATACGGAAATGAAGTACTTACTGAAAGCGTAAGCGATATAGTTAATCTATACTGAAACTGGTGAAGCCTAAACAAATGACTGCAGCTGCCGGTTAGTACTAAGTATTACCACTCGGTTAGTGAAATGGCAGCAGCGTACAGGCTACATATGAAATAAAAGCTACTGCGCATGTGTAGAAAGTTGAAAGTTGTGAAGGTTTTTTACTCGAATGTTTAGACACAGGACTATTACAAAAAAGTTGTGAAGGTTTTTTACTCGAATGGTTTGACACAAGACTAGTATAAAATGTTCTTGTACTTGAATAGATAGTCAAGGTTTTTTTTACAAGATTTTGATTGTTTTCTAGTAATCTTGTGAAAAACAGTCATAACCTTGTAAAAAACAGTCATAACCTTGTGAAAAATAGTCATAATCTTGTAAAAAACTTTATAATCTTGTAAAAAACAGTCAAAACCTTGTAAAAAACATTCATAATCTTGTAAAAAACTTTATAATCTTGTAAAAAACAATCTTAACCTTGTGAAAAAGTCATAATCTTGTGAAAATTTTTATAATCTTGTAAAATAACAGTCATAACTTAGTTAAAAACAAACATAATCTTGTAAAAAAAAACAGTCATAATCTTGTGAAAAACTTTATAATCTTGTGAAAAACAAACATAATCTTGTGAAAAACAAACATAATCTTGTAAAAAACTTTATAATCTTGTTAAAACAGTCATAACCTTGTAAAAAAAAACAAACATAATCTTGTCAAAAACAGACATAATCTTGTAAAAAACTTCATAATTTTGTGAAAAACAGTCATAATCTTGTGAAAAACTTCATAATCTTGTAAAAAAACAGTCATAACTTTGTAAAAAACAGTCATAACCTTGTAAAAAACAATCATAACTTTGTGAAAAACAGTCATAATCTTGTGAAAAACAGTCATAATTTTGTGAAAAACAAACATAATCTTGTGAAAAACTTCATAATCTTGTAAAAATACAGTTAAAACCTTGTGAAAAACAATCATAACCTTGTGAAAAACAGTCATAATTTTATTAATAAATAAATAATATTAAAATAACATTCAAGTACTCGAAAGTTTTGCCCTATTCTTGTTATGACTGTTTTTTACAAGGTTATGACTCTTTTTGACAAGGTTATGACCGTTTTTTACAAGGTTATGACTGCTTTTCACAAGGTTAAGACTGTTTTTTACAAGGTTATAACTTTTTTATTAATAAATAAATAATATTAAAGAAAAAACATTCTCGTCTAGTCTTGTGTCAAATCATTCGAGTAAAAAACCTTCGCAACTTTTTTGTACTAGTCCTGTATCTAAACATTCGAGTAAAAACCTTCACAACTTTCAATCTGCTACGACATGCGCAGTAGCTTCTATTTCATATGCAAGCCTGTACGCTGCTGCCATCTCACTAGCAGCGTGGTAATACTTGTAACTAACCAGCAATTTGTTTAGGCTTTAATAATAATAATAATAATGATAATATTAATAATAATAATAATAATAATAATAATAATAATTTATTTAATAAAAAATTTAAAATTTAGTATTGAGCGTAAAATAAATTAAATATTTTATTTATTGCGATACATACAAATAATTTTATGATAAATCTATCTTCTATTATGTTTTGACTGTCTTTCTTTGTCCGAATGTTTTGATAAATGATTTTTATTGTTATAGTCACGTTCGTAATTTCGATTATTTCGATCACGTTCTTCATCTCTGGCACGACTTCGACTACTTCTTCATCTTACGCTCACGTTAATTAAAAAATCAAAAGCAAAATTTAAATTAGACACAGATTAAAAAAAATATATATATTACCGGTTTTAATAAAAATGCCAAATTAATGTAAAATTATTTTTAATACAATAGAATATTTATTGCGATACACTTCATATCTATCTTCTATTATGTTTTGAATGTCTTTCTCTGTCCGAATGTTTTAATAAATGATTTTTATTGTTATAGTCACGTTCGTAATTACGATTATTTCGATCATGTTCTTCATCTCTAGCACGACTTCGGCCATTTTCTTCACCTCTAACAAAATGTCGGGCAGTTTCTTCACCTCGAACAAAACGTCGGGCAGTTTCTTCATTCGACTCACGTCTGGATTCTGGTTCCCTATTAGGTCTTCGTTGAATTTCTTGATCATGATTTCGTCTGGAGTCAATTTCTTCATTCCAATTACGTCTACGATCAGCTTCGTCATTTCGAAAACGTCTCCGATTATTCTCCGAATCCGAATCGCCTGTTAGATCAATTTTTTCTTGATTTTTGTCGCGTTTCCGATCGATTTCCGGTTCTGGATTCGGTTTAACTTGAGATTTGTGCTTCTTCTGTTTTACATTTTTATTGTTTTTCGTTTTCGAATTTTCCGATTTCTTTTTCGACTCTTTTTTCTTCTTACGTTTTTCTTTCTGCTTTTCTTCTTCATCTGACGAACTTGATTCTGTAAAAAATATTTACTATTAAATTGTTAGCTAAAGCTAATAATAAAATTATAAATCTTTTTTTTGCGTTGTTTTCCATTTTCTGTCTGGAAAAAATATATTAATGTAAATAACGTGTTTAAGTATATACAATGCGGTTTTGATGCCTACACCACATACCCCACGTAAAAATCTCATTTCGCACAGCAGTCATTTTCCGTTTATGCTTTTGCAACCAAACCCAACATTCACTACCATACATCAATGTAGGCACCAAAACTGCATTATATACACTCAAACGGGCTTCTTTGGAAACATTTACATTCCTAGCAAAAGTTCCCAATAATGTTTGGTTTTTATCTAAACGTCAAAGCCGTCAAAGTTTCGAGATTTTATGAGGTGAAAATTTTTGACAGGGTATCATGTAACCGTAGTAAATGACTCATAGCTTTGGAATCCTATTTGAATAAAAATTTCACTATATACAGAGCATTTTTATTCATTTATAATTAAAAAAAAAATGAAATTTGTCTCTAATTATTAAAATCTGGTACTTAATACATTAATCAAAATTTATGGGGTGCAAACTGACATAGAACGAAATTTGCCGCTATATTATTTTGCTAGAACATTCCTAGATGGCATGAGAATGTACTTTCTGAAGATATTGTTTTCTTTTCGTGTTTCTAGATGTCGTTGTTATTTAATTTTTATTATATTTCTATAAATAAGTAGTATTTTCTGATAACATGATTGTTGAAATATCTATAAAGTAAATTCGTTTACTTTCTAGATATTTCAACAATCATGTTATCCGAAAATAATTTAGCTTGAAAATTTCAATAAAAGCAAAGACCCGAACCCGAACTAGTGACATCTATGAATGTTCTAGCATAATAAAAACTGTGTCATAAAAATTAACATGGGAGATTCCCATCTAGGCTTTATTTGTATATGAAAGTGAAAAAGATAAATACCTGAATCAGAACTTGATGATGAAGATGACGAATCTGAACTGGAACTAGATTCCGAAGTGGATTTTTCGACTGTGATATTTATCATTTTCGTAACAGTCTTCATATGTTCTCTTAATTCGTCTGTTAAACCTCCTAAACCAATCGACGTGAAGAAATTGATTGCAAATCTTGTATTTTTCGGATTATCACGTGGAAATAGCCCGGCAAACGCCCCTTGCAGTGTTCTGTAATAACAATTTTTTTTAAGTAAAACAAAAAACACCAAAAATTATTAAATTAAGGCCATTTCAAGGCAAACAAACACGGCTATATTCAGACAGGTGGTGGGATTACAAAAATGAATAATTTTACATTCGATTTATTCGTGTTTAATACTACATATTTATATGGTAACTAATTATTAGAAAAATTACCGAATTTATCTACAAATTAATCAACAAATTAATCAAATATTTAATTGTCAATATTTTCTTTGTTTATTATTATTTTGATTGCCAAAAATATATATGTTGTTAATTGTTATTATAGTACTTATGTAAAAATGCCATATCATTGTGAAAAATCTCGTAACCTTGTGAAAAATAATATAATATTGTGAAAAATATTATAACCTTGTGAAAAATAATATAATCTTGTGAAAAATATCATAACCTTGTGAAAAATAATATAATCTTGTGAAAAATGCCATATCATTGTGAAAAATCTCGTAACCTTGTGAAAAATAATATAATCTTGTGAAAAATATCATAACCTTGTAAAAAATAATATAATCTTGTGAAAAATGCCATATCATTGTGAAAAATATCGTAACCTTGTGAAAAATAATATAATCTTGTGAACAATTTTTATATTCAGACAGAATTAGCATATAAAAAAAATTAATCAAATATATAATTGTCAATATTTTCTTTGTTTATTATTATTTTGATTTCCAAAAAATATATATGTTGTTAATTGTTATTATAGTACTTATGTATTAATTTCAGAATTTTAAAATGTGCAGTTTATTTGTAAAAAAATAATTTTCATCATTTTCCTTGAAAAATGCGATTTTCTCTTATCTCACACATGTTTTTAATCTGAAAAAAAAAATATGATTAATCTTTATTATAATTAACAACACATATATTTTTTGGAAATCAAAATAATAATAAACAAAGAAAATATTTACAATTAAATATTTGATTAATTTTTTTTTATATGCTACTTCTGTAAATATATAAAAATTGTTATTAAATTATTGATTGTAGATAAATTAGCTAATTTTTCTAATAATTAGTTACTATAAATATTTAGTATTAAACACGAATAAATCGAATGTAAAATTATCCTTTTTTGTATTTTCCCACCACCTGTCTGAATATAGCCGTGTTTGTTTGCCTTGAAATGCCCTTAACCAATTGGTTAACTTTGGTTAACAATCTAGTTGCCTAGTTAACTTATTTTTTTTGTTTTGTTTGAAAATAGTTTAAGATTAAAAATAAAATTACTTACGGATCGTAAATAGGAGAGATCGGGTACGAAATAGATTAGTGTATGATGAGTGTGAAATTGAAAGAAATGTTGTAGCAAAAGTTGGTGTTAGTCAGTTAAGATGACTCGGAGCCTTGTTGAGCGAATGCGTCTAATGAACGTTTGCTGTTCAAAAGATTTATTTGAATGATTTTGATGGTATACGTTTGCAGGTGTACGTCCGATGAGTAGTTGGAGTGGTGGTATGGATTGAGAGAGTGGCTTGCGTGCAGCGAAAGTTTCCAAGTAGTAGGAATAGAAGAGCATGCGATGAGAGTGGAATTATGAATGTGGATGAAATTGCAAAAGTTGCTTGTGCTGGATAGGAGTGTTTGGAGGCGACTGATAATTCGGGATGATGAGTAGAGTTTGTGCCACACCCTGCTTTGGGTACATGGCGTGATTGTGTATGTACTTACGGATCTTTTAGCCTAGCATTTAGTTTTGTCAGTCCCATATATTCGCACAATTCTTGAAACAGTATTTTAATAAAAATCCTACTCGAACTCGTTGTATCTTCTTCATTTAATTGCATGATTTCTAACACCTGCCAACCGATTGCGTCCGTAAATAAAAGATGGCCGAAAAATTTACTAACATTCCGTAACCGGTTCGTATCCAATCGATGTGTTGTAGCAAATGTATCTTTGAAAATCTGCTGAAACGGCTCTACGTAGATTTTATTAATCTGACAAAAACGTTGCGCTAATAATCCGTAAAATTTCTCGTAAGTTCGCTGCTCGGCACAACAATCCAAAAACATGTGACACAATTCCATTTCCTGTCCCGGTTTTAATTGCATCTTCATCAATTTGTGCGCACATTCTTCAAAGTCTAAACTCGAATGTATTGTCAGATAGATTGTACGTCGTAATGCGATCAGATTCGTCTCGGTATTGTCGATGATTTGCTCGTTTGTTTTCAGTTCAGATTCGTCATCGGATGAATCATCGCCTGATTCGTCTGATTCGGATTCATTATCTGATCCACTTGCTTCGCTACCTAGAATTTCTTTACTCAGCGTTTTGTATTTGTCCTCGTTCTGTTCGTAATCGGAGTCGAATTTGAAAACATCTGGAATAGAAAACATTATTATTTTTATTATAATAATAATAATAATAATAAAGTTGGCAACACTGTATTTTGTTAAAATTGCATAATTTATTTAGGCACTAGGAAAAACTTTTATGAAAATTTGATTAAAATCGGTTAAATAAAATGGTCATAATAAATTTTTAAAAGTTTTACTAATTTTTTTCTCGGAAAGTTGGCAACACTGTATTTTGTTAAAATTACATAAATTATATGAATACTAGGAGAATCTTTCGTGAAAATTTGAGTAAAATCGGTTGAATAACATGGCCATAATAAAATTTTTAAAACTTTAATAATTTTTTTCTCGGAAAGTTGGCAACACTGAATATTAATTAAATTATATAATTAATGAGAGCATTAAGGAAATCTTTTCTGAAAATTTTATCAAAATCGGATAAATAACGTAGCCAATATGAATTTTTAAAAACTTTAGTAATTTTTTTCTCGGAAAGTTGGCATCACTGGAAAAAAACAAAATCACATGACCATCTCGGGCACTAGACAAATTTATCCTGAAAATTTTATTAAAATCGGTTGAACCGTCTAGGAGGAGTTGCGATCACAAAATTTTGTCTGACGACCGAGCGAGCGAGCTGACGACGCACATCCATACACCCACTTATAAACTAAGTTCAGATTCGTCTGATCTAGAGGCTATATGAAGGATTTCTATACAATTATTTTTTTTTGAAAATGTTACAAACACCGTACGCACACGCTATACTACTTTTTCCTTGCAGTCAAAGTAGTAATTAGTATTAATACTATATCCAATCGAAAATTAGAATGTACTTACTTAGTATATCTTCTCCGTTATTAACTTCGTCCAGCGTAATTAAATGGGTAAATTGATCCTCTTCTTCAACAATATCCAGTTCTTCAATAACAGCCGCATGATCTTTAAACCCATCTTTGCGTACTTGAAACATTACTTCAATCATATACTGTATCCGTTTCTCCAGCTGTCCTTCGTGCAAAATATTTCTCAACATTTCAAAGATCGCATTTGTACCTTTCGACGACACCTCCGTTAATTTCTGTCCGCATTCTTTCAGAAAAGCGATCGCCACTTCAACCGAATCATCAGTTGGACTTTCGACAAGTAAGGTTAGGATTTCCAGCGCTAAAATCTCATGCGCTACCCTCTGGTTAACTAGATGAGCTACGAATGCCGACGATGAGATGCAAATCGTTTTATCGTTACGTTTAAAAGCGCGTTTAAATTGTAGCACTAAACGTTTCAGTAACAGCTCACCGATTTGCGGAAATTTCGAGTTGATAACCGAGACTAGAGCTGCATAAACATGTGTGAAAGTTGGTGATGCAGCTTGAGCTTGGATTAAAGATTTACACAATAAACCACGTCCGCGTACAATATTTTCGCGTAACAAATCGCGTGTTATCAATCCGATATTGCCCGTATTGATTTTGTTGATAAAACCGTGAACTGATTTCTTCAACGCTTCCCAGGCGATTCGTTGATAGGCTGGCGATGTTTTGTCGGTGATTTCTGCTTGCATTAAACGCAATTTGGCTGGTGGAATATAAGCACCGCCCGTTTTTGAGGTTAATAGATCGACCGTTTTACGCTGACGAGGTGGAATTAATTTCTCGTCATTTTCGTCGTTTTTCTTTTTCGATCCGTCACCACCGTAATAACGTTCACCAACACTTTGTCGTTCAATTGGCTCATCATTTTCATTACCTGGTTGTTCGTCTTCACCATAGTATCGAGGATAATCACTTTGTGGATAATCTAAATCTTTATACTCACGACGTTTTCTTGATTTTCTATCAACGTTGTTGGGACTGGTACGTCTTGATTTCTTGTAATTATCTTTTTCATTGTCCGTTTCGGAATCGTATTTGTGCCTTCGTCGTTTATACGAATCGTCTGACTTATTACGTTTGCAGTCATTTTTCTTTTCTCTATCATATTTGTCTTTAAAATCATTTTTATTATCACATTTATTACTACCAGAATATGAACTTTTTGATTTTATCTCCCCTTCATCACTTTCAGACATTTTCAGCAAATTGTTATATGACACTTTCAATATTTATAGGTTAAGTTGCGTTGTTTGTTTCAGTTAGGCAGTCCAGAACACGTCATCATACGTCATATAATATGGTTGCCTGATGAACATATTCAAATATTGACATATAGTATACACAAATTTTTTGCGAATTATTTCAAATATATTACTTGGTTATTAGTTTAATTTATGAAAAATAGTAAAATAGTAAAAAAAAAGGCTAAACTCCAGAGAAGGTCCAGTCATGTTGCTGTATTCACAAATATTGAAAAAAACCAGGTTTGCGCATGCGTGAATATTGGAACGCCCATGTTTGGTGTGTATAAACCAGTGAACATCAAAATGTTTCATTAGTAATTTTATCAATTTCGTCCGTTAAGACTTATATCATGTTAAGAAGTGTGATTGTTTCTTATGTTATGTTATGTTAAGAAGTCCGTTAGGTTAGGGTAGGTTTGGTAGGTAGGTTGCAAGTAGGAGTTGTGTTTAATATACCGTTAAGACACATTTAAAATCTCATTTTGTCTTGACACACATTTTGAGAGTCACTGGTTTTTAAACTAACGTGAATACAGCAAAATCTCTGAACCTTCACGAAAGTTTTACCTAAATAATATTTAATTTTATATTTATAAAATATATATTTAATAAATAAACACATTTATAAATTTTATTAATATTTAAATAAAATTAAAACTTGTCAGAACATATTGATAAATAATATTAATTTATTTCAATTGTATTATAAATAACATTTAATATATATTTTACATATTTAATAATAATAAAAATAATATATTAATAAAGCGAAATAACTGAAATACAATTTTCAAGCAATAATAATTTTTTATTTACTTATTTCCTTGCGATATTTTTTACGTGGGGTATGTGGTGTAACTAGGAGAGATCGGGTACGAAATACGATTAGTGTGAAAATTTGGCTTTCTTTAATTAAAAATATATAAATTTTTATGATCTAGTAACTTATTACTAAATAGTCCTAACCTTGTGGAAAATAGTCATTTGTATTTTTGTAAAACGCAGATCAGTTTTTCTATTGAAAAAAAAAAAAAAAAAAACGTTCTGGGCTAGTATCGAACCGGGGACCTATAGGCCGCGATGCCAACATTCTAGCACTGAGCTATTCAAGCTTATACATATTGTATATATTTTTTATAATATAATGTATATATGCATGTTTTTAATATTATTATTATTATTATTATTATTATTATAATATCACAATATTTAAACATATTTTAAATATTAAAATATATAATTATTATTATTATATTTTATTTCGTTTTTTTTTCTACCTCGGGAATAGTTAACCCGGCCAAGTGTATACAATGGGGGCACACATTGTATGTTATGTCAGTTGGAAAAACGTAAATAAATAAATAAAAAACTAAATAAAAAAAAAACCATTAAATATTATCAATTATTATTATTATATCAAAAATGATTGAAACATTTAAAATAAATAAATCAATGATTTCTAGCGCGGCATGATTATTTGTATACAGTGTGTGCCAGTTAGCGCTTAACTAAGGATTACGAGTTAGCGCGCGGAGCGTGCGATGTGTGGCCGGCGCAGCCGGGCAGTGGTGGTAAGGGGGCATGGGGGCGAGGTGCAGGGGGGGCAACTACACACAACGCAGCTATCGCTGGTTGAAATTAAAATGCGATTGCGGGCGGTAAAAATGCGCCAACCTATAGTTGTCGCATATTAAATTGTAGCTAAACGTACCTGCTAAATGGTGCACAATGATATTCTTTTGGGTAATTCTTCTATAAAAGGTATTTTTATCATTTTTCGATATATTAATTTGACATTTTTCAATTTGGTAGTGAGATTCTTTTTTTTCCATAGCTATCTCAGTTTATTACATACATATATTAAATTTTTAAATGCGATATCTCACACACATATACACACAACATCACACACACACCATCACACACACACACAGGCGATTTTTACAATTTTACATGATTTTAAGCGCGGTTGTAAGGATTTTACACGATTTTAAGCGCGATTTTAACAATTTTACATGATTTTAAGCGCGGTTGTAAGGATTTTACACGATTTTAAGCGCGATTTTAACAATTTTACACGATTTTAAGCGCGATTTTAACAATTTTACATGATTTTAAGCGCGGTTGTAAGGATTTTACACGATTTTAAGCGCGATTTTAACAATTTTACACGATTTTAAACGCGATTTTAACAATTTTACATGATTTTAAGCGCGGTTGTAAGGATTTTACACGATTTTAAGCGCGATTTTAACAATTTTACACGATTTTAAGCGCGATTTTAACAATTTTACATGATTTTAAGCACTTTCAATATTTTTATATTTATATACTGTGTCCTTTTATTTATTGTTCTATGGGGCGCGCGCATGCGCGCGCCCTTTATGGATATACAATGTGAAATGTACTCAATAATAGTAAAATACATATCTCTCTCTCTCTCTCTCTCTCTCTATCTTTTCTATTTTTATTGTCATCTAATATGCACATTATGTTTATATCATACATATTCTCTTTATCTCTCTTTCTCTCTTTTTCTCTTTCTTTCTGTCTTTATCTCTCTCTCTCTCTCTCTTTATCTCTCTCTCTCTCTCTTTCTCTCTCTTTCTTTCTCTTTCTTGTTGTCATGACAACCAAATGTCATTTTATCTCTGGTTTAGGTTACTAAGTTTTTAAGAAAGTTACTAGGTTTTTTGGAAGGTTACTAGGATTTTAAGAAAGTTACTAGGTTTTTTGGAAGGTTACTAAGTTTTTGGGGTTTTTTGGAAGGTTACTAGGATTTTAAGAAAGTTACTAGGTTTTTAAGAAAGTTACTAGGTTTTTGGGGTTTCTTGGAAGGTTACTAGGAATTTTAGAAAGTTACTAGGTTTTTAAGAAAGTTACTAGGTTTTTAAGAAAGTTACTAGGCTTTTAAGAAAGTTACTAGGTTTTTAAGAAAGTTACTAGGTTTTTGGGGTTTTTTGGAAGGTTATTAGGATTTTAAGAAAGTTACTAGGTTTTTAAGAAAGTTACTAGGTTTTTGGGGTTTTTTGGAAGGTTACTAGGATTTAAAGAAAGTTACTAGGTTTTTAAGAAAGTTACTAGGTTTTTGGGGTTTTTTGGAAGGTTACTAGGATTTTAAGAAAGTTTCTAGGTTTTTAAGAAAGTTACTAGGTTTTTAAGAAAGTTACTAGGTTTTTTAGAAGGTTACTAGGTTTTTAAGAAAGTTACTAGGTTTTTGGAGTTTTTTGGAAGGTTACTAGGATTTTAAGAAAGTTACTAGGTTTTTAAGAAAGTTACTAGGTTTTTGGGGTTTTTTGGAAGGTTATTAAGATTTTAAGAAAGTTACTAGGTTTTTAAGAAAGTTACTAGGTTTTTGGGGTTTTTTTGGAAGGTTATTAAGATTTTAAGAAAGTTACTAGGTTTTTAAAAAAGTTACTAGGTTTTTGTGGTTTTTTGGAAGGTTATTAAGATTTTAAGAAAGTTACTAGGTTTTTAAGAAAGTTACTAGGTTTTTGGGGTTTTTTGGAAGGTTATTAAGATTTTAAGAAAGTTACTAGGTTTTTAAAAAAGTTACTAGGTTTTTGGGGTTTTTTGGAAGGTTACTAGGATTTTAAGAAAGTTGCTAAGTTTTTAAGAAAGTTACTAGGTTTTTGGGGTTTTTTGGAAGGTTATTAAGATTTTAAGAAAGTTACTAGGTTTTTAAGAAAGTTACTAGGTTTTTATGGTTTTTTGGAAGGTTACTAGGATTTTAAGAAAGTTACTAGGTTTTTAAGAAAGTTACTAGGTTTTTAGGGTTTTTTGGAAGGTTTTTAAGATTTTAAGAAAGTTACTAGGTTTTTAAGAAAGTTACTAGGTTTTTGGGGTTTTTTGGAAGGTTACTAGGATTTTAAGAAAGTTACTAGGTTTTTAAGAAAGTTACTAGGTTTTTGGGGTTTTTTGGAAGGTTACTAGGATTTTAAGAAAGTTACTAGGTTTTTGGGGTTTTTTGGAAGGTTATTAAGATTTTAAGAAAGTTACTAGGTTTTTAAAAAAGTTACTAGGTTTTTGGGGTTTTTTGGAAGGTTACTAGGACTTTAAGAAAGTTGCTAAGTTTTTAAGAAAGTTACTAGGTTTTTGGGGTTTTTTGGAAGGTTATTAAGATTTTAAGAAAGTTACTAGGTTTTTAAGAAATTTACTAGGTTTTTATGGTTTTTTGGAAGGTTACTAGGATTTTAAGAAAGTTACTAGGTTTTTAAGAAAGTTACTAGGTTTTTGGGGTTTTTTGGAAGGTTATTAAGATTTTAAGAAAGTTACTAGGTTTTTAAGAAAGTTACTAGGTTTTTGGTGTTTTTTGGAAGGTTACTAGGATTTAAAGAAAGTTACTAGGTTTTTAAGAAAGTTACTAGGTTTTTAAGAAAGTTACTAGGTTTTGGGGGTTTTTTGGAAGGTTATTAAGATTTTAAGAAAGATACTAGGTTTTTAAGAAAGTTACTAGGTTTTTGGGGTTTTTTGGAAGGTTACTAGGATTTAAAGAAAGTTACTAGATTTTTAAGAAAGTTACTAGGTTTTTAAGAAAGTTACTAGGTTTTTGGGGTTTTTTGGAAGGTTACTAGGATTTTAAGAAAGTTACTAGGTTTTTAAGTTAGTTACTAGGTTTTTGGGGTTTTTTTGAAGGTTACTAGGATTTTAAAAAAGTTACTAAGTTTTTAAGAAAGTTACTAGGTTTTTGGGGTTTTTTGGAAGGTTATTAAGATTTTAAGAAAGTTACTAGGATTTTAAGAAAGTTACTAGGTTTTTTGGGTTTTTTGGAAGGTTACTAGGATTTTAAGAATGTTACTAGGATTTTAAGAAAGTTACTAGGTTTTTTAGAAGGTTACTAGGTTTTTAAGAAAGTTACTAGGTTTTTGGAGTTTTTTGGAAGGTTACTAGGATTTTAAGAAAGTTACTAGGTTTCTAAGAAAGTTACTAGGTTTTTGGGGTTTTTTGGAAGGTTACTAGGATTTTAAGAAAGTTGCTAGGTTTCTAAGAAAGTTACTAGGTTTTTGGGGTTTTTTGGAAGGTTACTAGGATTTTAAGAAAGTTACTAGGTTTTTAAGAAAGTTACTAGGTTTTTGGGGTTTTTTGGAAGGTTACTAGGATTTTAAGAAAGTTTCTAGGTTTTTAAGAAAGTTACTAGGTTTTTTAGAAGGTTACTAGGTTTTTAAGAAAGTTACTAGGTTTTTGGGGTTTTTTGGAAGGTTACTAGGATTTTAAGAAAGTTACTAGGTTTTTGGGGTTTTTTTGGAAGGTTACTATGATTTTAAGAAAGTTACTATGTTTTTGCGGTTTTTTGGAAGGTTACTAGGATTTGAAGAAAGTTACTAGGTTTTTAGAAAGTTACCAGGTTTTTGGGGTTTTTTGGAAGGTTACTAGGATTTTAAGAATGTTACTAAGTTTTTAAGAAAGTTACTAGGTTTTTGGGGTTTTTTGGAAGGTTATTAAGATTTTAAGAAAGTTACTAGGTTTTTAAGAAAGTTACTAGGTTTTTGGGGTTTTTTGGAAGGTTATTAAGATTTTAAGAAAGTTACTAGGTTTTTAAAAAAGTTACTAGGTTTTTGGAGTTTTTTGGAAGGTTACTAGGATTTTAAGAAAGTTACTAAGTTTTTAAGAAAGTTACTAGGTTTTTGGGGTTTTTTGGAAGGTTATTAGGATTTTAAGAAAGTTACTAGGTTTTTAAGAAAGTTACTAGGTTTTTATGGTTTTTTGGAAGGTTACTAGGATTTTAAGAAAGTTACTAGGTTTTTGGGGTTTTTTGGAAGGTTACTATGATTTTAAGAAAGTTACTAGGTTTTTAAGAAAGTTACTAGGTTTTTGGAATTTTTTGGAAGGTTATAAAGATTTTAAGAAAGTTACTAAGTTTTTAAGAAAGTTACTAGGTTTTTGGGGTTTTTTTGAAGGTTACTAGGATTTTAAGAAAGTTACTAGGTTTTTGGGGTTTTTTGGAAGGTTACCAGGATTTTAAGAAAGTTACTAGGTTTTTGGGGTTTTTTGGAAGGTTACTAGGATTTTAAGAATGTTACTAAGTTTTTAAGAAAGTTACTAGGTTTTTGGGGTTTTTTGGAAGGTTTTTAAGATTTTAAGAAAGTTACTAGGTTTTTAAAAAAGTTACTAGGTTTTTGGGGTTTTTTGGAAGGTTACTAGGATTTTAAGAATGTTACTAAGTTTTTAAGAAAGTTACTAGGTTTTTGGGGTTTTTTGGAAGGTTACCAGGATTTTAAGAAAGTTACTAGGTTTTTAAGAAAGTTACTAGGTTTCTGGGGTTTTTTGGAAGGTTACTAGGATTTTAAGAAAGTTACTAAGTTTTTAAGAAAGTTACTAGGTTTTTGGGGTTTTTTGGAAGGTTATAAAGATTTTAAGAAAGTTACTAGGTTTTTAAGAAAGTTACTAGGTTTTTGGGGTTTTTTGGAAGGTTACTAGGATTTTAAGAAAGATACTAGGTTTTTAAGAAAGTTACTAGGTTTTTGAGGTTTTTTGGAAGGTTACTAGGATTTTAAGAAAGTTACTAGGTTTTTAAGAAAGTTACTAGGTTTTTGGGGTTTTTCGGAAGGTTACTAGGATTTTAAGAAAGTTACTAAATTTTTAAGAAAGTTACTAGGTTTTTGGGGTTTTTCGGAAGGTTACTAGGATTTTAAGAAAGTTACTAAATTTTTAAGAAAGTTACTAGGTTTTTGGTGTTTTTTGGAAGGTTACTAGGATTTTAAGAAAGTTACTAGGTTTTTAAGAAAGTTACTAGGTTTTTGGGGTTTTTTTGAAGGTTACTAGGATTTTAAGAAAGTTACTAGGTTTTTAAGAAAGTTACTAGGTTTTTGGGGATTTTTGGAAGGTTATTAGGATTTTAAGAAAGTTACTAGGTTTTTAAGAAAGTTACTAGGTTTTTGGGGTTTTTTGGAAGGTTACTAGGATTTTAAGAATGTTACTAAGTTTTTAAGAAAGTTACTAGGTTTTTGGGGTTTTTTGGAAGGTTATTAAGATTTTAAGAAAGTTACTAGGTTTTTAAGAAAGTTACTAGGTTTTTGGGGTTTTTTGGAAGGTTATTAAGATTTTAAGAAAGTTACTAGGTTTTTAAGAAAGTTACCAGGTTTTTATGGTTTTTTGGAAGGTTACTAGGATTTTAAGAAAGTTACTAGGTTTTTAAGAAAGTTACTAGGTTTTTAGGGTTTTTTGGAAGGTTATTAAGATTTTAAGAAAGTTACTAGGTTTTTAAGAAAGTTACTAGGTTTTTGGGGTTTTTTGGAAGGTTACTAGGATTTTAAGAAAGTTACTAGGTTTTTAAGAAAGTTACTAGGTTTTTGGGGTTTTTTGGAAGGTTACTAGGATTTTAAGAAAGTTACTAGGTTTTTAAGAAAGTTACTAGGTTTTTGAAGTTTTTTGGAAGGTTATTAGGATTTTAAAAAAGTTACTAGGTTTTTAAGAAAGTTACTAGGTTTTTGGGGTTTTTTGGAAGGTTAATAGGATTTTAAGAAAGTTACTAGGTTTTTAAGAAAGTTACTAGGTTTTTGGGGTTTTTCGGAAGGTTACTAGGATTTTAAGAAAGTTACTAGGTTTTTAAGAATGTTACTAGGTTTTTGGGTTTTTTTGGAAGGTTACTAAAATTTTAAGAAAGTTACTAGGTTTTTAAGAAAGTTACTAGGTTTTTGGGGTTTTTTGGAAGGATATTAAGATTTTAAGAAAGTTACTAGGTTTTTAAGAAAGTTACTAGGTTTTTAAGAAAGTTACTAGGTTTTTAAGAAAGTTACTAGATTTTTGGGGTTTTTTGGAAGGTTACTAGGATTTTAAGAAAGTTACTAGGTTTTTAAGAAAGATACTAGGTTTTTGGGGTTTTTTGGAAGGTTACTAGGATTTTAAGAATGTTACTAGGTTTTTAAGAAAGTTACTAGGTTTTTGGGGTTTTTTGGAAGGTTACTAGGATTTTAAGAAAGTTACTAGGTTTTTAAGAAAGTTACTAGGTTTTTGAAGTTTTTTGGAAGGTTATTAGGATTTTAAAAAAGTTACTAGGTTTTTAAGAAAGTTACTAGGTTTTTGGGGTTTTTTGGAAGGTTATTAAGATTTTAAGAAAGTTACTAGGTTTTTAAGAAAGTTACTAGGTTTTTAAGAAAGTTATTAGTTTTTTGGGGTTTTTTGGAAGGTTACTAGGATTTTAAGAAAGTTACTAGGTTTTTAAGAAAGATACTAGGTTTTTGGGGTTTTTTGGAAGGTTACTAGGATTTTAAGAAAGTTACTAGGTTTTTAAGAAAGTTACTAGGTTTTTGGTGTTTTTTGGAAGGTTACTAGGCTTTTAAGAAAGTTACTAGGTTTTTTGGAAGGTTACTAAGATTTTAAGAAAGTTACTAGGTTTTTTGGAAGGTTACTAAGTTTTTGGGGTTTTTTGGAAGGTTACTAGGATTTTAAGAATGTTACTAAGTTTTTAAGAAAGTTACTAGGTTTTTGGGGTTTTTTGGAAGGATACTAGGATTTTAAGAAAGTTACTAGGTTTTTGGGGTTTTTTGGAAGGTTACTAGGATTTTAAGAAAGTTACTAATTTTTTAAGAAAGTTACTAGGTTTTTGGGGTTTTTTGGAAAGTTATTAGGATTTTAAGAAAGTTACTAGGTTTTTAAGAAAGTTACTAGGTTTTTGGGGTTTTTTGAAGGTTACTAGGATTTTAAGAAAGTTACTAGGTTTTTAAGAAAGTTACTAGGTTTTTTGGAAGGTTACTAGATTTTTTGGAAGGTTACTACTTTATGACTATTTTTCACAAGGTTATGACTTTTCACAAGGTTATGACTATTTTTCACAAAGTTATGACTTTTCACAAGGTGACGACTTTTCACAAGGTGATGACTTTTCACAAGGTTATGACTTTTCACAAGGTTATGACTTATCACAAGGTTATGACTTTTCACAAGGTTATGACTTTTCACAAGGTTATGACTATTTTTCACAAGGTTATGACTGTTTTTTATAAGGTTATGACTATTTTTCACAAGGTTATGACTGTTTTTTACAAGGTTATGACTGTTTTTTCAAGGTTATGATTGTTTTTTACAAGGTTATGACTGTTTTTTTACAAGGTTATGATTGGTTTTTACAAGGTTATGATTGTTTTTTACAAGGTTATGACTGTTTTTTTCAAGGTTATGACTGTTTTTTACAAGGTTATGACTGGTTTTTACAAGGTTATGATTGTTTTTTACAAGGTTATGACTGTTTTTTTACAAGGTTATGACTGGTTTTTACAAGGTTATGACTGGTTTTTACAAGGTTATGATTGTTTTTTACAAGGTTATGACTGTTTTTTTACAAGGTTATGACTGGTTTTTACAAGGTTATGACTGTTTTTTACAAGGTTATGACTGTTTTTTACAAGGTTATGACTGTTTTTTTCAAGGTTATGACTGTTTTTTACAAGGTTATGACTGTTTTTTTTACAAGATTATGACTGTTTTTTACAAGGTTATGATTGTTTTTTACAAGGTTATGACTGTTTTTTTCAAGGTTATGACTGTTTTTTACAAGGTTATGACTGTTTTTTTACAAGATTATGACTGTTTTTTACAAGGTTATGATTGTTTTTTACAAGGTTATGACTGTTTTTTTACAAGGTTATGACTGGTTTTTACAAGGTTATGACTGTTTTTTACAAGGTTATGACTGTTTTTTTCAAGGTTATGACTGTTTTTTACAAGGTTATGACTGTTTTTTTACAAGATTATGACTGTTTTTTACAAGGTTATGACTGTTTTTTTCAAGGTTATGACTGGTTTTTTACAAGGTTATGACTGTTTTTACAAGATTATGACTGTCTTTTACAAGGTTATGATTGTTTTTTACAAGATTATAAAGTTTTTCACAAGGTTATGACTGTTTTTTTACAAGGTTATGTCTGTTTTTCACAAGATTATGTCTGTTTTTCACAAGGTTATGAGTGTTTTTTCCAAGATTATAAAGTTATGTCCATAATATTATGTCCGCATCTTGTGTTAACAGTCATACTGTTAAATTTATAATATTGTTGTCATGGCAACCTAATGTCATTTTTTATCTCTTTTTATCTCTCTCTCTCTCTATATATATTTTTTGTTAGATTTGGGGTAAATTATTTTACGAAAGGGGCGCGCGCATGCGCGCGCCCTTCATAAATAAAATATTATCTCTGTTGTCATGGCAACAGTGAGTAGTAGGAATGGGGTATGATTAAGAGTGGCTTGCGTACAGCGAAAGTTTCCAAGTAGTAGGAATAAAAGAGAGCATGTAGAATTATGAATGTGGATGAAAGTGCGAAAGTTGCTTGTTTGCTAGGATAGGAACAACAACAATATACAATGTGTCTAAAAAAATGTATGTGTACAAAATATCTAATCTATCATTTTTAATCTAGTAAATTTAGTCTATCACATTTCATTCACGTACCGTATTTTATGTGGCGCGCGCATGCGCGCGCCCTTCGTTGTTTTAAGTTTATACAACACTTTCTATTTTCTCTATCTATATGAATGAATATACAATGTGTCCTGAGAAATAAATGTATTCAATAATATACACTTTGTGTTTATAAGTTTGTCTATATACAATGTGTGTTTATACAGTTGCATGTAGAATATTGTTTCCATGGCAACCAATGTCATATGTGAATATGACAATATATGTTTTTTTATATGTATACAGTGTGTCTCAAAATCATATACCTATTCAATGTGTCAGAGTATTCAGCCTATATACACAATGTGTTTATACTGTTGCACTTTCAATATCTCGTTGCCATGGCAACCAATGTCTCTTTATCTGTCTCTCTATGTCTCTCTCTCTATATATATTTTTTAATTGTAAGTTTTTTTTCTAAGTCGTAATCCTTAGTTAAGCGCTAATTGGCACACACTGTATACTTGGCCGCCCCGGGAAATTAACGGACAAGTATACACATTGTGTTTTCACTGTTGCCTTTGTAATATTGTTGCCATGGTAACCAAAATGTCAATAGATTTTTTTTCCAAGTCGTAACCCAGTCCGTTAACGCAAACATACACACATTGTATACATACATACGGTATATGTATATGCGCGGCATGACCTTTAATCCCATCTTTACGTACTTGAAACATCACCTCAATCATATACTGTATCCGTTTCTCCAGCTGTCCTTCGTGCAAAATATTTCTCAACATTTCAAAGATTGCATTTGTACCTTTCGACGACACCTCCGTTAATTTCTGTCCGCATTCTTTCAGAAAAGCGATCGCCACTTCCACCGAATCATCAGTTGGACTTTCGACAAGTAAGGTTAGGATTTCCAGCGCTAAAATCTCATGCGCTACCCTCTGGTTAACTAGATGAGCTACGAATGCCGACGATGAGATGCAAATCGTTTTATCGTTACGTTTGAAACCGCGTTTAAATTGTAGCACTAAACGTTTCAGTAACAGCTCACCGATTTGCGGAAATTTCGAGTTGATAACCGAGACTAGAGCTGCATAAACGTGGGTGAAAGTAGGTGAAGCAGCTTGAGCTTGAATTAACGATTTACACAATAAACCACGTCCGCGTACAATATTTTCGCGTAACAAATCGCGCGTTATCAATCCGATATTGCCCGTATTGATTTTGTTGATAAAACCGTGAACGGATTTCTTCAGTGCTTCCCATGCGATTCGTTGATAGGCTGGCGATGTTTTGTCGGTGATTTCTGCTTGCATTAAACGCAATTTGGCTGGTGGAATATAAGCACCGCCTGTTTTTGAGGTTAATAGATCCACCGTTTTACGCTGACGAGGTGGAATTAATTTCTCGTCATTCTCGTCGTTTTTCTTTTTCGATCCGTCACCACCGTAATAACGTTCACCAACACTTTGTCGTTCAATTGGCTCATCATTTTTATTGCCTGGTTGTTCGTCTTCACCATAGTATCGAGGATAATCACTTTGTGGATAATCTAAATCTTTATACTCACGACGTTTTCTTGATTTTCTATCAACGTTGTTGGGACTGGTACGTCTTGATTTCTTGTAATTATCTTTTTCATTGTCCGATTCGGAATCGTATTTGTGCCTTCGTCGTTTATACGAATCGTCTGACTTACGTTTGCAGTCATTCTTCTTTTCTCTATCATATTTGTCTTTAAAATCATTTTTTTCACATTTATTACTACCAGAATATGAACTTTTTGATTTTATCTCCCCTTCATCACTTTCAGACATTTTAAGCAAATTGTCATATGACACTTTCAATATTTATAGGTTAAGTTGCGTTGTTTGTTTCAGTTAGGCAGTCCAGAACACGTGATCATACGTCATATAATATGGTTGCCTGATGAACATATTCAAATATTGACATATAGTATACACAAATTTTTTGCGAATTATTTCAAATATATTACTTGGTTATTAGTTTAATTTATGAAAAATAGTAAAATAGTAAAAAAAAAGGCTAAACTCCAGAGAAGATCCAGTCATGTTGCTGTATTCACAAATATTGAAAAAAAAAACCAGGTTTGCGCATGCGTGAACATCGGAACGCCCATGTTTGGTGTGTATAAACCAGTGAACATCAAAATGTTTCATTAGTAATTTTATCAATTTCGTCTGTTAAGACTTATATCATGTTAAGAAGTGTGATTGTTCCTTATGTTATGTTATGCTAAGAAATCCGTTAGGTTAGGGTAGGTTTGGTAGATAGGTTGCAGGTAGGAGTTGTGTTTAATAGACCGTTAAGACACATTTAAAATCTTATTTTGCCTTGACACACATTTTGAGAGTCACTGGTTTTTCAACTAACGTGAATACAGCAAAATCTCTGGACCTTCTCTAAAGTTTTACCTAAATAATATTTAATTTTATATTTATAAAATATATATTTAAAAAATAAACACATTTATAAATTTTATTAATATTTAAATAAAATTAAAACTTGTCAGAACATATTGATAAATAATATTAATTTATTTCAATTGTATTATAAATAACATTTAATATATTTTACATATTTAATAATAATAAAAATAATATATTAATAAAGCGAAATAACTGAAATACACTTTTCAAGCAATAATAATTTTTTATTTACTTATTTCCTTGCGATATTTTTGTACATATTAATATGTAATTCTGATGTTTTTACAAAGCAAAAAAGTTAAATATATGTATGTATTTTGTATATAAAATAATAGTTTTATATATATATATATATATATATATATATTAGGGATCCCATCTGTCCCGTTTTAACCGGGACAGTCCCGTTTCTATGGATACTGTCCCAGTGTCCCCGCAGAATGCACCGGAACATACAAATGTCCCGTTTTACATAAAATACTAATATCGTCCGTGAATAAACCTAATATTTTTAAATTTTTTGAATTTTGATTCTATGACAATGGTTGATATCATAAAATATACAAATCTAATATAATAAAGTCCAGAAAAGGTGGATCTTTTGGTACATAAAATGTTAATTAGGTTACTACATAATAAATTTACAAGATTTTAGTAAATTCATTTACATTATGTCTTTCTATTATTTTCAATGAAACAATCAGTTTGAAACTTCATTATTTAAATGTTTTGTTTATGGATATTACTTTGTTTTTATTAGAATTCAATGTATAATTTAAAATTTTTCTTAGAATTAAAATAGAAATACACCATAATTATAGGATCCCTAATATATATATATATATATATATATATTGAGTAAGCTATTTGATACTTCGAAAAAGGCGCAAGAATTAAGTACGTTTACTTCTGATATTTCGTTGTATATGTTCACTGTAAGATGTAATCAAATCATCCATCTTATATCCAAGAGAAGTTTCACATAACAATTTCGATGCGCGCATAATATTTCCTAGCGTCATGTGGAAGAATGTATTACCCGATGACCAATTACTTAATTCAGTAAACGCATGTGTTGCCAGAATATCCTGTAAAATAATCGTGTGTGTTAGGTTAGGTTAAATCGAATTAATATAGAGAAAACAAAAACAAAATTTGCTTTTACCTTTGTTATCGGATGTACAATATTAACTCCGTTTTTATTAATAGCAATCGTAATAATTTCGGGATAATTGGGTTCGGTCGACTGTTTAACCTCGAAAAATGCCGATCCGAAAGTGGGCCACTGACAGATATATTGTAGGAATTGTTCTTTCGCTTCCAACACGGTCATTCCACTGTTAGAGGTATATGCTGCGCTAATACTCTTCTTCCAATCCGAAGTACTTTGTGCTTTGATTAAATCATGTGGTACTAATTCTTTCAATAGATGAGAGATTGATTGCAAGTAGCTTGCATCATCCGCGAATTTCGAACGATAAATGAAGCTGGCAAGTTTGATTGCATCCTGTTTCGAACATTTGTGATAGCCACGTAAATATTTCGGTAATTCTTGGGGATAATAGAATATTTCGTCTGCGTTTAGATCACGACCGGGCACTGTATTCAACCACATTTTTTTCATAAAGAATATTTGATATTGACAATTTATCGGTGCGGAAGCTGAAAATTTTAAATTCAATATTAGTCTAAATTAGAATTTATTAATAAAAATAATTAACATAGTAAAAAATTCTTCTTAAAATAAAACAGTTTTAGGTTATAGTTCTGTATTAATACTAGCAGATTGATAAGAGAAGCAGTAGAAATTTATAAAGAAACATTAATCACTGTGAAGGAGCACTGTTTTAAATAAAATTTGGCTTTCTTTAATTAAAAATATATAAATTTTTATGATCTAGTAACTTATTTTTATGTTCTGTTTATTTACTGTAAATGTCATTTGTATGTCATATGTATTTGAACGTTGAGTTCGTCGAAATGTCGATTATTAATAAATATTAATACACCTAAAGCTGTTTTATTTTAATATAATGATTTCCGAAAGCTTTTTTTACTATGTTAGCATTTTAATATTTTAAACTGATAATTTTATCGAAATATTCGTAAATATCTTCTAATATAAAAATAATTAAAATAATATAATACTTACAATTCCAATTGGGTGTTGAGTGTCTTAGCCATTCGATAAGTTCATACATGAAATCGAAGAAGAAAGCATCTTGCGGAATCGAAAATACTTTATCCGATATCATAACAAATAAACTAAATCCTTCATTGGATTGTATCTCGAGTGTATCAATAATCATTTGGCATAAATCTCTCGCTTTTGTCATCGATTGTATTTCGAATGCTTCATCGCTATCATTCGGAAAATAGACTTTATGATAAATCTGTAAACTTCGATGTTGAATCGCTTCCACTTCAATCGTATGCGAGGGAAATTGTCTTTGTCCGATTTTCTGCGCTTTTTGCAAACGCAATAAGCATTGTTGCGCAACCGGATGTTGTAGTCTAGTCTTGAAAAATTCGTTTAATTCTTTTATCAGCGCTTGACTTGATGGTACAAACAGACCAGTTGCCAGCCACATCAACTCCCATCCTTTTTCTTCACTGATTTGCAAACGATTATTGGTTAGCTGTCGCATTAGCTGACAGTAAATCTCATCGCGTAACACATCATGCTTTAATGCACCGTTGAATATTTGATTTGTGTATTCATTATTTACTTTCGGTTTAGCAGATGGTAAATCGCCCATATAATTTAATATAGCGATAAAAGCCGTACATGCTTGTTTACCCAGTAGTTCATCGTTTTGCAGTTTGAGTAAATGTGGCGCTTGTATCGGCTTATTCGTGTGTCGCCATAATTCCTCTTTCGATGATCTTCGGATTGATTGAATCGCCGCAGATTGAACCGTAACGCGTCGACTAGTTCGAAAGTGTTCGCTTGCGTATTTAGCGAGCGTATGTAATTTAAGTCGTTGTATAGTTGTTATAGTTGGAGCTGCAATTTTTCGTGTTGTCTGATCAAAGATGCCTTCTTTTTTCAATAATGCCAATATAGCTGCAGGTGGTGGTGTTAGTGCTGGAAGTATATGAACATGTTCTGTTGGAAAATCACCAGTTTTACCATTACATTCACCATATCCCCACGTGGTTGACATTAATGCTTCCCCTCTTGCACCGCCTGTCAATCGTATTAGATCACCACGTTTTAGAACCAAAAACGATGGCACGTCGCCTGAATGTCTGTAATCATTCATTGCTACCACAAACTGACTGCGTTTCTTTAATCCGTCAAGCAAATACATAACAAGATTATTTAATTCTTCCGCATCAGGACTGTTGAAAAGAAATTCCTCCTTCTGTATGGTTCTGATAGTAAAATTATGCTGCATACTTTCGATATTTAGCTGGTAACTAACAAAAGTAATTTCGACAAACGAAAGTTCTAATAGTATTTGTTCTTGATCATCTACCAGATATATTCCGGTCCAGTTAACAGCAATAATCAAATTATTTTTACCTAATTCCGGGCCCGACACGCGGACAGCCTCGAAGAATTTCGAAAATAATATCGGCCATGATAGTTTCGCGTATGTTACAATATCTTCTTTTGCTTTCAAAGCAGGCGCACGATTCTGTACGCTGACACTCATCTTAAATGCATCGGCAATTTTCTTCTCCCAATCGATTAAGGATTTCTCATTTGTTTTTAGGAAATGTGTCGGTATATATTTACTAACTACCTCGTGTAAATGCTGACTAGACATATTAGCGCCATTTTCGATGTAATATTGCTGAGCAGCCAACATAGCAATATCGCCCTCAGTCGAGCAACGGTATTCGCCGAATTTAATTCCTCGAATAATTTGATGGTAGATTAGATCAGCTGCAGCTGGATCTTCAGCCGGATTATGCCACGGTGTGAATAATTCTTTTCGGAAGAACAATCGCCATGGTGCTTGTTTCTCTTGCGCCCCTTGCTCTTTAGCATATTGCTCGCATTGCGAAATTGCATCTAAAACATGATCACTTCCATTACCCAACGACAAAACTTTATCGAATAATGTAATAAACAGAGAAAATCCGTAGGTGTCTTTTAGATTTAAATTTTCAGCTAATTGCTGACAAATTTCCTTGCTAGTGGTAGCTGAATCAGCTTGTACACTACGTTTATTACCATCCATAAATGTAACCATCAACGAGATGGTTTCTTTGTTTTTCGTAGCTTGTAGTTCTAGCCAGCTAGGTGGTTGGCTTCTCGAGCCATTTTTAAAAGTTCGATTAAGTCGAGCTTCACAGTATGGTGCATAACCAGGTGGACCATCACGAATAAAAGCTCGCAAATAGTTTACAAATCTTTCCGAAGGTGCAAAACATCCAACGCACAGTGACATTAATATCCAACCTCGTGCGTGTGATGTTTGCGATGGATTATTGGTAAGCTGCTTGCATATTTGGCAGTAAATCTCGTCACGTAGCTCGCTTCTTAATATACCATGACCGATTATAAAATGTAGCTTTTCTAGATTGGTTGTTCGTCTGCTGTGCAACCAGTTTTGATAGCTCTGAGTGGCCTGATCATCTTCACGCAGGCTGCGTTGCAGGTCAACGTTAAATTTACTTTTATGTTTCAACGTCATATTTATTAGCTTTTGTCGATTGGTCGTACCTAATTTTTCTTGTCGTACAGCTTCCTAAAAATAAATAAAAACAAGATTAGAAGTGTATATGGGTAAACCCATATATATATATATATATATATATATATATATTATATATATATATATATATATATATATATATATATATATATATATATAGACCACTTTGGCATTTCTCGGAAAGTTGGCAACACACTGTATTTTAATAATATTATAATTTATGTGGGAAATACTTTTCGGGAAAATTTGATCAAAATCGAATAAATAATTTAGCCACAATGAATTTTTTAAAAATTTTGTGATTCTTTTCCTCTCGATAAGTTGGCAACACTGTATTTTGTATTTAAAATTGCATAATTTATTTAGGCACTAGGAAAATCTTTTATGAAAATTTGATTAAAATAGGTTAAATAATAAGTGATCATTATAAATTTTTAAAAATTTTAGTAAATTTTTTTCTCGGAAAGTTGGCAACACTGTATTTTGTTAAAATTACATAAATTATATGAATACTAGGAGAATCTTTTGTGAAAATTTTAGTAAAATCTGTTAAATAACATGGACATAACAAATTTTTTAAAACTTTAGTAATTTTTTTCTCGGAAAATTGGCAACACTGGATATTAATAAAATTATATAATTAATGGGAGCATTAGAGAAATCTTTTCTGAAAATTTGATCAAAATCGGATAAATAATGTAGCCAATATGAATTTTTAAAAACTTTAGTAATTTTTTTCCCGGAAAATTGGCGTTACTGGAAAAAACCAAAACCACATGACCAACTAGGGCATTAGACAAATTTATCCTAAAAATTTCATTAAACTCGGTTGAATCGTCTAGGAGGAGTTGCGGCCACAAATTTTTGACTTACGACCGAGCGAGCGAGCTGACGACGCACATCCATACACCCACTTATAAACTAAGTTCAGATTCGTCTGATCTAGAGGCTATATGAAAGATTTCTATGCAATTTTTTTTTTTTTAATGTTACAGACACCGTACCAAACGCTATACCACTTTTTCCTTGCAGTCAAAGTGGTAAAAAACGCCTTATTTAATATTAATTTCTAATTTAATTAATAATTAATAATAATTAATAATAATAATAATAATAATTAAATAATAATAATAATAAATAATAATAATAAAATAATAATTAATAATTAATTTAATTAATAATATTGAAATGTATACCTTGTATTCTTTGCTGTGTATAAAGTTACGATTCAATGTTTCGGTTAATTTAGTCATGACAGATTTATTATCTTGAGCTTCGGTTACGTATCTCGGTTCAGGCAAATCACCCATAAATCTTAAGATTGTTACCCAAAGTGCTTGAGCTGCTACAATATCACTCGGCGTAGGCAAATCTAATAGCGATATTTTCAGCGGTCTTTTCGAATATTGATGATTTATGTTTGCAAAGAAATAAGTTGCTGCAAATTTACGAAAGTTATATTCGGATAAATCCTCTTTCACCTCTTCCGCTTTTAAAGCTTTAATCACTTGATGTTCACCGCCCTTTTTATTAATTAAATCCTAGAAAAATTTAAATCATAAATACATACATACATGGATACACAATCACGCCATGTACCCAAAACAGGGTGTGGCACAAACACACTTTTCATCATTCCGAGAAATCAGTCGCCTCCAAACATATTCCTATCCGCAAACAAGCAACTTTCGCTTCATCCACATTCATAATTCCTTCTCTCATACATGCTCTTTTATTCCTACTACTTGGAAACTTTCGCTGCACGCAAGCCACCCTCTCAATCATACCACTCCAGCTACTCAGCGGACGTCCACGCAAACGTATACCATCAAAATCATTCAAATAAAACTTTTTAACTAAACGTTCATTAGACATTCGCTCAACATGTCCGAATCATCTTAACTGACTAACACCAACTTTTGCTACAACATTTTCTTCGCAATTTCACACTCATCATACACTAATCGTATTTCGTACCCGATCTCTCCTATTTACACCACATACCCCATGTAAAAATCTCATTTCCACAGCAGTCATTTTCCGTTTATGCTTTTGCAACCAAACCCAACAACATTCACTATCATACATCAACGTAGGCACCAAAACTGCATTGTATATACTTAAACGGGCTTCTTTGGAAACATTTTCATTCTTAGCTCTAGTTCCCAAAGCACCCAAAGCACCTTACAACCAGCATTTACTCTCCTTTCAATTTCACGATCAAAACACGGCCATATCTCTAGACAGCAAACTACCCAAATACACAAATTCATCTACCTGCTCTAAACGTGCACCGTATCAATATATACATTACATTCAGTCATCAAGTCATCCTTCTCCAGAACTAAAACTTTGCACTTATCAATAACATTCAACACAAGATTCATATCTTTACTCCAACAACATTAATTCTATCGCAATCATCCTTCTCAGTGTTGTTCTTCAGATTCAGCCAGGATACAACTGCACGTCATCAGCATACGCTAAAGCGCAGGTACAACACAATCACCTATTTGTATACCATCATTACCACAGAAAGCTTTCCGAAGAAGAACATATATAAAGAAGAACATATAAATTAAACATACCTCAAATGCTCCGGATTTATTTTTATACTGATTAGGAATTCCATTATCCGAATCTAAAAAATTAAATACTTCATCTAGAATTGCATCAGCTTTTCTGTAATCATCATTGCTCATGCTATTATCATCTAATTCATTAATACGTTTGTTATAATTATCTTCAGCCATTTCTCGATAATTTTTATTTCCCGATTTTTTCAATTCACCTTCCTCTTTCAGTTTCAACTGTAATAATTCCTGCATTTTCTTCTTTTTCAACTGTAATTGTTGTTTATAGGTTTTCCGAAAAACATAACCTTTACATATGGCTTGTAAACTCGTAACACTTTCTCGTAACTTTCGGAATTGATTTGTAAGTGGACGCTGTCTGAGTTTGGATTGTAAACGTAGATAACCATTTCGGATTAGTAAATATCTAGGACGATAACCACGTGCTCGCCAATTTTTCTGTACCAAAATGGCCGCTTCGCGTAGTTTTAAGAATCGTCTTCGATGAATCCAACCCCGAATTGCTTTTTGTAGAACTAGTATGTATTTTGCGAGAATCTTTTCTCTTTCCGATTCCAAATAAGCATCTTGTTCATCACGCAAGAAAACTCGGCTATGACCAATTTGAAAATCTTGGTCCTGAAGGACAATCGAACAGATTTTTTCCGAAGTTGTCCGGCAATTGGTTCGATGAGTAGGTGGAGTGCCAGGTACAAGAAAACGGTACCGGTCGACAAATTCCGTAAATGTATGACGTATTGGATAACCAGCTTTTCGTATATTTGCAGTCTCCATCATTCCGGAATAACGCAACTGACGACAACATAGATTTCGATCAAATATCTGAAATCAAATATTATTAAACTAACTAAATAATGCCTATATATACATACATATATATATATATATATATATATATATATATATATATATATATATATATATATATATATATACCGGGTGTTCGTTCGTTAAGTTCGTATGGGCGTTTAACATGCAATTTCGATAATTTGCGATATACTACTTTCTCGAGTTAAATTCGGAGAAATACTTAGAATACTTTTTGATAGACAATAAAAAGTTCTATAATTCGGTTTTAGTTTTAGTTTGCTAGCATGTGCCGTTTGTGCGCTAGAATTTTTTTTTTGATTTTTTAGATTTTATTTTTTTTTTTCTCAAAAACTATGAGGTGTAGGAAAATAAGCATGATATGGAAAAATGCGGAATAATAAGTACTATAATTTAGCGAATAAACCATTATTCTAGGATGCATCGTTTAGTAAAAAAAAAATAAAAACTGAATTTTTGAAAATCGATTTTTTCAAAATAAGACTTTTCAAAATTTACTGGAAAAAATCAGAAAAAATTCAGTAAAATAGCGAAAAAAATTAGCTACACAATAGCTAAGTAACTTTTTTCTCAAACTCATGCTGGTTTGGCAGGAAAAATTATTAAAAATTCTAAAAAACATATTAGAATTTTCAATAATTTTTCCTGCTAAACCAGAATATGATAGAGAAAAAAGTTATTTATTTATTATGTAGCTAATTTTTTTCTCTATTTTACTGAATTTTCTCAGATTTTTTTGAGCAAATTTTGAAAAAAGTTTTAGATTTTCAAAAATTTAGTTTTTAATTTTTTCTACTAAACGATGCATCCTAGAATAATGGTTTCTTCACTCAATTATCGTACTCATTATTCCGCATTTTTCCATATCATGCTTATTTTCCTACACCTCATAGTTTTTGAGAAAAAAAATAAAATCTAAAAAATCAAAAAAAAATTCTAGCGCCCAAACGGCACATGCTAGCAAATTAAAACTAAAACCAAATTATAGAACTTTTTATTGTCTATCAAAAAGTATTCTAAGTATTTTTTCAAATTTAACTCGCAATTTATCGAAATTACATGTTAAACGCCCATACGAACTTGACGAACGAACACCCGGTATATATATATATAATAATATATTATTCAAAACATACACCAGGTTTCTTGTGGTCATTTGGTTTAATACAACGTATAAAATAAGGATGACAAGCTTCTAAAGTTTTCATTAATACATCTAAAGACGTTCGAAATTGCGATGCAATTGTTATAGATCTTTTATTTGCCTCCATAGCAAATTCAGCCTCAAATAATTGTCGTAAAAATGCATTCTGCGAATTATGTAGTAATTGTTTAATATCATAACTAAAAGTATCCCGATTCTTCTCCAGAAAATCTATAACAAGAATACAAATATAAATATTTAGCAACAAAAATTAGAAATTTAACGTTAATTCACAAGGTTCTAATTGCTATATTCAGACAGGTAGCTCAAATACAAAACATGTTGAAGTTAATATTGAATTTATTCGTTTAATACAACTTATTTATATTGTAACTGACTGTTCGGAAAATTACATAATGAATGTTGAATTAATAATTTAATAATAAATTTAATATTATTAATTGATTTATATAAAATAAAAAATAGTATATTTTTTAACTGGCTCTATTTTTACAAAAACGATTATTATTGTACCGAAAAAATACCTGAGATATAATATCCTATGTAGAATAATATAAATTTTTTTGAATTTTTTCGTATTTATATTTTGGCCAAAAAAAGCAGAAAATATGTTTTTTTTTTTGGAAAAATTTTTTTTTGTCTCTATTTTCCAAAATATGAAAAAATTCAAAAAAATATATATTATTCTACATAGAATATTATATCTCAGGTATTTTTTCGGTACCTTTAAGATCGGCTCGATAGAAACTAGAGCCAGTTAAAAAATATACTATTTTTTATTTTCTATAAATCAATTAATAATATTAAATTAATTATTGAATCACTAATTGAACATTGATTATGTAATTTTCCGAACAGTCAGTTACAATATAAATAAGTTGCATTAAACGAATAAATTCAATATTAACTTCAACATGTTTCGTATTTGAGCTACGTGTCCGAATATAGCAATTAGAACCGTGTGAACTAACGTTAACAATTACTTTACCTGCAACAGCATAATCTACATTTCCAGCAAAATGATTAATTCCAAATGATGGAATTAAATCGGATTTAGGTTTAACATACAAACTGTTACTACCATGCTGAGAATGTAATTTCGATAACATAGTTAAATCGGTGCCTTTAGGAAATTTCGATTCTTCATCAATTAACGCCAAAATATTTAAAGGTTTTACACCAATCATGTCAAGTACATTTTGATTATCAACAAATTCAATATGCTTCCAATTAATGCCCTCTTTTGTATAATATTCTTGTTCAATTTTGAAAATATGCCGAATAAAAAATTGTTGAAGATTTTCATTAGCGAAATTGATACAAAGTTGTTCGAAACTATTCACATTGAAATTCTCAAATCCAAAAATATCAAGCACACCAATTGAAAGCGCTTTAGTGACTTTACATTTAAAAATCGTTTCATTTATCTTTTCGACAATTCTTAGAAACATTTTCCCGTAGATGCTTTTCGCTAGCGCATCTCTTAAATCAGTCGCTTGCGATTTACTAATCGGCGAAACAACTTTATCGCCATGAGCAAAAATTGTTTTCCTTGTCAGTGCTTCGGTTAATTGTTGTTTAGTTGCGCCTAAAAGATTAGCAACTCTAGTTGCGCCTGCCGAATCATGTATTTCAGCCGCTTCCATATTATTTACGGACGACGATTTATATTTTAAATTTCCAATATGTAATATTGCAGCTAACAATTGAAATATATCTAACATATCGTGTTCGGGGAAATTTAACACTTTCATCGCGGCTCGAATGTCTGCAAAAGCAGTTGCTTCGTTTCGTCCATCGCATATTAAAGTTTTGCCTCCAGTTAAATATGCGTAGTTTGATGCATCGCTTAAATCCCATTTTTTCTTTTCTTCCTTACTTAATCCCGCCAGCAAACTGTAAAATATATGATAGTTTCTTTCGCCAGCATTTTGAAATACAATACGACTTTTTTCTAAAAGATATTGTTCGATTTTCGCTCCTTCAATCGCACCCGATTTATTGAATAGGATATCGATGTATTTACCGAAACGAGATGAATTATCATTTCGGACTGTTTTTGCGTTCCCAAATGCTTCCAGAATTGGATTTGCTTCCAGGATTTGTTGTTCAATCCAGGAATGCTTACCGCTTATAGCTGCTAAATATTGCAGTATTAATTTAGTACTTTCCGTTTTACCAGCACCACTTTCTCCACTGTAATTTATTTACAATAGCCATTATTTTTACTAGAAACATATTATTCTAACCTCACTTTTATTATTAACTTCAAAATAACTTTTTGCTACTGTTTTTCATCAATTGTAAATAGTTTTTCTATTTACGATCATTTTTATTATATTTGGTATTAAAAAATATTTATATAAACTATTATAAATTGATTAATAAATAAATAATTTAATAGTAAACGTCAAAAGTACTTTTGGCAAAAATCACTTTTATAAAAAATGAGGTTAGAATAGCTACGCATATTTGATTTATTACCTGATAACAATGCATTGATTCATTTTATTATCAATCATTTCCGAAAAGCTACTATCACCAATTGCAAATATATGAGGTGGTAATTCGCCAATTTTCCGTTCCCTATATTCAATGATTTCGGTATTTGTATAAATTGGTAATACTTCATATGGATTTACAGCTACTAGCATTGTTCCAGTGTATGTCTAAAAATTATTTAAATACATCTATAATTATGTAATAAATTCTATAAAAATATTATATATTATAATCTCCATACATAAATTATCTTCTTCATATATCTCGTATGTAAATTTCTAAGTATAGCGTAATCTTGTAAATCACCTAACGTTATCATATCTTCCACGCCTTTTATTGAAGTTGTATGCATTTGTTTTAGGATTTGCTCGGCGCTGATCCAAATTTCTTTACCATGATCATCCAATAATCGAATCTTTTTTCCATTGACGGCAACAATCTTGCCACCCATCGAAATATCAAATTCGGATTTTTCCACTGGAATAATCCAGACATGATCGCCCTAATAATAATTAAATAGGTATTTTTAATTAATTAAAAACATGCGAAACATTTTTAACTTTACCATTTTTTTAAGAAATAAATTCGTTTAAAAAAACTGCGATAACTAATAATTACAAGGTTGCTTTTATCGCAGGTATTATATATATTTTTAGAACATAAGTACCTAATCAGTTAAGTAATTTTTTACTTACCAATATAATTGACGACATTTTACTTGGTATTTTAAATAAATTTAAACTAAATTACTAAATACATTTTGAAATAAAACTGAAAATGAATTTTAAATTGTACTGTATCGGAAATAGATATCAATTGAAATGTATTATAATTCATTTTGTGCAAAATTCCTTTATCAGGCGATTATCAATATCAATAATTTCTAAAATTATCAATGTTAGATAACAAATTTTTACAACTATGCTAATCCTTTTAATAATACAAGTAAAATATTTATCTAATTTATTTGTGCATAGAAATTTATTACTTATTTATATGTATCGGAATAAAATATTAATTGTAAAAAAAAAAAATTATTTAACAGCTATTATCGAGGGGGAAACCACTTCTTCAAATTTTTTACACCAGATTTTACAAATTTCATAAGATTTTTAAGAATATTTTCAATAAATTTTTACAAGTGGTTTTCCCCTCGGCTATTACATAATAAAAATTAAACAATTATTAAATTTGTCATTATTTTATTTACCTTTGTAAAATACATATTTGTTAACTACTCGGGATTACTAGTAAAATAATTACAAAGTTGTTTCAATGCTTTATATCGATGTGAAATCGAGTTTTTGATAGCTTTCGGTAGTTCAGCATAGGTTTTATCATATTCATCCGGTTGAAAGCACGAGTCCCATCCGAAAGCGTTACTACCTCTTGGCGAAACAATAGTTCCTTCGGTTCGACCTTGAAACAATTTAACATCTGCATCATCATCATCCGGACCCGGATGATAAGCAAACGTGCACACAGCTGTTGCGCTTTTATCTTCATAGCCCGCTAGCATCTTGTGCAAACCTTCTGGTCCGATTTTCTCTAAAAACCATTTTATATACGGGCCGGGTAAACCGCGAAGTGCATTAAAACATAAACTTGTATCCTCGACAATAACAGGTCCTTTAACATGCTTGACAGCTTCTTGACACTTTTTTATACAGATTTCATTTATTTCGCCTTGCAGCTCGGGCAAATCGATTTTTTCACTAACAATTTCTTTCGGACAAGTTTTACCTACTATGGCAATTAATTCTTCTAATTTCTTCGAATTACCGGTAACAAATGTAATAGGTTTTGATTTAGACATTTTTAGCATATACAGGCTTAAAATGTCTATAATATTCTATTGATTTTTAAACACTATATTTATATAGGTTAGATGTCAGATATACTTTAGGCATCTGTATTTTGTCTAACCTCATACACAAAAGACATTTATAAAATTTGTAAATCAAATTTCAATTTTATTCTAAATATATTCTGTCTGCATAACATATATATTAATTTAAAATATAATAACGGAATAAATGTAGAACAAGGTCAGTGATGTTGCTGTTTTCACTGTAGTGGCAGAAATATTGAAAAACCAGTGACTCTCAAAATGTGTATTATGACATGAAATGTAAAAATGCATTAAAAAATTACAAAATGAATATATTTTAATAAAGGAACAATAACAAGTCACTAAATAAATATAATTATAAAAAAAAAAACAATAAAAAATTACAAAATAAATATTGTTCAATAAAAAAAAATGAAATATTACAAAATAAATATAATTATGTAAAAACTATGTAAAACCTAATCTACCTAACCTAATCTAACGAATTTCTTAACATAATATAAGTCTTAACGAACTTTTAAACAGAACCCTAAATCAACCTAAACCTAACCTACCTTAACCAACAATAACCTACCCTAACCTGCCCTAACCTAACCTAACAGACTTCTTAACATAACATAAGTCTTAACGGATGAAATTGATATTTAGTGATATTTTGTTAAAAAACGCGATAAAATTACTAATGAAACATTTTGAGGTTCACCGGTTTATATGCATGCGATATTCACGCATGCGCAAATCTGGTTTTTCAATATTTCTGTCGCTACAGTGAATACAGCAACATCTCGGAGTGCTGTTCTGCATTTCAACCATATAATAACTTTAAAATTCAATTTTATATAGATTTTTACAATTTTATTCTTATTCTTAAGACTAAAAAAATATTAATGTAATAAAATCATGTTTATGATGTACATAGAAATTTTACAAATACAGTGGAACATCGCATAACGAGCATAATAAATTCGTTTCGGAGTTTTACTCTTTTACCATAAAAATTAATGTAAAATACGATAATGCGTTCCATGCCGAAAAAAATACTCAAAAAATGAAATTTAACAAAAAAATACTCAAAAAATAAGATTAGAAGTATATGGGTAAATCCATATATAGACCACTTTGACATTTCTCGGAAAGTTGGCAACACTGTATTTTAATAATATTATAATTTATGTGGGCACTAGGAGAAACTTTTCTGAAAATTTGATCAAAATCGAAAAAATAATGTAGCCACAATAAATTTTAGTAATTTTTTTCTCGGAAAGTTGGCAACACTGTATTTTGTTAAAATTACATAAATTATATGAATACTAGAAGAATCTTTTGTGAAAATTTGAGTAAAATCGGTTAAATAACATGGCCATAATAATTTTTTTAAAATTTTAGTAATTTTTTTCTCGGAAAGTTGGCAACACTGGATATTAATAAAATTATATAATTAATGGGAGTACTAGTGAAATCTTTTCTGAAAATTTGATCAAAATCGGATAAATAACGTAGCCAATATGAATTTTTAAAAACTTTAGTAATTTTTTTCTCGGAAAGTTGGCATTACTGGAAAAAAAATAAGACCACTTGACCATCTTGGGTACTAGACAAATTTATCCTGAAAATTTCATTAAAATCGGTTGAACCGTCTAGAAGGAGTTGCGGCCACAAAATTTTGACTTACGACCGAACGAGCTGACGACGCACACACATACACCCACATAAACTAAGTTCAGATTCGTCATCTAGGGACTATATGAAGGATTTCTATACACAAATTTTTTTTATTTGAAAATGTTACAGACACCTTACCAAACGTTATACTACTTTTTCCTTGCAGTCAAAGTAGTAATAAATTATCATAATCAGTGCCGGATTAAGGGGTATAAGCTAACTAAGCACGTGCTTAGGCCCCCCGACAAAAGACATTTTTTTAAGTACAATTTTTACTACTTTGACTGCAAGGAAAAAGTGGTATAGCGTTTGGTACGGTGCCTGTAACATTTTCAAAAAAAAAAAAAATTGTATAGAAATCCTTCATATAGCCTCTAGATCAGACGAATCTGAACTTAGTTTATAAGTAGGTGTATGGATGTGCGTCGTCAGCTCGCTCGGTCGTAAGTCAAAATTTTGTGGCCGCAACTCCTCCTAGACAGGGTTTAACCGATTTTAATGAAATTTGTAGGATAAATTTGTCTAGTACCCAAGATGGTCATGTGGTTTTATTTTTTTTCAGTGATGCCAGCTTTCCGAGAAAAAAATTACTAAAGTTTTTAAATATTCATATTGGCTACGTTATTTATCCGATTTTGATCAAATTTTCAGAAAAGATTTACCTAATACTCCCATTAATTATATAATTTTATTAATGTCCAGTGTTCTCAACTTTCCAAGAAAAAAATTTCTAAAATTTTAAAAAATTTATTATGGCCATGTTATTTAACCGATTTTACTCAAATTTTCACAAAAGATTCTCCTAGTATTCACATAATTTATGTAATTTTAACAAAATACAGTGTTGCCAACTTTCCAAGAAAAAAATTACCAAAATTCATTGTGGCTACATCATTTATTCGATTTTGATCAAATTTTTAGAAAAGTTTCTCCTAGTGCCCACATAAATTATAATATTATTAAAATACAGTGTTGCCAACTTTCCGAGAAATGTCAAAATAGTTTATATATAGGTTTACCCATATACTTCTAATCTTGTTTGTTTCGTTGCTAGGATATGAGTTTAGGATTGTCAGATATGGGACAAAAAAATAAAAGCACACTTAATATAATTTTTTACAACGTTGGAAAACTATGCATAAACGTAGCACGTTGAAAGCAACAAGCTAGTTCGGTTGAATCAAGCCACCGAAACACGTAATTTGTTTTCATCGTTCAACGGAACGGATTAAAAGCAGTTAAGTTAGTATGTAGAGACGTAAGTCAATTATTAAAAATTTCTGATTGGTTTTGGAAATCCCATTTGAATAAAAATTTCACTATACAAGAATTTGTTACTTCTAATTATTATACCTTTAATTAATTAATAATTATTATTATTCATATTTTAATGAATGTATCAATTTATGAAGTTAAGTTCACTCAGAACTGAACCGAAGCAGTTTGAAGCACTGATCAATTCAATCTTAACTAAATATTTATTGATTTTAGTTTGCTTTTCAAAAATATAAACTAAACATGTACATACATACATACATACATACATACACAATCACGCCATGTACCCAAAAGGGTGTGGCACAAACTCTTTTCATCATCCCGAGAAATCAGTCGCCTCCAAACACTCCTATCCAAACAAGCAACTTTCGCACTTTCATCCACATTCATAATTCCACTCTCATACATGCTCTTCTATTCCTACTACTTGGAAACTTTCGCTCACGCAAAACACTCTCAATCATATCACTCCAACTACTCATCGGACGTCCACGCAAACGTATACCATCAAAATCATTTAAATAAATCTTTTGAACAGCAAACGTTCATTAGACATTCGCTCAACATGTCCGAATCATCTTAACTGACTAACACCAACTTTTGCTACAACATTTTCTTTGCAATTTCACACTCATCATACACTAATCGTATTTCGTACCCGATCTCTCCTATTTACACCAAATACCCCACGTAAAAATCTCGTTTCGCACAGCAGTCATTTTCCGTTTATGCTTTTGCAACCAAACCCAACAACATTCACTACCATACATCAATGTAGGCACCAAAACCGCATTGTGTATATACTTAAACACGTTATTTACATTAATATATTTTTTCCAGACAGAAAATGGAAAACAACGCAAAAAAAAAGATTTATAATTTTATTATTAGCTTTAGCTAACAATTTTTAAAGTAAAGATTTTTTACAGAATCAAGTTCGTCAGATGAAGAAGAAAAGCAGAAAGAAAAACAACGTAAGAAGAAAAAAGAGTCGAAAAAGAAATCGGAAAATTCGAAAACGAAAAACAATAAAAATGTAAAACAGAAGAAGCACAAATCTCAAGTTAAACCGAATCCAGAACCGGAAATCGATCGGAAACGCGACAAAAATCAAGAAAAAATTGATCTAACAGGCGATTCGGATTCGGAGAATAATCGGAGACGTTTTCGAAATGACGAAGCTGATCGTAGACGTAATTGGAATGAAGAAATTGACTCCAGACGAAATCATGATCAAGAAATTCAACGAAGACCTAATAGGGAACCAGAATCCAGACGTGAGTCGAATGAAGAAACTGCCCGACGTTTTGTTCGAGGTGAAGAAACTGCCCGACATTTTGTTAGAGGTGAAGAAAATGGCCGAAGTCGTGCTAGAGATGAAGAACATGATCGAAATAATCGTAATTACGAACGTGACTATAACAATAAAAATCATTTATTAAAACATTCGGACAGAGAAAGACATTCAAAACATAATAGAAGATAGATATGAAGTGTATCGCAATAAATATTCTATTGTATTAAAAATAATTTTACATTAATTTGAAATTTTTATTAATAAAACAATAGAAGATAAGATTTATTATAAAATTATTTGTATGTATTACGATAAATATATTCTATTGTATTAAAAATAATTTTACATTAATTTGGCATTTTTATTAAAACCGGTAATATATATATATTTTTTTTAATCTGTGTCTAATTTAAATTTTGCTTTTGATTTTTTAATTAACGTGAGCGTAAGATGAAGAAGTAGTCGAAGTCGTGCCAGAGATGAAGAACGTGATCGAAATAATCGAAATTACGAACGTGACTATAACAATAAAAATCATTTATCAAAACATTCGGACAAAGAAAGACAGTCAAAACATAATAGAAGATAGATTTATCATAAAATTATTTGTATGTATCGCAATAAATAAAATATTTAATTTATTTTACGCTCAATACTAAATTTTAAATTTTTTATTAAATAAATTATTATTATTATTATTATTATTATTATTATTAATATTATCATTATTATTATTATTATTAAAGCCTAAACAAATTGCTGGTTAGTTACAAGTATTACCACGCTGCTAGTGAGATGGCAGCAGCGTACAGGCTTGCATATGAAATAGAAGCTACTGCGCATGTCGTAGCAGATTGAAAGTTGTGAAGGTTTTTTACTCGAATGTTTAGATACAGGACTAGTACAAAAAAGTTGCGAAGGTTTTTTACTCGAATGATTTGACACAAGACTAGACGAGAATGTTTTTTCTTTAATATTATTTATTTATTAATAAAAAAAAGTCATAATCTTGTAAAAAACAGTCATAACCTCGTGAAAAACAGTCTTAACCTTGTGAAAAACAGTCATAACCTTGTAAAAAACGGTCATAACCTTGTCAAAAAGAGTCATAACCTTGTAAAAAACAGTCATAACAAGACTAGGGCAAAACTTTCGAGTACTTGAATGTTATTTTAATATTATTTATTTATTAATAAAATTATGACTGTTTTTTACAAGGTTATGATTGTTTTTCACAAGGTTTTTAACTGTATTTTTACAAGATTATGAAGTTTTTCACAAGATTATGTCTGTTTTTAACAAGATTATGACTGTTTTTCACAAGGTTATCATTGTTTTTCACAAGGTTTTAACTGTTTTTTACAAGATTATGAAGTTTTTCACAAAGTTATGACTGTTTTTTTTACAAGATTATGAAGTTTTTCACAAGATTATGACTGTTTTTTACAAGATTATGATTGTTTTTCACAAAGTTATGATTGTTTTTTACAAGGTTATGACTGTTTTTTACAAGGTTATGACTGTTTTTCACAAGATTATGAAGTTTTTCACAAGATTATGACTGTTTTTCACAAAATTATGAAGTTTTTTACAAGATTATGTCTGTTTTTGACAAGATTATGTTTGTTTTTTTACAAGGTTATGACTGTTTTAACAAGATTATAAAGTTTTTCACAAGATTATGTTTGTTTTTCACAAGATTATAAAGTTTTTCACAAGATTATGATTGTTTTTTTACAAGATTATGTTTGTTTTGCACAAGGTTATGACTGTTATTTTACAAGATTATAAATTTTTTTACAAGATTACGATTTTTTCACAAGGTTAAGACTGTTTTTTGCAAGATTATAAAGTTTTTTACAAGATTATAAATGTTTTTCACAAGGTTTTGACTGTTTTTTACAAGATTATAAAGTGTTTTACAAGATTATGACTATTTTTCACAAGTTATGACTGTTTTTCACAAGGTTATGACTGTTTTTCACAAGGTTATGACTGTTTTTCACAAGATTACTAGAAAACAATCAAAATCTTGTAAAAAAACCTTGTTGTCTATCTATTCAAGTACAAGAACATTTTGTACTAGTCTTGTGTCAAACCATTCGAGTAATAAACCTTCACAACTTTTTTGTACTAGTCCTGTGTCTAAACATTCGAGTAAAAATCCTTCACAACTTTCAACTTTCTACACATGCGCAGTAGCTTCTATTTCATATGTAGCCTGTACGCTGCTGCCATTTCACTAACCGAGTGGTAATACTTAGTACTAACCGGCAGCTGCAGTCATTTGTTTAGGCTTCACCAGTTTCAGCCATTATATATTTAGTTATTCTATGAACTACATCGAGAAGTACTTCATTTCCGTATTCATAGATGGCGCTGATGAACGTTATTTGTAAAAATATAACAATTTTAAACATATTGTTGTTGTAAATATATTTTTAATAAGATATATTTTACAATTTGGTTTATTAAATTATTGTATATTTTAATTGTTTAACATTATTGGTTAAATAATAAACTACTTTAAAATGTACTTGAATTCCTTGTTCATAGATGGTGCTGATAAACGTTAGTTGCAAAAATATAACAATTTAATAAATATTGTTTTGTAAGTATATTTTTAATAAAATATATTTTACAATTTTGTCTAATATATTATTGTATATTTTAATTGTTTGACATTAATGGTTAAATTATAAACTACTTTAAAAAATACTTTATTTTTGTATTCATAGATGGCAAAAGTAAACTTTAATTTTTAAAAATATAATAATTTGATGCATATTTTTATTGTAAATATATTTTTAATAAAATGTATTCTACAATTTTGTCTATTATATTATTATATATCTTAATTGTTCGACATTAATTGTTAAATTATAAACTACTTTGAAAAGTACTTGATTTCCGTAAGCATAGATGGCGCTGATAAACGTCAGTTGTAAAAATATAACAATTTAATGAATATTGTTATTGTAAATATATTTTCAATTAAATTTATTCTACAATTTTATTTATTAAATTATTGTATATCTTAATTGTTGCAAAAGATTTGAAAACAATGTGTTGTTAGTTAAAAAAATAATTTTTAAATGACGTCTCCTGTGTAGTTATTGGAAGTGGTTTCTTGAGTAGTTTGTCTAACACGTTGACTCGTTACTCTGGTATCTCTTCAGTGAGAATAAATCTTTCGCCTTTTACGTTCAGCAAACAGGACGCTGCTATTTATTCTTCTTCTTATACTAAAAACATTACGCAAAATTTATCTGGCCAACTGGATTCGTGTCAGATTTTTATAAGTTAACCTCTAATACTATCAATTACAATATTTTTATATTTTACTTGTTATAAGAAGCTTTTTTTGGTAGAAAATTTAATTTTAATCATGAATAAGTTTATGCACCATTGTCAATTATGTGTAAGTGACAAAAATGTATTGTTCACTATACTTGATCTGGATTCAGATGGCAAACGTTTCGTAGATAAATTGAAAGCAATTATGCCAGAAATTGTAAGAATGAAATTATTTGTTTTGATTGTAATATACATTATTGTATCTGAATCTTTTACTTTTCTTATTTTAGGTCGATTGCAAGATCAAATTACCGAATGGTATTTGTACAATTTGCTCTGTTCGATTGAATGATGCTTATAAATTTATAAAACAATGTTTCGATTCGCAAGTAATATTAAAACGGCATTTAAATGAAAAACTATGTCGATTATGTGCTGGTGGTGATAATATAACATTTACTTTAACTACAATGGATACGGATAATGTATTGTTATCATACAAATTGGAAACCATTGCATCGGAAATTGTAAGTAAAATACTAGCTTTAACCAGGTTCACGAAACGAAATTATATGCTTAGAAATTGATAAGTAATCATTTATTTATTGTATCTTCCATAATTTTTGAGAACAGACAAATTTAACTTAACCTAATTTAGAGTATTCCAAACTTTAATACCTTTGTTGGTTTTGTTTCATTAAAACTTATGTAAAATAAGTTTTAATTTGAATACATGCACATTTACAATAAAAATTACATAAAACAATTATTATTTTATTAGGTTTACTTATAATAAGTTTATTCATTATTATAATATGCTTTTGCTAAACTAAAATTTGTTTCTGCAAGAGTAGTTGGGAATAGCTATTATGAGAAAAAATATTGTTGTCTGTTTTCAGGCTCGTAAAAATTTCGTCTTGTATTTATAATCATTTGTTACTTCATAATCAAGTAACGTACGTATTCACACAGCTTGTAGTGGGATTTAGATCTCACAAATATTTCAAATATTAGTAAAATATCATAGGGACTAGGTGTTACTAGCAGAAATATATTTCTTTATTAAGATCCCTTTAAACCGGTAATTTGTATTATATGTAATATATAATTTTAATTTATATTTTTAGTTGGAATGTACTGAGAAGTTATCGAATTGTATTTGCTCATTTTGTTCTGCTCGATTAAATGAAACGTATAAATTTGTAGAAAAATGTTTTAAATCGCAAGAAATTTTCAAGCGACATGCAAAACAACAATCGCAAAATAGTGAAGTTATGAAAAACAAAATTAAAAATGAAAGCGAAATTAAAGAAGAAAATATTGATGAAGAATACATTAAACTAAATTTGGAAACTGATGTAAATATTAAAGTTGAAGAAAGTTTAGAATCACAAAGTAATACAAATTTTGATACTGCTTGTAAGAAACAAGAAGCTATTAATGAAGAGAACATTGAAGTAGATTTGAAAAATGATACGAATATTAAATTTGAAGATAGTTTGAAATCCGAACTTTTAGATTTACATTCAGAATTAATAATTAAGGAAGAATATTCTAATTTTGAGAATGAAACCAATGTAAAACGTTGTCAAGATAGTATACATACAAATGAGAGACCCTATAAATGCAAAATATGTAAAAAAGATTTTACGCAAAGTGGAAATTTGAAAGTTCATAACCGTTCTCATACAAATGAGAGACCTTATAAATGCGAAATATGTGAGAAAACATTTACTTTAAGTGGAGCTTTAAGACGACATATCCGTTCTCATACAAATGAGAGACCTTATAAATGCGAAATATGTGAGAAAACATTTACTGAAAGTGGACATTTAAAAGAACATACTCGTGTACATACAAATGAGAGACCCTATAAATGCGAAATATGTGAGAAAACATATACTCGAAGTGGATATTTAAAAGAACATACTCGTGTACATACAAATGAGAGACCCTATAAATGCAAAATATGTAAAAAAGGTTTTACGCAAAGTGGACATTTGAAAGTTCATAACCGTTCTCATACAAATGAGAGACCTTATAAATGCAAAATATGTAAAAAAGGTTTTACGCAAAGTGGACATTTGAAAGTTCATAACCGTTCTCATACAAATGAGAGACCTTATAAATGCGAAATATGTGACAAAGCATTTATTCGAAATGGATCTTTAAAAGTTCATATTCGTATACATACAAATGAGAGACCTTATAAATGCGAAATATGTGAGAAAACTTTTATTGAAAGTGGAAATTTAAGGAAACATATCCGTTTTCATACAAATGAGAACCTTATAAATGCGAAATCTGTGACAAAGCATTCACTCAAAGTGGACATTTAAAAGATCATATTCGTATACATACAAATAAGAGACCTTATAAATGTGAAATATGTGAGAAAATATTTACTCAAAGTGGAGATTTAAGAAAACATATCCGTTCTCATACAAATGAGAGACCTTATGAATGCGAAATATGTGAGAAAACTTTTATTACGAGTGAAAATTTAAAGAGCCATATCCGTTCTCATACAAAAGCGAGACCTTATAAATGCAAAAATGTGTGAGAAAGCTCTTATTAGTAGTGACATTTTAAAGAGACATATCCGTTCTCATGCAAAGAAGACACCTGAAGAATGCGAAATAGGAAACTTTTACAGAGAGTAGAATTAAAAAAAAAACATATTCGTATTCATAACGTAATTCATTAATTTTTGTAATTTTTTTTTTTTTAATGATTAATCTTTAAATATTGTTAAGTCTCATTCAGACTGGTCTTTGTTTAATTGCGGAGCTAGTGGTTCTGAACCAAACAACATGCGAGCTTATAGGAATACATTGCGAATGGACGGATTTAGTTTCATTAGCAAACTTTGTTTTATCTCAGCCAAAGTTTGACCTAACCAAGCTTTCTAACAAAAATTCACTTATGATTTAAGAACGGCCAATCAGATTTCAGTAACATGAGATAGCGATGTACATTTGTTTTTATGAAAGAAACGTTAAATTTATAATATGTAAATGAGCAATTTAGAAAATAAAATTAATATCATTTTGAAAATACGTATTTAATATACTAAAATAAAATTTATTTTAGAAACAGAAGAAAAATTTGCGAAAATATAGAAGATGATAAATTTATTGTAAAATTTTATTTATGTAGTATACAATTTGAAATATTATGTTTCGCATTTGTATTTTTGAAATAATTGTACAGGTCTTATTTTGTATATAAATTCTTCTTCAAACATATTTAACGCAAAACAATTTAAACTGACAAAAAAAAACTGTACTGAATGTAATCAAAAACTGTTTGGAATGTAAACAACGTAAACAGTAAAGTCAAAAATAATTTTCAACAACATTTAAATTGTCATCACTGCGCAAGCGTAACTGAAAATTCATCAAGACAGACAGGAAACGTAAATGATCTAGTTTTTTCGCTGCGTTAAATCGTGAAACTAAAACTAAATCGTAAAACAGTTTTGGCAGCATGATTATTATCTTAAACAAAATTAAAATGTTAAGGCTCATTCAAACTGGCGTTTTAGTACAGGAATTTGAGCAATCCGAACATTTAACACATTTTTAGTTTTTACACCAAGTCCAACTCTTCTACTTGTGCATAAAACGACAGTCTGATTGAGACTTTCTGTACAATGATATTTTTTAATTTCTATAAAAATCAACATGTATTTGGAAATTTATAACACAACATGAAATGACAATTTGTTTATACATTCCTAATACATTTTGAAATTTTCAGTTATTATTGTGACAAGAAGATGACAGTTTGTTGATATTGTAATGTAAAAATGACAGCATTTGCCTAAATCAATTTTATGTATTTTTTAAATTTATATTAATTTTATTATTATTAAATATGAAAAATATATTAAATGTTATTTATAATAAAATTCAAATTAATAAATAAATCAATATTATTTTGTAATATGTATTGATAAGTAGTTTTAACTTTATTTAATAATATGAATAAAATATTTTTCTTTAAGCCTATCATAGGACCTATAAAAGTTTAGGTTCAGATTTTGGGGCATTGACCATCTAAGTAATGTTCCTTTATATTTAGTTAAATATTTATTTTTTATCTAATGTAGATTGATAAAATTTATGAAAATCATACATTTTCAAACTTATTACAGAAACACAAATAAGGAAATGTTTTTTTTTTTACTTAATTATATTAATTAATATACATGTATGTCATAAGATAAAAATAATATTATATATAAAATATTTAAATAATATCAATAAAATAAGTTGTTTGTTATTTATAAATTTACTAATATGTTAATATTGCAAAAATATTAACATGAACATTGTTCTATTAATACTCAATTTTAATATGGATACAATTGTTAAATTATTGATTTGTAAATGTACCATTTTTGTATAATGATATCGATTTCGTTCTGTTCTAAAAGTTATGGATTGAGTTAGAGTATGAATTCGCAATTTAAAATAATGAACTTTAATTATTGAACTTTATGATCAGCAGCGGTAGTTGTAGTCGATTCAATATGCGATTATCTGATAATGAATAAATATTTGAATTATAGATTTTGCGTATAGTTTTATTCATTAATATATTGATAATATATTTTTAGTCTAGTAGATTGTTGCCAAATTCCAAATTGAAATCCTAAATTCTTGTTCTCTAGCTTTACGTAATGCGACTAATAGGTTCTCTTTTTTTTCTTTCCAATAATTTTGAATTTGTACTATTATATTCTTCTAGAACGCTCAAATATATGGGGTACATTTCAGTATCTGAAAGGTAAATTGTTAAATGCCATACATTACTATAATTATGTTCCGCTAATGGTTCAATAAAATATTTTGAAGACGATAGAAATATAACAACTAATTTGTCTTAAGCAAATTTGGTGGTTGATTTGTTTGTCGTTTTCATTTAAAAAATATCTTTTTTGTATTTATTAAATACGTGGTACCATACAAATATATGTATATATCTTTGTTTTTCTATTGATATCTGTTTAAAAGCACAGCTATTTGGGTATTTAGTAAAATACTTTTTAAAACATTTCCAATGGCTAATATATTTGAATTTGTACACAGAGAAAAATAGATTGCTATGCACGTTTTGCTTATAAAAGCAACATTTTATTATGCAATAATATCAGTTTTGTCAATATAAAAATATTAGATATTAGGTCCAATTATATATTTTATATTAAACCTCATATATTAAAATAAGCTATGTGTATATTGAAAATAGTAAAATAGATATCGACAGAAAATATGAATAATTTTAAATGCTATATATATTCATGATAAAAATCTACAACACATTTTAAAATACAATATTGCTACGAATGTAATGTACATATATGATTTGTACTGAACAAAATTATTGCAACAGTTGATATTTAGATCGTAAAATTTTTTAATACGCGTCAACCTACATTTTGATACAAGTCAGTTCTTGTGCATCGTTCGACATAAACAAAGAGAGTAAGCAAAAAAATATCTATTAAATATTCAATTAAAATGGCAGACGAATAAAGTAAAAATGTTTTAAAACTGTGGTCACCATTAGTTGAAAATTTGTATTATTTGCTCTGATGCAAAACGTAATACTAAAATTTAATAAGTGCATTGATTATCACTTATTTTATTTGCACTTTATCTGTATTAAAAGAAAATGCTATCATATATTTTAACAAAAAATAGAAGTTATCTATGTGCAAAGAAATTGATCATATTTGATCTAAAAACTACTGAAAAATATCAGTAATCATCTTGATATTTAATTTTTATTTAATATTTTTAAATTAAATCGACACACGCAGTATAAATAAAAATGATAAAATGTTAGCATAGTAAAGAATCTTTCAAAATTCATTACATTAAAATAGAACGGCTTTAGGTTGTTAGTAGGAATGGGGATACTTGGGACACCCTAGATTTTAGTGACTTTTTAAGTTTGTAAGGTTGGTAATACTGAATCTAGTAACTTTTTCGTTGGGGTACTTGGTGACAAATTCAAATATTTAAAAAGGTTTGTATCCCTGCTAAGTTGGCAACATTGTCTGTGTATAGGGCTTAGATCATATAGTCGAAGCTGAATGATCTAAGGTATAGGGCTCCGGGTGTCTGTAATAGGATTCCGGGTGTCTCCGATATGGCTCCGCCCCAGGGCCCCATTCGATAGAGCTACGCTAACGTGTTTCTTCCGAAAAGGCCCTCCCGATGATCCTATTAACAGAATAAATTTGGTTTTGTAATGATTTTGAAATATTGATTATTGATTATCGATTACAGCTAGTTATAGATTACGTTCTTTAGAATTACATTGAGTTGTAGGTATGTATGTATGTGAACCGTCTGAGTTAATATATAATTAAATAAATAAATTAAATTTTGTTAGCGTTGGGAATCGAACTACGGTTCTTTGGCGAGGGCCGCCCGCGTGGCAGGCGAGCATTCTACCGATGCTTAATTATACCAATTAATGATTAGCATCGTTTATTTTTAGAATAATATATTATCTAATAATATATCTCTATATGTATAAGAGATAATTAGCATAACTAAAAGTGCATTACTTATTTATGCATATTATTTAAATGCATTTATTATAAAATAATGCCGCCCGAGCAGGGACTTGAACCCTGGACCCTTGGATTAAAAGTCCAATGCTCTACCGACTGAGCTACCCGGGCTACATATAAAAATAACATACATTTTCTTAACAAAATTCTATTAAGAGTAAAAGTTGGGGTAAATTTGTGTGAATCAAATCCGCCCAGAGGGTGCTGACTATTCTACCGAAATTACTAATGCATACATAGGCAACACAACCGTGTTGGTTGTGTTGCCTATGTATGCACTGGCAAGCGAAGTCCGTATCAAGCAGTATTATTTTTGTCTTATCTGAAAAATCTATTTATTTTCATAATAATTTTCGTTAGTTATGTAGAAAATACTAAATAAAAATATAAAACATCTATTTTAATGAAAAAATAACTATTATTTGTTTATATTTATTTTCCAATTAAAATAAGAAAACAGATATGATTATTTTTCACATTTGTTTTGATATATTATAACTTTTTAATATAATTTTTATTTTATCATTTATTTAAAATTAAATAGAAATGTTTTTTTTTAAATTTGTCTTTTATTTATATGAAAATAATAACATTATTATAATTTGAGTTTATTAAATTATATATAAAATGCCTATACAACTTTCAAATTATATTTTTGTGAAATATAAATAAAACTTATGTGTTTATGACCTAAATGTTAATTTATAAAACCCGCATGAAAAAGTATAACAATAACAAACATACAGTAAGTATAGAATAAAGTACATAATTATATTTCCTATAGTGCAACTTGTTATAAAAATAAAATTAAATATTATAGTATAACATATATTTTTGCAAATTTCGTTATTCACAATGTGCGTACATTAGCACAGTGAAATAGTACTACTTTTATTATATTATTATTCGAATAGAGATATAATTTCCAACACTGCAATATTTTAAGAAAATGTGTAAAATGACAATAGTTTTCGATAATTTTTATTTACAAAAACAACCAAACAATGTTATGTAAATTACATAAAATATGAGATAAACAAAAATATAAGATATAATTAATTTTATAAATATAAAAACTCATGAACAAAAGATTTTTAATACATTTTATAGTTGAAATTAAATGTAGATTGTGACTGAGTACCAAAAAGGACCGCTTACGATTCCAGTTAATTGTTTTTGTTTTTCCAAAACTTCATGGTAAATTCGTCCAATTTCCAACGATGACGGATGCACTAGTATAGTATATATTTACTTAATATATTAAAATAAAAATTGTGCAAAAGTTAAAATTTTCTGAAACAATAATAATAATAATAATAACAATTAGCCTCCCAATCCTACTAAATTTAACTGGTTTCTCGCAATCAACTAATATACCTAATCCTAATCCTAACTCTCCTACATTAAATGTTAATAACAATGTTCAAAACTCTACAATCAACAAATTAAAAAAACAAGTACCGTGGTGGTCCCCGGCAATCGCTGAAGCCATACGTAATAAAAGGCGTGCATATAGAAACTACAGAGCCAGACCAACTGACGAGAACAAGATTCATTTCCTTCGCCTTAGGGCAATAGCACGTCGAACAGTCCTTCAAGCCAAACGAATATCCTGGCAAAACTACGTCAACAGCATTGACAATACAACGGTGAATCCGGGCCTTATCTGGAAAAAAATTAAAACAATGTTTAGTCTACGTCCATATAATCACATAACACTTCTAAAGGATAGTAATAACTACATATCAGATCAGCCAAAGATATGTGAAAAACTCGCAGATCACTTTGCATCTGTTTCAGATGACAGTAATTACACAAACGAATTTCTTACTACTAAAAATCGCTCTGAATCTAGTTTTAATCTTGATTTTAATAAAACAAGTGATAACAAATATACTAACCTATGCAATATACCATTTTCGGTGGATGAGTTTATGGCTGTTACGGGGAGTGTCCGAAAAAAGAGATCTGCCCCAGGACCAGACATGATAACATATCAAATGTTGCAAAATCTTCCAGTCGACATGAACACGCTAATACTTAATTTTCTCAACCACTTATGGATACACAGATTGTATCCAAAACTTTGGAAAGTTGCATACATTTTCCCGCTATGTAAACCTAATAAATCTCCACTTGAATGCATATCGCCCAATTTCATTAACCTGTCATCTAGGAAAGATATACGAAAAGTTAATTAACCAACGTCTTACTTGGTTTCTTAACATCAATAATGTAATTAAAAACTTCCAGTGTGGTTCACGAATGTCACATTCAACAAATGACATACTAATTCGATTCACTTCTGATATCCAAGAATCCATACTTGAACGTAAACATCTTGTAGCAGTATCATTTGATATTGAAAAAGCATATGACATGACGTGGAGATTCAATATCTTACAAAAACTTTTCAATTGGGGATTGCGAGGCAATATTGCATACGCAATACAGCACTTTTTATCGGACCGTTTCATCCAGGTTAAAATAGGTTTGTCCCTTTCTTCACAGCGGCAGATACATAACGGTATCAGCCAAGGGAGCTCTATTTCTTGTACACTTTTCTTGATCGCCATAAACTCGATCGCTGATGGAATACCTAAAAATGTAAACAGCCTTTTATATATGGATGATCTTATAATATATCTAAAATCGAATGATTTAAAATACCTGAAATTTAAACTTCAAACTTCAAAAATGTCAAACATGACTATCTATTATCTACTTATCTTGAAGTTTTTTTCAAATTATTTATATTTTCACAACATAACCTTCAAAATTCATATTGTGGTAAAATTGACACTTCAATACGGTAGCCAGCGCCTCTTTTGGTACGTGCACGCACTAATCGCATTCTGTTTCCTAGCAACCAAATTTTGTTTATCGCAATAGCGGCCATTACTAAACAAATGTCAAAACATAAAACTATCTATCTCAGACAGTTTCATACCAACTCTTCTAAATGAGGCATTACCTCCCCCGCCGCCGCCGCCAGAGGCATTACCTCCCCCGCCGCCGCCAGAGGCATTACCTTCCCCGCCGCCGCCAGTGGCATTACCTCCCCCGCCACCACCAGAGGAAATGCCTTCATGGCTATTGGGGCAGGTGCAGGCTTTGCCGCCGCGGCCGCCGACACCGCCGTCGATGGCGTCGTCGATGCTATCGGCGATGGAATCGCCGGAGCCGCCAACACAAAGTAAATAAAATGTATATTTTATATGTTGAATTACATGTAAATTATAATTTAATTTTTTCCAGACTGTGCCAGGAACCCGCCGTTCAAGAAAAAATGTAATGCACACACACACACAGAAATACACATATATACATATATAAAATAAATAAGTATCATTACATTTCATAATTTTGTGAAATTTGTGTTACTTTCAGACAAAAAACAGTTTGGATTTTATGATCCAGCTACTGCGGCGTTCTTCCTCGGGGACAAAAAAAAAATTATAACGGGCAAGTACGGCGACTTGCGACTGGTAAACACATATTATGAATAATATTGTTTTTACAATAACCCTTTTTTACAGCATAAAAGAAGTTTGAAAGAACTTTTAAAATTACGTTATGAATCCGATTCGGAGTGAAGTAAGGAAAAAGAAATTTTTTATATTATATATAATTTTTTTTGTTTTTGAATTTTTTTTTTGTTTGCAATTTTCTATTATGTTTGTTTTATTTTCACAGGTTTTGCCTGGTATTATATATCCGATTTTTAATTTTTTTACTATAATAGTACTTTTTTTTTATTATGGTTTTATTATTATTATTATTATTATTATATTATTATTATTATTATTATTATATTATTATTATTATTATATTATTATTCTTACTTTTCACTACTTTATTATTACTTTATTATTATATTATTATTATTATATTATATTATATTATTATTATATTATGTATTTATTATTATTATTATTAAATTACCTATATATATGTATATTTTTTTTAATAAATTTTGTTTTTTGAGAATTGATGGCTGATTTATTTCATTGCTTGAAATATAGATATAATAAGCAAAATGTTGCAAAAACCCGATCACGATCTCCGTTCCACTCAAAATATTTATTCAGCGGCAAATCCTTGAAAATTTCTTCCCTTCATTATAGCGGTAATATAATACCACATACATATATCACAAATACGGCCACAACAAAAAATTATATTATAGTTTATCGAGACCACCAACAGTGCCCTACACTGAAGGGAAGGGGGGGGGGCATTGCTTTTATTGACTTTTATTTATATGAAAATAATAATATTAATAATAATATAATAAAATAATATATAATATATAAATATATATATAAAATAAATATAAAATAATATATAATATATAATAAAATAATAATAATATTATTATAATTTTATTATAAGTTGAGTTGCAAAATCCGATTCTAACATAAATTTCATAAATATATTGAAACCTATAATATGTAATTGACATAAATTCAGTAATTTTTATAACATACAGAAAACCCTCGATTATCCGGACTAGTCGGGGATGAAGATAGTCCGGATAACAACAAATCCGGATAATCGAAAACCGTGAAGAAAAATAGGAAAGAAAAATTGCGTACACGAGTTTTTTTTTATTTCATATTGTATACATATAATCATAAAATTCATAAAATTGCAATCCGGATAATCGAAAAATCGGATAATCGAGGTCCGGATAATAGAACGAAGTACATAATTATATTTCCTATAGTGCAACTTGTTATAAAAATAAAACTAAATATTATAGTATAAACACATATTTTTGCCTTTCTGCACCTTGCGGTATTATTACAAAGACTGTGAGCATTATGAAACAATGTAGTTGGAGAGTGAGACAGACAAAACCGGCAGAACAAAAATGCATCGCTTATCAAAACAAACTTCTTGATATGACTTTAGCATGATGCAAAGGCACAAGCCTGACTCATTTACCCTCTCATCCCCGCGCCTAATAAATAAATAAGCATATAGAACAAGAAATTACGTTCGCCACAAGAACTGCCGTACTATCAATGTGGGCTAGGGGTGAAGGAAGTAAGAGGTGCATCTTTTGACGTCATCACGAACCAAGTTTGTTTGAATGGTTCTAAAAAGCGAAACTGCGCATGCGTATATATTAAATTCAATGGAATATTTTCTGATATAAATTGTATTTAATATTATGAATTATTGAAATAACTATTCATTAATATTATATAATATAATATGAACATTATAATAATAAAAGTGTTAGATTTAATAATTTTAATGTAACAACATTCGAATCTGATCAATTACTAACTGACCTATAATATATTTGGCGAACGTAGTTGTCAAATGTTCTGTTTATATTTTGATGTCTACTTATATGCTATATATGCTATGCTAGAGAAAGATCATATTTTATAAACAACAGAAAAATAATGGTTATGAAATTTATACACATAATTTAATATTTTTTTTACTACTAATTTCAAGAACAAAAATTTTTATTTGAAGAATATTAAAAATTATTTCGATAAAGTTCCAACATCAAAATTATATTTTGTAAGTAAATTTAAATATAGTAACGAACAGTACTTAATTTATTTATTTATAGTTATACATCTATGTGGAAGCAATTGATCACAATTGAAATAATTGAACATTTTAAGAAAAGATATAAGGTCCTCATGAAAATATTCTGCAGAATAACTTAGACTGATAACAAAAGAAAACCATTATAGAATTACAATCTGACATTACTGAAGCAAGCTCCATTTATGAAAAATTTGTAATAATTTGTTTTAAAATAATAATCAACTAATGTGACAAACTTTGACAGAAGACGGATTCGATTGATCGGATTAGCTTTAAGAAGAGAAGTTTTAAGATTTTAAAAATTTAAAACAATCTGTTTCACAAAAACCCTATATATATAAAAATTATATTTGCATATTCTTCTTCGGTCATTAATGCATAAATTTGAAATGTATCCAACTTGTATTTGCATTCGAAACAATAATTCATTATGTGGTTTGTGCCGAAATTATATCAGAACTTGTAGTGTTATGATATATGCAAATTTTCTACTATATTTTATTAAAAATATATAATAAAAAATATGTGTCTTATTTTGTACTTTTATTTGGAAAATCTTGTCCTGTTGTGACGATAAACGTTCGCGATTTTTTAAAAATTTAATTTCAGCTAATATTAAACATACATGTTTCCAAATCTTTTATTGATGTATGTGAGTTTCTGTTCATATTTGAATTACGCTATAACTTGAAAACAAATACAAATCGGATAACAACATTTGAATTTTTTTACACTATTTTTAGGTATACAATACACTTTTGGATTTTGTCCCATTGTTCCCGACTCAGCCTGTATATGAATATTATATCTACGTACTCTTCGGTCATAAATGCATGGTTTTGTGATTCAGAACCCTGCTAAAAAGAAACTGCAAATATGACAGACTTTTGTCATCGATATCTTGAAAGACTTACAGCTTTTTAATTAAAACGAATCAGACCTATGTTTATATAATTTTGTTTTTCATCGAATCAGTTTTTATTTGTTAAAAGTTATGGAGCTAATAATACTATTTTTTATATTCAACTTATAATTGATATACATTTGCAATTTGTTGAAAATTTAATTTCAACCAATAATAAACAAGGTAGTCTAAATTATAGTGAAATTTGTTTATTTGCAAATACAGTCGAACTTCCGTAACTCGAACTTCTGTAAGTCGAAGTTTTCTATATCTCGAATTTATAAAAAAAACTATGCGTTAGGAGTATATTACATATACAAAATTACTTCTCTATCTCGAATTTCTTTAAGTCGAATTTTATGTTCCCAACTTCCATAAATCGAAGAAATTTACAATTTATTTTTCTTATAATAACGTAATTTGTGGTCATTTGTGGCCTTTCCATTTAACGAGCATATTAAAAGCATATTAAGGGATTATCGCAGGTAATAACTATACCTTTATTACCGGCGATAATCCCAGTATACTGTATACAGCGTAGGTAAATTCTTGGCAATAGCCCGTCATAATACTGATAATCTCTTTCTTAGTAAAATTAAGAGACAATACTTTCTCAACAAGCTTTTAAGTTAAAAATAAGTAAAGAAAACTATAAATATCAGAAATGTTTATTTGTAAAATTAGTCTTTCTTCTTTAACGCAGTTGTGAACATGGGTGACCGAAAAAGAAAACAAAAAACGCTATCATTGTCAGACAAAGTTAAATTAATCAGTGAAATCGATAAAGGTGTGAAGAAGAAGAAGGAAATTGCCGTGGACTTTGGAATTCCTCCAAGTACACTGTCTACGATTTTTAAAAATAAAGAAAATATTTTAAAAGAAGCCGAAAATGGTGTCATAGCTGACCGGAAGCGATTTAAATCTTGTGTTTATAAAGATGTCGATGAAGCTATGTTTGAGTGGTTTAAAATCATACGTGAACAAAATATTCCGATTTCTGGTCCTCTTATTAGAGAAAAAGCTCTATATTTTGCCAAATCTTTGGACCATACAGACTTTGTAGCAAGTGTGGGTTGGCTAGATAAATTTAAAAAAAGACATAATATTGTTCAAAAATCTATATGTGGAGAAAGTGCAGATATTGATATAAGTGAATGTGATAAGTGGCAAACCGATATTTTACCGGTACTTTTAGAGCAATATGACGAAAAAGACATTTTCAACGCAGACGAGACAAGCTTGTTCTTCAAATGTTTACCAAATAAAACACTAACTTTTAAAAATGAAAAGTGTACAGGTGGAAAACACAGTAAGGAAAGAATTACCATTATGCTAGGAGCCAATATGTGTGGTACAGAAAAATTGAAGCCTCTGGTTATTGGTAAATCAAAAAATCCGCGTTGTTTCAAAGGGAAACATTTTTTACCAATAATCTACAGAAATAACAAAAAAGCTTGGATGACAAGTGAACTATACGAAGAATGGCTTTCAAATTTAGATAAAAAAATTACTGCCGAAAAACGAAAAATTTTATTATTCGTCGACAATTGTCCATCGCATCCGAAAATAACAAAACAATTAAAATCAATTCGAGTTGCTTTTTTTCCGCCAAATTTAACTTCGAAGTTGCAGCCTATGGACCAGGGTATTATTAAAAATGTAAAACAGCATTATAGAAGGCGAATTTTACAAAAAACGTTACTTGCATTAGAAGATAAATCTGACAGTCAAATTACTCTCTGGGATTCCATTACAAATTTATCGAAGGCATGGAATCTCGATGTTACACATGTAACAATCAAAAATTGTTTTAGAAAAGCTGGTTTTCTAATACAAAATAATATGGAATGGGAGGAAGAGGACGATCTACCACTATCGGAGTTAAAGACCCTATTTGATGATTACCAGATAAAAACACAAGGCAACGCGATAACGGTAGATGAATATTTATCTGTAGATGACGATGCAATTACAGCAGAATACCCAACAGACATAGACATTTTAGAAAAATTTCAAAAAAACCAAGACGAATGCAATGATGTACCATCCGACACTGATACCGACAATACGCCAATAGATGATCCAACTCCACCAACAAATAAAGAAATGCGCCAAATTATTAGTAAGTGCAGTGACTATTTGTGTGCAAAAGAAACTGTTCCCGAGCAAGTGTATCGTGCATTACAAACATTAGAAAATTACATTGACAACGATTATTATCTTGCTGTAAAGCAAAAAAAAATTACGGACTTTTTTATAAAATAAATGTAAAATGTATAATAACTATAGATATAAATACAAATGTACATATGTATATGTTTTGTAGTTTTTTCTTTGTTAGATTAATATGTTATGTGCAATATAGCCTGAATAAATTCATTTGAAAAATATATGTTTTTATTTTGTACCACGTTAATTATTTCCAAAACAGATAAATATATAATAACAATAAAAAAAATAATTTTTTTTTATTTCTATAACTCGAATTTTCTATAACTCGAATTTTTTTTCGTGAACTATGGAGATTCGAGTTACGGAAGTTCGACTGTATATGTAAAATTAAAATAAGTATAGGTAAATAAAAATTATTCAAAATTGTTTATAAATATGTATATTAGAAAATGTTGATAAAAATAGTACATTTTTGCCTAGAATTTATTGAAAACATTTCCATTTTGAACATAATTTTTCAATGGATTATTGTAACATAAGTAATTGTTCAAAAATGCTTATAATTTCTTTTGTATCTTTTAATAATCATTAAAACGCGGTAGATTTGTTAGTGTATCGTTTATTTTATTGTTGCTTGACCTGATCAGTGTAGTTGTGCATTATATCATCCTGGAACAGAAACCTAAGTCCTTCAGATCTTCACGCCCACATCCTCTTGGTTGCACCGGACATCTTGTACATCTTGTGCCCCTTTCAGCTTCATCCTAACTATTTTTATAAAATTTTCTATGGTATTATTATTTATGTAAGTATGAATAATAAAATATATTTGTGTACGTGTACATGATTACGTGCTGTTTGAGGCAAGTATGCTTAGCGATATTTTGTATTTAAACTATGTCTGGATCGTGTCAGTATTTCTGTGTCATTCGCGTATTGCTATATGATCATGTTCTTTGGTTTCGGAAGATCAGCAGTGAATATGTTGTACAGTAATGGGGCGAGTAAATACTTGTGTGATATACTCTGCCCCGTGCGGAGAGTGTAGTGATGGAATGGTGTTCTTTTTGTTTCGTTTTGCTTTTGTCACACGCCAAAATGAATTATCTTCGGATGTAAGCGATTCTAAAGCTGTTTGAGTTTTCAAGTGCTTTATCTCCTTTTTTGGCTGGTTGTACAACCTGAAGAATATGTTTTTGTAATATAATAAAAATTTAATAATTATAAATTACATACCAGCAACGAGTATATGTAGTATATATTATATATTCTGATACCAGGCATTAGCTGCTCTATAAATTATTTGTTACTGTTTTCTATATATCGATATACATTGATAATAAATTGAAATGTCACTTTTGACGTTTTGTTTTGAAGAATAAAGATAGGTTAGATTTTCAGGTTAAAAAATTAATTTAAATTCTATAAAATACTTTAAATAAATTCCTAAATACCAAAATCTGCAATATTTTAACAATTTTCAATATTATCCTTGTTATAATGTCATATATTATATAAAAAGAATAAATTTAAGCCAAATAATTTTTTGTAGCGTGTAACATTGACTTGCCATGATTTCATAATATTTCGAAGATTTGTTGTCAGTGGCGCCAGCCATTGGAGATATTGGAAAATATAAAAATTGAAAATATAAAAAAATCTTAAATAATGATTATTAATTAACAAAAAAAATAGTATAATATCATTTCATAATTATAAACTTTATATAAAAATTTCAGATTTTTTGAACGTGGAATTTGGACAAGAGAAAGTAATATATGCCATTTGCTTGATAAATCTCAGGTTTCTCTTGATAAAAGTCAATCGATCTCTATTTTTTATCGTTCGTAAAAATTCAAAAAAATTTATGTTATTCTGTATAACATTTCACATGTCATATATCTTTTCGAAACAATAATAATGCTTACGAAAGAAAATATGGCTTGTTAAAAATATATTTACTTGTATATTATGTAATTTTATTAATAATGGAATATTGATATTAAATTATTAATTATACATATCTTTTTAAAGATTACGTATAATCAGTTATATTGAATATGATCTACAAAATTAATAAAAAAATATTTATTGAATCGTCGCTGCAATTCAGTGGACACGCCCATATCGAGTGTGACTATTGACCTTAATAACTTTAGATTCGTTTAGTAGAACACATTAAGTTTAGAACATTTTAACATTTCAAATAACAAAAGTTTCAATTTATATAATTTTTAATATAATAAAATTTATATTTAGAATTATACAACTTGATTATTTTTAATAAAAATTATTAATAGATTTCGATCACATTTTGTTCTAAAACTTGTAGCGTTACATAAGCATATCATATTGTTTAGTATAGGTTTAAAATAATTAATCTGTGTATTCTTTATACTGTTAAAGATTTTACAGGGATGATTAAAATTTATCTATTGACTAATTCATTAAGTCCTCGATAGTATAGTGGTCAGTATCCCCAGTACCGGCTTTAGGGGGGGTCGAGGTTGGGCCACCGCCCAGGGCGGTTGGCTTGAAGGGGCAGCAGACGGCCACTAGAAATAAAAATTAATGTTTCCAAGAAAAAAATAAAATGTGAAACGATAATGCAACCCAATATTTTTTTTTGCTTCGAAAATATTGTTGTAATAACGTTGTAAGGAAAGCAAGTCAATTAGTAAATATTGGTATGATTAAGTTTACAGAAATGCTTAATAATTGTTGCTCGTACATAGACAATTACAGAAAAACAGGCTTTAAACTAGCTATTGTGGCTGCAACTAATATAGCGCGGAAATTGACTTGGTGAATTGGCTGTTAACGATCCTATACAATGTCCGGAAAAAATATTTCAAGTACATTTTTTTAAAACTGTTTTAAACACCGCTCTTACATTTCTGAATGAAAGATTTCATCAACTTAAAGATATTTCTGCGACGTGTTTTTTTTATGTAATTTAAAAAATATACCCCAGATAGAGCAACTCATTAAACACTGAGTGATTTGCAAATAACTCTCACAATAGGCTCAAAATCATATATAGATGGAAATTTACTCTGTGACGAACTGATAAGTTTTCAAGCTTTTCTCGGGGTTGAAGTGGTAACTCCTGTTCAAGGGCTAAATTTTATCAAAGAGCATAATATACCAGAATTGTATTCAACTATATGGATAGCGTTACGTATTTTACTCACCATACCAGAGAGTGTAGCAAGTGGAAAACGCAGTTTTTCCAAACTAAAACTAATTAAAACATATTTAAGATCGACAATGTCTCAAACAAGGCTAACCAGTCTAGCGACCCTATCAATTGAAAGTGATATTTCTGAAAGCTTAGATTTCTCCAATGTAATAAAAGATTTTGCGGATAAAAAGGCACAAAAAGTTAACTTTTAATTTTTTCTTTTGTATATATATACTCATACTATAATTCAAATATAACATTTTTTTATTAACAAAATAAAGCAGTATTAATGAAATCTTTTTCTTTTTTTGAGGGGGGTAGGGGGAGGCGAAAAAAATCTCGCCAGAGGCGCCAGAATTGCTAAGGCCGGCCCTGAGTATCCCCGCCTGTCAAGCGGGAAACCGGGGTTCAATTCCCCGTCGGGGAGACTTTTTACATGTCTTCGACTAGGTACCTTATAGAGAAGAAAAAGTATATTGAGAAAATAAAAATCATATTCTAATAGAAACAAGATTCTATAGCGTAGCGGTTATTACCTCGGTTATTACGTCTGCTTTACAAATAGAAGGTCTTTGGTTCGATTTCGGATGGTATTATCACATGGCAATAATATTTCGTAATTTTTTTAAACTATCATATAATTTTAATGTGAATGTTATACATGCATATGTAATACATATAATCCGATATGGTCTAGTGGCTAGGATATCTGGCTTTCACCCAGAAGGCTCGGGTTTGATTCCCGGTATCGGAAAGTTTTAGTTTATTTAAGAGTTAAAAAAAGAACAAAAAATTATATAGTCAGAAACGGATTAAGATATTTGCTTGGATATTTATAATTATGGTTCAATTACCTCAAATGTCATAATCTTATAAGTCAGATTTTTAATTACTTAAAATTGATATATGTATTTTATTAATTAATTATCGTGTGTTATTAAACAATATAGTTTCCGTGGTGTAGTGGTTATCACATCCGCCTAACACGCGGAAGGTCCCCGGTTCGATCCCGGGCGGAAACATTTTCATGTTTTGGAAAAGTTAATACCGAAAGTTGTAAGTCCGACATGAATAAATAGCTGATTTAGACTAAAGATCGACATAGACAAAAGGACAACGTAGAAGGATTTTGAAGAAACGAGCACAGATCAAAACATACAATTAATTTTAAAAATCTATAAAAATAACAAATAAATATTTCGCTTGCTGTTGAAAATTTGCAATTCCATTTAAAAAATAAAACAAATAAACCTTATTACCCGACCTATCTAGCAATAATTCAAACCAATATTTTTAGGCGTATTGTGACCTTTATTTTATTTACTTTATCTGACAATGAATCCAACCAAAATTTTCTTGTGTATTTATTTTTTTGAAAACAAATAACAATAAACTTTCATACTCAACTTATTTAGCATGGGTCTAACCAAAATCTTTAGATGTATTGACCAATTGACCTTCTCTGAATAAAAAACAAACAAACCTTTATATTTGACTTGTTTAATAGTAAGTCCAACCAAAAATCTTCAGAATGACTTTTTATCTCTCGGCTAGACTCAAATAGTGACAAGTACGAGTAGAAATAGAATATTTGATTACTAAAATAATTTCCAATCTTTTGTTAATTTTTACAATAAAAAGTGAATAAATTTGTTTCCGCCCGGGATCGAACCGGAGACCTTGAGCGTGTGAAGCACACGTGATAACCACCACACTACGGAAACTTGCAGAATCTTAAAATAATTTTTAATAAAATGCAAGTTTTTTATTTAATTACTATTAACAACCTTTTCAAAACAGAAAAATGTTTCCGCCCGGGATCGAACCGGGGACCTTCCGCGTGTTAGGCGGATGTGATATCCACTACAGAACGGAAACAATATTATTTAAAAGCATACGATAATTAATTAATAAAATAAATCAATTTTATCTACAACTGCTTTGTTATATGGTCATTATATATATATATATATATATATATATATATATATATATATATATACAGTAGAACCCCGATTATCCGTGCGCGCATTATCCGGGCGGCGGATTCTTCGTGCGGCATTTTTAAAATGTCATCCGTGCGCGGATTATCCGTGGCTGACGGCCAGAGGTTGGCGCATGAACGCTGAATGCACCGTGCAGGCGTTCGCCTCGAGGAATACCCGAGTTCGGCTCGAGAAATCCTCCGTTTATGTGTTTACTTATTATTTTCGCCAACTGCCGACCGACTTGTTAGTTAAACGTAAACAGGCATTCGTTTGACACATGTATTTGTCTTGATAAATTATTAAAAAAAATAAAAATGAGGTCTTTGGATTATCCGTGTTTTCGATTATCCGGCGAAGGCTCGGTCCCGGCTGGCCCGGATAATCGAGGTTCTACTGTATATATATATATATATATATATTATATATATATATATATTGATATATTGATGTTGATTGATAGAATTAAAGATATGAATCTTGTGTTGAATGTTATTGATAAGTGCAAAGTTTTAGTTCTGGAGAAGGATGACTTGACGACTGAATGTAATGTATATATATATTGATGGTGCACGTTTAGAGCAGGTAGACGAATTTGTGTATTTGGGTAGTTTGTTGTCTAGAAATGGTTGTTTTGATCGTGAAATTGAAAGGAGAGTAAATGCTGCTGGTTGTAAGGTACTTTGGGTGCTTTGGGAACTAGAGCTAGGAATGGAAATGTTTCCAAAGAAGCCCGTTTGAGTATATATATAATGCAGTTTTGGTGCCTACGTTGATGTATGGTAGTGAATGTTGTTGGGTTTGGTTGCATAAAAGCGGAAAATGACTGCTGTGCGAAATGAGATTTTTATGTGGGGTATGTGGTGTAACTATAGGAGAGATCGGGTACGAAATACGTTTAGTGTATAATGAGTGTGAAATTGAAAAAAAAGTTGTAGCAAAAATTGGTGTTAGTCAGTTAAGATGGTTCGGACATGTTGAGCGAATGCTTTTAATAAACGTTTGCTGTTAGAAAGATTTATTTGAATGATTTTGATAGTATACGTTTGCAAGTGACCGTCCGATGAGTAGTTGGAGTGGTAAGATTGAGAGTGTTTTACGTGAGCAAAAGTTTTCAAGTAGTAGGAATAAAAAAGTGCATGTATGAGAGAGGAATGATGAATGTGGATGAAGCAAAAGTTAGGAATGCTTGGAGGCGACTGATTTCGGGATGATAAAAAGAGTTTGTGCCACACCTTTTTGGGTACATAGCGTGATTGTATGTGTATGTATGTATGTATTTAATAAATCTTTATAGTGTACGAAATAGAAGAATCTTTATGAGAAGCAATTCCTAAATAATTTATTTCGTTTTTTCAGAAGTTTGTTTAATAACTCCAAATCGTATAACAACTATAGATAATAGAACTTTAGAACGAGAAATTGATGACGAAAAAATTACCAAAAAAGATCGTTTGCTATTGGTTGATTGTTCGCAATTTCCAAAATTCGCCATGTTTTTGGATCAAACAGAAAATTTAGTAGACAAACTAGGATTTACCCTGTACATTGGATCAGATTCATTGAATATTCAATATAAAAATAATAATATAATTGTTTTGGTGAATAATGAAGAAGTTGGCGCAGATTCGGACGAGAAATATATCAAGTAAGTTATATATACCGGGTGTTCGTTCGTCAAGTTCGTATGGGCGATTAACATGCAGTTTCAATAATTTGCGATATACTACTTTCTCGAGTAAAATTTGGAGAAATACTTAGAACACTTTTTGATAGACAATAAAAAGTTCTATAATTTGGTTTTAGTTTTAATTTGCTAGCATGTACCGTTTGGACGCTAGAACTTTTTTTGATTTTTTGGTTTTTATTTTTTTTCTCAAAAACTATGAGGTGTAGTAAAATAAACATGATATGGAAAAATGCGGAATAATCAGTACTATAATTTAGTAAATAAACTATTATTCTAGGATGCATTGTTTAGTAGAAAAAAATTAAAAATTGAATTTTTGAAAATCTCATTCTGGTTTGGCAGAAAAAATTATTAACAATTCTAAAACACATTTTAGAATTTTTCCTGCCAAACTAGAATGAGGTAGAGAAAAAAGTTACTTAGCTATTATGTAGCTAATTTTTTTCTCTATTTTACTGATTTTTTCAGCAAATTTTGAAAAAAGTCTTATTCTGAAAAAATCTCTTGAGATATTTTCAAAAATTCAGTTTTTACTACTAAACGATGCATCCTAGAATAATGGTTTTTTTACTCAATTATCGTACTCATTATTCCGCATTTTTTAATATTATGCTTATTTTTCTACACCTCATAGTTTTTGAGAAAAACAATAAAATCCAAAAAATCAAAAAAAAATTCTAGCGCCCAAACGGCACATGCTAGCAAATTAAAACTAAAACTAAATTATAGAACTTTTTATTGTCTATCAAAAAGGTATTCAAGTATTTCTTCGATTTAAACTCGAGAAAGTAGTATATCGCAAATTATCGAAAACGCCCATACGAATTTAACGAACGAACACCCGGTATATATATATATATATATATATATATATATAATATACATTATTAATTTCATATAATCAATTAAAACAATGAAAATCATTAACAAGGTTTACAATTTCCAATATAAGTTAATAAATATGCATACAAGTATTGTTGGTTGCCTAACTGAATTAAAGACAAACGTCCGAAATATGATTCTTTTTTATTAGTATTATTATTATTATTAGTATTATTATTATTTTTTATTAGTCTTTAATCAGCTTGATGTAAGGGCCCCACAAAAATTAACCAGGGGGCCCTACAAGCTTAATCCGCAATTGTTAAATTATTTTTGCTTTTACAGCTTAAAAACTAGAAAATTTTAATCATCTTTTATTCGTTTACTTTTTAATAAACATTTTTCTAAATAAATAAAACTAATAAATTTCTATTTTTAGTGTTCGAAGATTACAAGATGACGTAATTTTAATAAAAACCAAATATGGCGAATTAGGTTTAGATATTTATTATACCCGAGAATATATCGTTATAACAATACCAGGATTTTATACTGGCAGAATCTGTGGAACTTGTAGTGCAACGTATTTTCTTCGGAAAATAGCTGCTCGTTTGGCGTGATACGGATCGGGCGCCAAACGGTGTTTCCGGGTAACTCGTGGTGTAGGGTTCAGGGTGAAAGTAGACACACAATTTGCTAAACTCTGGTTTTATTAAAGTAGTACTATGGAAGCAGGTAAACAGTTTTATTACACAGAAACTAAATTATTGTCAAAGCAGCATCAATAAATACAACTAATATTATGTGCAAGGCGTTAGCATGTGTTACGTGCGCAAAGCAGTGTAGGATGTTAACAGTTAATTTACGTGCAGTAGTAGGAGACCAGTGGGGTCTGTGATTAGCTATACCGGAAGTTCGGATAATGCATAAATTGAGTTGTCTGTCAATAACACACGACGTAGAATCCGCGAAATCGTAATAAACGGTCAACGAGAATACCGCGGACCCGACTCCGTACCAGGTTATTACAAACAATCGCAAACGGACAGCGAAGGTCACCGGATCCTGACTTCGCGCCAGGATATGCTAAACAAACTCAAACGGATCGCGAAGGTCACCGGATCCTGACTTCGCGCCAGGATATGCTAAACAAACTCAAACGGATCGCGAAGGTCACCGGATCCTGACTTCGCGCCAGGATATGCTAAACAAACTCAAACGGATCGCGAAGGTCACCGGATCCTGACTTCGCGCCAGGATATGCTAAACAAACTCAAACGGATCGCGAAGGTCACCGGATCCTGACTTCGCGCCAGGATATGCTAAACAAACTCAAACGGTTCGCGAAGGTCACCGGATCCTGACTTCGCGCCAGGATATGCTAAACAAACTCAAACGGATCGCGAAGGTCACCGGATCCTGACTTCGCGCCAGGATATGCGAAACAAACTCAAACGGATCGCGAAGGTCACCGGATCCTGACTTCGCGCCAGGATATGCTAAACAAACTCAAACGGATCGCGAAGGTCACCGGATCCTGACTTCGCGCCAGGATATGCTAAACAAACTCAAACGGTTCGCGAAGGTCACCGGATCCTGACTTCGCGCCAGGATATGCTAAACAAACTCAAACGGATCGCGAAGGTCACCGGATCCTGACTTCGCGCCAGGATATGCTAAACAAACTCAAACGGTTCGCGAAGGTCACCGGATCCTGACTTCGCGCCAGGATATGCTAAACAAACTCAAACGGATCGCGAAGGTCACCGGATCCTGACTTCGCGCCAGGATATGCTAAACAAACTCAAACGGATCGCGAAGGTCACCGGATCCTGACTTCGCGCCAGGATATGCTAAACAAACTCAAACGGATCGCGAAGGTCACCGGATCCTGACTTCGCGCCAGGATATGCTAAACAAACTCAAACGGTTCGCGAAGGTCACCGGATCCTGACTTCGCGCCAGGATATGCTAAACAAACTCAAACGGATCGCGAAGGTCACCGGATCCTGACTTCGCGCCAGGATATGCTAAACAAACTCAAACGGTTCGCGAAGGTCACCGGATCCTGACTTCGCGCCAGGATATGCTAAACAAACTCAAACGGTTCGCGAAGGTCACCGGATCCTGACTTCGCGCCAGGATATGCTAAACAAACTCAAACGGTTCGCGAAGGTCACCAAATAATCGCGAACGGTGTGACAGTACAACTCGGTTAGTACAGCTTAAGCAGCAAACAAAATTAACAATCAGTGTAAAAAGATCGGAGGCTTACCTTGCTACGGTTCTCGCTGGGTTGTTGCTTCAGCCTACACAACTGAAGAACTTTCTTCAGCCTACACAACTGAAGAACTGATTTTATATTGATTTCCCGGCGGTTTATATACTCTCTGAGCGCGCGAAAACAAAGTTTTAACTCGCCGAGTTTGGTTTTCAACTTGTCGATACGCTCGCTCAACGCTAGTTTTGTATGTATAGCATTATGAGATTTTATCTTTTCGGTTATCTCGCGAACTACTTTGCGCATCATGCTCATATATATATCAAATTACAGATCTTTTAACGGCGGTTACAATGGTATACAACACTTCATATAAAAGTGTAACAGAACACAAAATCTATCAAAACTAAAGTTTGATTGTTGATAACAATTGTTATATCAATGTCCCAACAATGACACATACTTCAGTGCAAAGTGCACTAAAGCCTCTATCCATTGATATATCATTTGTTACATTTTATAATTCCATAACAGGATAAATAATTTATAACAACAGATATTTATGACACAATCGCAACAAACTGCTACAAACAGAGTTTGATTGCTTATAACAATTGTTATATCAATGTCACAACAATGACACATACTTCAGTGCAAAGTGCACTAAAGCCTCTATCCATTGATATATCAATTGTTATGTTTCGTAATTCAACGGTCTCTAAATATAATTTCTAACACATGTGCGTTTCTACCGGAAATGTACTAGATTTTATGAACAAACCATTTGTCCCGAAAATGGTTTGTTACATCCCCCGGTTACTTCGGGGAAAAAAAAAACCGCACAAAAAAAAACGCGCTAGCTTCCGGCTAGGCCACTTTTTTTAATTCGCGCACTACATGTTTATACTTGAGGCGAAGCACTCTTCGTCCACAAACCGCGCACTGGGCGTCCGTCGTTTGGGCGATGCACGGGGTATTTTCGTCCACAAACCGCGCACTGGGCGTCCGTCGTTTGGGCGATGCACGGGGGGCAAGCGTGTCGAAAGGGGGGGGGGGAATGACCTAGTGGGGGCTTCTCGACACGCTGGGGTCGGAGCTGTAGAGGGGCTGTTGTAGGGGTTGGTGGCAGCTACTTCTGTTTCCGCACCGCTGGTGGTGGCTTCCTGGCGGGAGCCGGGCTTGGAGCCCGCCTCTTGGAGGGCCGGCGGTTGTTCTGGCTGGATTTCCAGTGGCTGCATTTTCCTGTACATCTGTCATCTATCAAGAAAAGGAATTAGTATGCATTTTTACACAGCCGGCTTAAGGTCTTTTATATGAATGCGATGGAGAATGCGTCCACGCTCTCCTCGCAAATCATATACCACCGGCGACCTTTTCTTTATGACGGTCCATGGACCCGAAAATTTTGGGGCTAGCTTAGCAGCATATCCCTTGGCAGCGTCGGAAAGAGGATGTTCTCTCCGCATCACCTGATCTCCTACCTTACACTGCCATTCTCGACGCCGTAAATTATAATAATGACCCTGCCGGTCTGATGCTCGCGCTAGTTGTATGCGCGCAAATTCTCTTATTTCGTTTAGCCGCTTAACACGGGCTAAAATCTCTTCCGGTATTTTATTTGTCTTTGTGTTGAGCGGTACCTCCGGTTGAATTTCCTGGAATAATCCCGGCAGCGTCAATTCGCGACCAAAGTTGAGATATGCGGGAGTGTAACTGGTGGACTCGTGTTTTGCAGAGTTGATGGCCAGCCTTAATTCTGGCAAGAATTCGTCCCACGTACGTTGATCCTCTTGGCAGTATTGTGCGATCATCGTTTTTAGTACTCGGTTTACCCGCTCTACGGGGTTAGCTTGAGGTGTATAGGGCGGTGTCAGTAATTGTCGGATACCCATAGCCTCCAAAGTTTGCCTCAGCAGTTTATTGTCGAATTCCGTCCCGTTGTCGGTAATAATTGTTCTCGGGCAGCCGTACCGCGTCACCACCAATTCTCGGATTCCTTTGGTGATCGTGGCGGCTGTGGCTTTACGGAGTGCTCGGCATTCCACCCATTTAGTGAGTCGGTCCTGTAACACTAATAAGTACATGTGGCCACTTTTTGAACGGGGCAGCGGACCCATAATGTCAACTGCTACGGTATCCCAGGGTCCACGTATTTCTGGAGGGTGCATCTGACCCGCAATTCCACGCTGCGATGGCTTGAATTTCTGACAGGACGGACAGCTTCGGACATACTTCGTGATATCGCGAAACATACCGGGCCAATAATACCGTAAGGCGATACGTGAGGCAGTTTTTGCTACTCCGGCGTGTCCTGCATCCGGTCGGTCGTGATTCTCTTTCAGAATCTGTATTCGAGTCGGTTTTGGGATGCAGAGTTTCCACTCGTTGGCTCCATCATTCTCCGTTAAATTTCGTGGGTTGTGAATGCGTCGGTACAAGTGTCCATCTCTCACGGCAAAATCTGGAAAGTCGGTGGGTCGTGCCAGAACGTCTCGTTGCTTCTTTGCATACCATTTGCAGGTGGCGGCTACTACAAAGATTTCCGCGTCGGAACTATCTTCGGGTTTGGCTGCAAGTGGCTGTCTCGATAATGCATCTGCCAATTGATTCAACGAGCCTTTTCGGTACTGGATTTCAAAATCAAATTGTTGTAAAAACATGGCCCACCGAGCGAGTCGTCCTGGGGGATTCTCGATTACTTGTAACCATTTCAATGCTTGGTGGTCGGTGATGACGGTAAAATGGTAACCTTCGAGATAATGTCGCATCTTTTGAATTCCCCAAACGATTGCCAAACATTCCTTCTCGGTTACGGAATAATTTTTCTCGGGATCGTTCAGTGTCCGGCTAGCATAGGCGATTACTCGTTCTCCGTTTGTATCCGCTTGAATGAGCGCGGCTCCTAGCCCTTTATCTGACGCGTCAGTCTGTAGCACAAACGGTTTTGTAAAATCCGGGCAGGCCAAAACTGGAGCACTCGTTAATTGTTGTTTCAGGCCGTCGAACGCCTCTTGTTGCTCCGTACCCCAAGTCCATCGTTGCGCCTTTTTGAGTAACCGGGTCAGTGGTCCTACCTTCTTGGAGAACTTTGGGACAAACCGTCGATACCAAGATGCTGCCCCTAAGAATTGTCGTAGCTGCTTTAGGCTGGTAGGCGGAGGTATATTGCTGATGGCAGTTACTTTCTCCGGATCGGTGTGGATGCCTTCGTTGGTAATCACATGTCCTAAATATTTAATCGATTGCTTACCAAATTGACATTTCTCCGGGTTGATGCGCAGATTTGCCTCTTGTAGTCGTTGGAACACTTTTCTTAAATGCGTCAAGTGTTCGTCCAAGGTGTTACTGGCTATTACTATGTCGTCCAGATAAGCAAAAGCGTTTGGTTCCATTTCGGGTCCGATAACGCGATCCAGCAATCGTTGAAAAGTAGCCGGCGCTGCGTGGAGTCCGAATGGCATTACGCAGAACTGATACAATCCTTTCCCGGGCACGGTGAATGCGGTGAGTGGCTTACTTTCCTCAGTCAACGGTACCTGCCAATATCCCTGCTTCAGATCCAGCGTTGAGAAATATTTTGCTTGCCGGAGTTTTTCAAGGATCCCATTAATATATGGTAATGGGTACGCATCCTTCTCCGATACCTCGTTCAATCTCCTGAAATCGATGCAGAACCGGGGCTTGCCATCTCGTTTTCTTACAATCACCGCCGGAGAGCTCCATGCACTCTGCGACTTTTCAATAACTCCCTCGCTCAACATGCGCTCCACTTCCTCATTGATGATTGCCTGAATCCGCGGGTTCCGAGGTTGATAGCGTTGTTTAATTGGCGTGGGGTTCTTTAACCGTATTTGATGTGTTGCCATCGGCGTTACTCCCTGTAATTTTTGAAATGATGGTAATTCCGTATTCAAAAACCTTTGGAGTTTTTGTTCTTCCGTCGGCTCTGTTTGCATCATTCGTACTGCGGTTGCAAAAGGTAACCGCGCAATACAGGCTACCCCTTCACACGTCGTCTCGACCACCATGGAAAATTTCCGAAAAGCGTCCATGCCGAGTAATACCGGTACCGAAAGTTGTGCCAAATGTAAAAACGCCAGCGTGTGACGTATATTTTGTATAATACAGCCCACCATCGATTCTCCATAGACTTTAGCGGGTGTTCCATCTGCCATCTGGGCCTGACCGACCGGAGCTGGTTGCGTCTTTATTCCCGCTCTATTCAGTTCTTGTGCGATATCCTCGCTAATGTATGAGAACGTGGACCCTGTATCCACAAGAGCCCAGGTTTCTGTCAGCCCCAGCTGTACCGGTACAATGATCCGGTCTTGTCCTTGCGCTTGCAACACCGCCACGGATAACATTCCGCAATTCTGTTTGGGAGGGAGTCGTAATATTTCCAGCTGGTCCGGCTCCCTTACGGTCCAAGCTGATTGGCGTTTCCCGCCTGCGGTACACAGTTACACTCCCGGCTTAACACTCCTTGTCTCCCACACCTGGAACAAAAAAGCTTCCGCGGAGCTTTACACATATTCCTAAAATGTCCGGACTGGCCGCATCTCCAACATACAGGTGTATTGTTTGCCACGGGATTTCGCCGTGTTTCATTATTTATCGAAGGCCGTGGTGTCTGTACCGTGGCCACAGAGGCCAACGAGTTCCGCGCGGGTTTTAGTTCCTTCTCTAACTCCTCGAACTCGTAAATTTCTTTAAGTAGCTCTGAAATATTAGAAAAATCGCGACGCCGGATTCTCTGCCTATATTCCGGTCGTAAATTGTTATATACTCGCGAAACTTGTTGTTCTTTTGTCAACCGTGTGCTCCTGCGCATCATGGTTTCTAGTTCGGTGACATAATCTAAACCTTTTTCGCCAATTCGTTGTACGCGGCGACTAATTTCCTCTTCGATCCGCGTGTGGTAGGCTTCCGGAACGTATGTATCTGTAAAATGTACCTGAAATCCTTCCCAATTGGTCCATTCATGCCGGCGATTCCTATACCATTCCAAGGCTCTGCCTTTGAGCAATTCTGGCAATGCTAACAACAGTTGGTCATTGGCAATATTGTAACTCTCCTGTAATTCGGCTAGCCTTTCAAGAAAACTAATTGGATCGGTCTTACCCTCAAAATGTACATTCCACTTGCGCACGGTTTCACAAATGTGAACCGCGGTTCGTGGCATCTCGTATCTTCCAGGGCGTTCCAGTTGTGGCTCGGTTTGAATTGGGACGGTCTCGGTTTGGACTGTGATGCACTCGGTTTGCACTGCTGCCGTCTCAGCCTGGACTGCCGCTGGTGTTGTCGCTTCTTCTGGGCTCTGGCAGGCGCGTCGGACGAACTCTACCATCCGGCTGCGGAGGTCTTCCTGCCTGCCTTCGGGGCTCAACCCAAATCTTTCCAAACTCGTTTGTAATTCCTCTTTGCTAAGTTCGTACACCCAGCTGACCTTCGGGTTGGTCGCGGGTTTATCTGTGTTTCCCGGCATTGGTGATGCTGGTGGAGATCTTTCCACTGGCATGTAGTGTGTCAATTAAGTCCCTGCTCGGGCGCCAAATTTGCAACGTATTTTCTTCGGAAAATAGCTGCTCGTTTGGCGTGATACGGATCGGGCGCCAAACGGTGTTTCCGGGTAACTCGTGGTGTAGGGTTCAGGGTGAAAGTAGACACACAATTTGCTAAACTCTGGTTTTATTAAAGTAGTACTATGGAAGCAGGTAAACAGTTTTATTACACAGAAACTAAATTATTGTCAAAGCAGCATCAATAAATACAACTAATATTATGTGCAAGGCGTTAGCATGTGTTACGTGCGCAAAGCAGTGTAGGATGTTAACAGTTAATTTACGTGCAGTAGTAGGAGACCAGTGGGGTCTGTGATTAGCTATACCGGAAGTTCGGATAATGCATAAATTGAGTTGTCTGTCAATAACACACGACGTAGAATCCGCGAAATCGTAATAAACGGTCAACGAGAATACCGCGGACCCGACTCCGTACCAGGTTATTACAAACAATCGCAAACGGACAGCGAAGGTCACCGGATCCTGACTTCGCGCCAGGATATGCTAAACAAACTCAAACGGATCGCGAAGGTCACCGGATCCTGACTTCGCGCCAGGATATGCTAAACAAACTCAAACGGATCGCGAAGGTCACCGGATCCTGACTTCGCGCCAGGATATGCTAAACAAACTCAAACGGATCGCGAAGGTCACCGGATCCTGACTTCGCGCCAGGATATGCTAAACAAACTCAAACGGTTCGCGAAGGTCACCGGATCCTGACTTCGCGCCAGGATATGCTAAACAAACTCAAACGGATCGCGAAGGTCACCGGATCCTGACTTCGCGCCAGGATATGCGAAACAAACTCAAACGGATCGCGAAGGTCACCGGATCCTGACTTCGCGCCAGGATATGCTAAACAAACTCAAACGGTTCGCGAAGGTCACCGGATCCTGACTTCGCGCCAGGATATGCTAAACAAACTCAAACGGATCGCGAAGGTCACCGGATCCTGACTTCGCGCCAGGATATGCTAAACAAACTCAAACGGTTCGCGAAGGTCACCGGATCCTGACTTCGCGCCAGGATATGCTAAACAAACTCAAACGGATCGCGAAGGTCACCGGATCCTGACTTCGCGCCAGGATATGCTAAACAAACTCAAACGGATCGCGAAGGTCACCGGATCCTGACTTCGCGCCAGGATATGCTAAACAAACTCAAACGGATCGCGAAGGTCACCGGATCCTGACTTCGCGCCAGGATATGCTAAACAAACTCAAACGGTTCGCGAAGGTCACCGGATCCTGACTTCGCGCCAGGATATGCTAAACAAACTCAAACGGTTCGCGAAGGTCACCGGATCCTGACTTCGCGCCAGGATATGCTAAACAAACTCAAACGGATCGCGAAGGTCACCGGATCCTGACTTCGCGCCAGGATATGCTAAACAAACTCAAACGGTTCGCGAAGGTCACCGGATCCTGACTTCGCGCCAGGATATGCTAAACAAACTCAAACGGTTCGCGAAGGTCACCGGATCCTGACTTCGCGCCAGGATATGCTAAACAAACTCAAACGGTTCGCGAAGGTCACCAAATAATCGCGAACGGTGTGACAGTACAACTCGGTTAGTACAGCTTAAGCAGCAAACAAAATTAACAATCAGTGTAAAAAGATCGGAGGCTTACCTTGCTACGGTTCTCGCTGGGTTGTTGCTTCAGCCTACACAACTGAAGAACTTTCTTCAGCCTACACAACTGAAGAACTGATTTTATATTGATTTCCCGGCGGTTTATATACTCTCTGAGCGCGCGAAAACAAAGTTTTAACTCGCCGAGTTTGGTTTTCAACTTGTCGATACGCTCGCTCAACGCTAGTTTTGTATGTATAGCATTATGAGATTTTATCTTTTCGGTTATCTCGCGAACTACTTTGCGCATCATGCTCATATATATATCAAATTACAGATCTTTTAACGGCGGTTACAATGGTATACAACACTTCATATAAAAGTGTAACAGAACACAAAATCTATCAAAACTAAAGTTTGATTGTTGATAACAATTGTTATATCAATGTCCCAACAATGACACATACTTCAGTGCAAAGTGCACTAAAGCCTCTATCCATTGATATATCATTTGTTACATTTTATAATTCCATAACAGGATAAATAATTTATAACAACAGATATTTATGACACAATCGCAACAAACTGCTACAAACAGAGTTTGATTGCTTATAACAATTGTTATATCAATGTCACAACAATGACACATACTTCAGTGCAAAGTGCACTAAAGCCTCTATCCATTGATATATCAATTGTTATGTTTCGTAATTCAACGGTCTCTAAATATAATTTCTAACACATGTGCGTTTCTACCGGAAATGTACTAGATTTTATGAACAAACCATTTGTCCCGAAAATGGTTTGTTACAGTAGTTCAATTAAAAATTATAGAAATTGATTTTTATATATTTGTACTGTGTAATATATTTTAATAATAAAATATATATACTTTTTTTTTTGGTAAAGAATTATAAGAATTATAATTTGAAACTTTTTTTTATTTTGTTTTGTAAACCAGGAACTTGAGATTTACATCTTCAAATATTTTTTTATCAATTTAATGAACATTATTTTTACATTATTTCTTTTTATGAGTTTTGAGTTGTTTTATTTCTAACATTCATGTGAATTATAATTTTTTTTTGCAAAAATTTGGCAGTTTGAAAAATAATTCGTGAAATAAATGAAAACTGTGATAAAACAATAAATATAATTAAAATAAAATAAACAGTGCTAATAAAAAAAAAAACAAAAAGTCCCTGACTGCCGCGCGAAATTTAAAATTTATCTATTCAATAACAAACACAAAAAAGTGTAAAACTTGTAAATCTGTATCACAGGAGATAAACTGCTTCCGGTAAAAAAAAAGTTAAGGACAGTTTAAAAAAAATTGTTCGCTAAAAACTTCTAAATTCGTTAAAAATATTTTGAATCCTAATTAAAATTAAAATTCTGTTGTGATGTTTTAAAAATCCTTAACTCTTTTTTTCGAAAATCGAGTTAGTGAACAGACGGAATATTTTTTAGTAAAATTAGCATTGCTTTATTAATTTAAAAAATTAATTACTTATACATTAAGAGACTTTCAAGGCAAACAAAAGGCTATATTCAGACAGGTGGTAAGAATACAAAAAAGGTTAATTTTACATTCGATTTATTCGTTTAATACTACATATTTATATGGTAACTAATTATTAGAAAAATTAGCTAATTTATCTACAATTAATAATTTAATAACAATTTTTATATATTTACAGAAGTAGCATATAAACTACTAAACAATGCATCGTAGAATAATGGTTTCTTCACTCAATTATCCTACTCATTATTCCGCATTTTTCCATATTATGCTTATTTTCCTACACCTCATAATTTTTGAGAAAAAAAATAAAAACAAAAAAATCGAAAAAAAATTCTAGCGCCCAAACGGCACATGCTAGCAAATTAAAACTAAAACCAAATTCTAGAACTTTTTATTGTCTATCAAAAAGTATTCTAAGTATTTCTCCGAATTTAACTCGAGAAAGTAGTATATCGCAAATTATTGAAACTGCATGTTAAACGCCCATACGAACTTGACGAACGAACATCCGGTATATAAATATATACAAATATATATGTATATATATAACATACATACATCTAGGCGTCGCAGAAAGAAAAGTGAAAAATGATAATGAAAATATTCGCGATTTCTAAACTGGAAAACGAAAATCACTTTTCCAAACTTATGCGTGACATATGTTTACACAAATTATATAATTCTAAAACTAAAACGTGTAGGGTTATAAATGAAATCAGATGAGAAAACGATAAAAATATTTAAAACACACAATTTTAAATTTTCCATAAATACAAAAAATAAAAAGAATTTATTTTAATTTATTTTAAAACAATTGTGTGTGAAAAACTGAAAATCTAATTACATTTACATACACTGTAAAAAAATCAATGTACAATTTACATTGATAATTATTAATGTAATTTTAACTGTGATTTTACATGTCACTTTAGAATTTTTTTTTCGGTAAATTTGCGCAATAATTTATTAAAACTAAAATTACAACAAAATTACTATAATTATCAATGGTAAATTTAACATTGATTTTTTACCAGTTTAGGGTTAGGGGATAGGATAGGGTTAAATATATATATATATATATATATATATATATATATATATATATATATATATATATATATATATATATTTACAGGTAAACATTTAAAGAAAAATTATACAATTATAATAAATCGCTTCTGCCTTCGCATTTCTTGCATCCGAATGCTGTGAAGATCCTTTTTCCATCTTCTTCTTCTTCTTCTTGTTGTATTCGAAGCACATGGATGTATCCAATTCGGTTGTTATGGCCTTGGAATAGAAAACAGATCTTGTAAAAATCCTCAACTGTCTCAAGTCTTGATTCTGCAAAATCAGTAAATTGATATATTTTAATAATATTATATCAAACTAAATATTTACTTAAACAATGCCCCCAAATATTACAATATTATAATAACTTTACAGAAGATATAGAATTTAGCTACAGAATTAACAGAAGAAACAGAGAAAATAACTACAAAAAATACAGGAGATATAGAAAATATAGAATGTTTACATGGAAAACCTATGAATTATTCACTTTTGTATCTATGCTTTAATTATCATAACATAAACCAACATTCTAAATTCAATAAATATTTTTTGTTTAAAACAAATATATTTAATAATAAATAAAAATCCTTTAATGAAATTTATTCTTTTATTGAACATACTTTCATTAGGAGGGCTACCTCCTTTGCTAGGGTTTTTACACGGCTAAATAAACAATGTGCACATTTGCTTACCAATGAATCCTTTTCAGCTGTGGATCCTCTTAGCTTCTTGTTCCTCCATCACGTTTCTGCTTCGGAAGGATACGAATAAAATCCTGAAGAACCCATGTTCTTTTGGGGGGGCAGCACCGCCAAAATAACTCAACTGGAAATAAAAACATTTGGGGAATTAACAAAAAAAAAATAATGTAATTTAAATAAATATCGCAATTTTCTGGCCAGTGAAAGAATAAACTTTGAACTATTTTCGAAGAATTTTTATTTATTACTTTTGTTTTGGAAATCGCGCGTTCGCAAAACTATGTTCGGTAAACCGAAATGTTCCTTATTTAACGTCCCCTCAAATAATATTGCTAGATTTTCTAATATTTTCATTTTAATTTATTTGTTTTTGTAAGAAAAGTTCGTTATCCGAAACATATATGTTTGTTGTTCGAACACAGAATCATCATCCTTTCATAATATTACCAAATTTTCTAATATTGTTAATTTAATTTATTCGTTTTTGTAAGAAAAGTTCGTTATCCGAAACATATATGTTTGTTGTACGAACACAGAATCATCATCCTCTCATAATATTGCCAAAATTTCTAATATTTTTATTTTAATTTATTTATTTTGTAAGAAAAGTTCGTTATACGAAACATATATGTTTGTTGTCCGGAACACAAAAATCTTAAGTATTCGTTGTCCGATTGTTCGCAGTTCGAACTGTATTCGTTAACCGATCATCCACTGTATTACCACCCTTAATTCATTATAGTAAAAGCTTTTAATATAAATACTTTTTACTATAGAATGGGGATTAAATATTAAATCAATAATAAACCATTTCTTACCAATAGTTCTTTAACCCTTTCCTCTCCAGCTTCCTTGTAAAGAATCTCCTTCTAATAATTCCTGGACACCTCCTCCAACCCAGAAGAGGGGCACATTCATTCTATCATCGAACACGGTTCCTTAATTCGGACATAAAATTGCTTGTGCATTCCTTCAATGGTTTTAATATTAATTGCATTTTTGGTTTTTGGCTTGCTTGTCCATCTCAGCGATCTCAGCTTCAACACAATTTCGCCGAGTTCTTGCGAAAAACGCGATAAAAACCACAATTCAAAACATAGGGGGGGGGGAGGGTAGTGGTTGTATTGTATTGTATTGACAAACTGAAAATTAAAACATTTTTTGAATTAACAATAATGTAATAATGTATAATAGCGAAAAAAAATCTTCATGGGAACTTATTATCATTAAAAATTACAAATTAAATTGGGGAGGGAGCTTTAAGATTATGTATTAATATTTATATTAAATATAATCGATATATATTCAAAACGTACGTCTTCAAGAAGAGAAATATTTACCATAGATCCCAAAATACCAAGTAACTAAATTAATTAATTGTATAAATATTTTTTACTTATTTTGTTAAGGTCTAGGTAACTTGTTTCTATGTTGTGTTTATTTACGACGTACGTTGAACTAGAACCTAAAGTAGTTTTATTTTAATTTAATGACTTCTAAAAGATTTTTTTTAACTATATTAATTATTATTATTATTAGTTAAAGTTCGATAAAATTGATAAACAAAAAAAAAACTATTTAATATTGTAAAATATTTTTCCAAAACTCATTTGTATTCAAATAAAAATTGTTTTCAATATTAGAGATTCTCTGTTTAATTATTTATATAAAAAAAAACCAAAACGTTTCGACGAATCTAAACGCTCGTGTCTTTATCAAATCAAAATGAACCTTAAAATAGATAACAACAAGTTTCGTCAAAACGTAGCGTTTTTATTATAAAATAAAATAATTAAACAGAATCTAAAATCTAGCAAAATATTTTACTATTTTTTAAATCAAAATTTACTAAAATAATTATATATAACATAAGTAAGAAAATCTTTCAGAACTCATTATATTATAAATTAAATCGGCTTAAAGTTGGCTAGTTCTGTATTAATATTTATTAAATAATATCGACTTTACTCAACACATACGTGTCTTGTGCATCAGATAACGAAATTTGTAACGATGTTTCAAATTAATTGGAAGTTAAATTTTAAATTATACAGTAAATATTTTAAGTGTGCATTATTCGCCTTTGATTTTTTAACAAAGAACTAATTAAATCAATAGTTATAATTTAAATAAAGAAAAAATGTAATTGGATTTTGCCTTTATTTTAAAATTATAACTAAATGTTTAATTAGTTCTTTGTTAATAAATTAATTATTACTGTATCAATTATTAATCGCTGAAATATTTAATATATACAGTCGAACTTCCGTAACTCGAACTTCTGTAAGTCGAAGTTTTCTATATCTCGAATTTATAAAAAAAACTATGCGTTAGGAGTATATTACATATACAAAATTACTTCTCTATCTCGAATTTCTTTAAGTCGAATTTTATGTTCCCAACTTCCATAAATCGAAGAAATTTACAATTTATTTTTCTTATAATAACGTAATTTGTGGTCATTTGTGGCCTTTCCATTTAACGAGCATATTAAAAGCATATTAAGGGATTATCGCAGGTAATAACTATACCTTTATTACCGGCGATAATCCCAGTATACTGTATACAGCGTAGGTAAATTCTTGGCAATAGCCCGTCATAATACTGATAATCTCTTTCTTAGTAAAATTAAGAGACAATACTTTCTCAACAAGCTTTTAAGTTAAAAATAAGTAAAGAAAACTATAAATATCAGAAATGTTTATTTGTAAAATTAGTCTTTCTTCTTTAACGCAGTTGTGAACATGGGTGACCGAAAAAGAAAACAAAAAACGCTATCATTGTCAGACAAAGTTAAATTAATCAGTGAAATCGATAAAGGTGTGAAGAAGAAGAAGGAAATTGCCGTGGACTTTGGAATTCCTCCAAGTACACTGTCTACGATTTTTAAAAATAAAGAAAATATTTTAAAAGAAGCCGAAAATGGTGTCATAGCTGACCGGAAGCGATTTAAATCTTGTGTTTATAAAGATGTCGATGAAGCTATGTTTGAGTGGTTTAAAATCATACGTGAACAAAATATTCCGATTTCTGGTCCTCTTATTAGAGAAAAAGCTCTATATTTTGCCAAATCTTTGGACCATACAGACTTTGTAGCAAGTGTGGGTTGGCTAGATAAATTTAAAAAAAGACATAATATTGTTCAAAAATCTATATGTGGAGAAAGTGCAGATATTGATATAAGTGAATGTGATAAGTGGCAAACCGATATTTTACCGGTACTTTTAGAGCAATATGACGAAAAAGACATTTTCAACGCAGACGAGACAAGCTTGTTCTTCAAATGTTTACCAAATAAAACACTAACTTTTAAAAATGAAAAGTGTACAGGTGGAAAACACAGTAAGGAAAGAATTACCATTATGCTAGGAGCCAATATGTGTGGTACAGAAAAATTGAAGCCTCTGGTTATTGGTAAATCAAAAAATCCGCGTTGTTTCAAAGGGAAACATTTTTTACCAATAATCTACAGAAATAACAAAAAAGCTTGGATGACAAGTGAACTATACGAAGAATGGCTTTCAAATTTAGATAAAAAAATTACTGCCGAAAAACGAAAAATTTTATTATTCGTCGACAATTGTCCATCGCATCCGAAAATAACAAAACAATTAAAATCAATTCGAGTTGCTTTTTTTCCGCCAAATTTAACTTCGAAGTTGCAGCCTATGGACCAGGGTATTATTAAAAATGTAAAACAGCATTATAGAAGGCGAATTTTACAAAAAACGTTACTTGCATTAGAAGATAAATCTGACAGTCAAATTACTCTCTGGGATTCCATTACAAATTTATCGAAGGCATGGAATCTCGATGTTACACATGTAACAATCAAAAATTGTTTTAGAAAAGCTGGTTTTCTAATACAAAATAATATGGAATGGGAGGAAGAGGACGATCTACCACTATCGGAGTTAAAGACCCTATTTGATGATTACCAGATAAAAACACAAGGCAACGCGATAACGGTAGATGAATATTTATCTGTAGATGACGATGCAATTACAGCAGAATACCCAACAGACATAGACATTTTAGAAAAATTTCAAAAAAACCAAGACGAATGCAATGATGTACCATCCGACACTGATACCGACAATACGCCAATAGATGATCCAACTCCACCAACAAATAAAGAAATGCGCCAAATTATTAGTAAGTGCAGTGACTATTTGTGTGCAAAAGAAACTGTTCCCGAGCAAGTGTATCGTGCATTACAAACATTAGAAAATTACATTGACAACGATTATTATCTTGCTGTAAAGCAAAAAAAAATTACGGACTTTTTTATAAAATAAATGTAAAATGTATAATAACTATAGATATAAATACAAATGTACATATGTATATGTTTTGTAGTTTTTTCTTTGTTAGATTAATATGTTATGTGCAATATAGCCTGAATAAATTCATTTGAAAAATATATGTTTTTATTTTGTACCACGTTAATTATTTCCAAAACAGATAAATATATAATAACAATAAAAAAAATAATTTTTTTTTATTTCTATAACTCGAATTTTCTATAACTCGAATTTTTTTTCGTGAACTATGGAGATTCGAGTTACGGAAGTTCGACTGTATTTCCAAAATCCAAAAATGAATAATTTTACATTCGATTTATTCGTTTAATATTTTACATTTATGGTAACGAATTATTAGAAAAATTAGCTAATTTATGTACAATTAATAATTTAATAACAATTTTTATATTCAGACAGAATTAACATATAAAACAAATTAATCAAATATTTAATTGTGTAACATAGAATAGTTCCAATGCGCTCCGTTCTACCCTCTGCGGTGGTGTTAGTGTTGCAAGGGATGAACCACCCCCACGCGCTACCCTAGTTGTTCATTTCTCCCACCAACCGACCGACCGCGCGCGCCCCCCTGAGCCGTATAAAGGACGGCCGCTGAGCCCTTAGAAAGCAGAGTCTTATCGCCTCTCAACCCAGCTCTACTAAAGACTGCACCTTGCGCACCTGGATTGGTCCATTGGTCTTCTTTAGCCTGAGTTGATCAGAAGCGATATTCGAGACGCACCTAGGCATCCGAGGGGTCCTGTGGTCGCCTCCGCGCAGTGTTGTTTGTGTTATGACTTTTGTGTAATAACTTTTTCGAACTTTAAAAAACTGTATTAAAGTTTACCTAATTTAACTGTATAAATTGTGTTACATATTTTGTTGTGAAAAAAACTAAATTCAATAAAACTATTAAATCTTATGAAAGTTGAACGACCTCTCGAATTGATTTAGTATATAAGATGACAGGAAAAAGGTCAAATAAAAATGCTCTAGTTTGTTAGCATGCGACTAGTTTCGGTATATTCAGCATACCTTCCTCAAGCAAATCTACAATATTATGACAAAGTAACTTATTAGTAATTAACCAACAACAGAATAAGTACAAAAAAATTTTTTACAATAAAAAGTTACTTACGCTAATATGTTTGAACAAAAATTAAACATTTATATGGTTTCAATCGCAGCTCGGTACAATATATAAAATTATTAAATTAAAATTATTCAATTTGTCACAGTGTAAAATAATAATACAATCACAAGTCAGGAATAAAATATAAATAAATTAAAAGTAAAATAAATATAAATACAAAAATGTCAAGAATTTAAAAACAAAATTGATGTGTACACAACCGTTGTATATAACAGACTGAAACATAATTGAAAACAAACTGGATGTTTCAGGTTTTTTGATTTTTTATAAATTCTAAGATGTTACCATATGACGCGCTTAAATTCTCCACGTCCTGTTGTATGTTAATATTATTTTTATTAATTTTTATATAAACCATCTCTTTTGTTAACCTTTTGTTTAGTACGTTTTCTTTATCAAGAATTTTGATATTATCAAAATCGAATTGATGAATGAAATCGATGCAATGTCTCGCTATTGGTTTGTCTGCGTTCTTTTTAACATCATTCTTATGTTGCTGGATGCGTTTTTTAATATATTGCATAGTCTGGCCGGTATATGTAGCTTGGCAATTTTTGCACTGCAGTTCATATATTAAATGGCTTTGTGAAAGTATAGGTGTCGGATGTTTGGTTGTTGATAATATACCCTCAACTGTCTTGTTGTATTTAAAACAGATTTGTGTGTTGTCACGGGTTAATATTTTCCGTAATGGTTCTGATAACCCTTTTACATATGTTAAAGAACAGTAATTAACATTTTCATTTTTGTTAATCTTGTTACTGTTACTTAATCTGTTGTTGTTCATAATAAAATTTACAAGCAGTTTCGGGTAATTATTTTTCATTAATATATCACAAATTTTTTCTTTCACTTCACTGTGGTAAACCGGACTGCTTAATTTTAGTGCACGATCTTTTAAATTATACGCAGTATTCATTTTCTGTTGTTTTAAATGTTGTGACCTAAAATTGAGACATCTGTCAGAGGTTGCAGGTTTTTTGTACCATTTACTCAAAATTCCATTCTCCGATCTTTCTAAGGTTACATCTAAATAAGAGAGACCTTTATTCTGTTCAACTTCCATTGTAAATTGGATAGATTGATTGTAGTTATTGAAAATGTTAAGCGTGTCATTGGTGAACATCTTAGGGACAATCAATATGAGGTCGTCAACGTATTTTCTAATAAATTTAACGTTGTACGGTAAATTAGGAATGCATCCGTCTAATATATGGTTTAAAACTAAATTGGCCAGCGATGAACTTACAGGATTGCCCATGCTTACGCCAAAGATTTGTTTGTAAAAAACTCCATTATATGTAAAATAACTATTGTTGAAAATAAAGTTCAGAATTAATAAAAATTTATCCTGGGTCATATTTGTATAATTCTTAAAAGTGTTCCATTTAGCAATAACAATGTCAGTAACAAATTCACGAGGAATGTTTGTGAACAAGGACACTACGTCTAATGATATTAAAATGTCATGTTCCTCTAAAGGAGGTATATTCTGTATTTGTTCAACTAATTCCATGGAGTTTTTTACGTCATATGTACTTAGATTATTTACATTATTAATCACATTAATAAACCACTTAGATATATTATATGTGGGAGCATTGATACATGAAACAACTGGTCTTAAAGGATTATCATTTTTATGATCTTTAACTAGTCCGTATATTTTAGGACAAGTGCTATTGTAAGTTTTTAATCTTTTTGCAGTTCCATTGTCAATAATCCCATCATCATGCAACATTTTGACTAAGGCATTTGATTTGGTTTGAATGCATTCTGTCGGATCTTTATTGATTTTTACATAATAATTTTCATTACTTAATAGTTCTAACATTTTGTTATTATAATCATGTTTTTCAATTATAACAATCTTTTTGCTTTTATCAGATTTTATAGCAAGTATATTATCATTGCTTTTTAAGAATTTTTTTGTGTCATTATATTTGTTAAGCAATTGTTTATCATTAGAATTAAGTTGTCTGTTATTATTGTTATTTTTATATAAATAATTAGTGACTAAGTTAATGGACCTACATCTAACTTGATCACAATCAAATTCTTCACATTTAGAATTATTTGTAATAATATGTTCAATGTCACTAATCATTTGTATTACCGGTATTTCTTTATTGTTATAAGGAATAGCAACTTTTGGTCCAATATTAAGTATTTCAGCAACATTTTGTGGTATTTGAACGTCAGTGAGATTATTAATGAATTCACTGTTAACTTGTGTGTTAGTGTATTCATTGTTTTTAATAAAATTATTGAATTTCTTAGTTTGAATTAATCTATATCTTTTATAATGGTAGTTGTATTTATTGTCACAAACATGTGAAAATTCAGTAAAATAAATAACTGACAACTCTCTTCTAATAATTTCGTTGTTCTCATTCAATTGTTGTGAAATTTGTCTGTACTTATAATGAACACTGTTAATTTCAATTTTTAATATCTGTTTTTTGAACTTAATTATAGCATTTTCTATTTCAGCTTGAAAAATTTGACAGTCTGACATTAATTTGTAGGTGAATTTAAAATTATTTTGAATGTGATTAGGGAATATGTCGTTATTCTTACACTGGAGTAGGAATTTGATGTGATTTTCCAGGGCTGCACTTTTCTTTACATTGCTGAGATGTTGGTTGCATACTTTCTTCAAATCTCCACCATATAAATTACCAATATCTGATAAGAAACCCATCTGGACAAGTAGATTCACCACGGTTGCCTGAATTTGAAATCTTATGAAAGTTCAACAACCAAACACCAGACACCTATACTTTCACAAAGCCATTTAATATATGAACTGCAGTGCAAAAATTGCCAGGCTACATATACCGGCCAGACTATGCAATATATTAAAAAACGCATCCAGCAACATAAGAATGATGTTAAAAAGAACGCAGACAAACCAATAGCGAGACATTGCAACGAATTCATTCATCAATTCGATTTTGAAAATATCAAAATTCTTGATAAAGAAAATGTACTAAACAAAAGGTTAACCAAAGAGATGGTTTATATAAAAATTAATAAAAATAATATTAACATACAACAGGACGTGGAGAATTTAAGCGCGTCATATGGTAACATCTTAGAATTTATAAAAAATCAAAAAACCTGAAACATCCAGTTTGTTTTCAATTATGTTTTAGTCTGTTATATACAACGGTTGTGTACACATCAATTTTGTTTTTAAATTCTTGACATTTTTGTATTTATATTTATTTTACTTTTAATTTATTTATATTTTATTCCTGACTTGTGATTGTATTATTATTTTACACTGTGACAAATTGAATAATTTTAATTTAATAATTTTATATATTGTACCGAGCTGCGATTGAAACCATATAAATGTTTAATTATTGTTCAAACATATTAGCGTAAGTAACTTTTTATTGTAAAAAATATTTTTGTACTTATATTCTGTTGTTGGTTAATTACTAATAAGTTACTTTGTCATAATATTGTAGATTTGCTTGAGGAAGGTATGCTGAATATACCGAAACTAGTCGCATGCTAACAAACTAGAGCATTTTTATTTGACCTTTTTCCTGTCATCTTATATACTAAAATTATATATAAACTTCTTTAGACACCATTTATATATATTTATTTAGACACATTGTATATATATATATAATTCTTTAGACACATTGTATAGATAATTCTATAGATATTTTGTATATATAATTCTATAAAAACGTTATATATAAACTTCTTTAGACATCTTTTGTATATATTTATTTAGACACATTATATATATATATATATATATATATATATATATATAATTCTTTAGACACATTGTATAGACATTTTGTATATATAATTCTATAAACACATTATATGTAAACTTCTTTAGACACCTTTTATATATATTTATTTAGACACATTGTATATGTATATATATATATATATATATATATATATATATATATATATATAATTCTTTAGACACATTGTATAGATAATTCTATAGATATTTTGTATATATAATTCTATAAAAATGTTATATATAAACTTCTTATATATATTTTTATTTTATATATATATTTATTTAGACACATTGTATATTTATATATATAATTCTTTAGACACATTGTATAGATAATTCTATAAATATTTTGTATATATAATTTTTTTAGACACATTGCATATACAGTTATTTACAAAAAAAATTTAAAACCATTTTATACTTATATGTAATTCTTAAAACACATTGTATATATTTATATAATTCAATTTTTCAAACACATCGTGTACATAATTCATTAGACACTTAATATATAGAAATTATAATATATATAAATAATATTTGAAACACTTAGTATATCTATGTTACATTTTTAATATAAATAACATGTAAAATATAGGAGTAACAGAACACGTGAAATCCTCTTCAAGTTTTATCGGCAAGCAAGCCTTCACTTCCCGCCAAGAAATGTCACATTTCACGTAGACTTTCGGAATTATAGTATATACTAAGTGTCTAGCGGAATTATTATATATTATATTAAATTTATTTAAAAAATTGTATTTTTATGAAGAATTTTGTATATTCTATATATAAAGAACCACGTAGACTTTTGGAATTATAGCATATACTAAGTGTCTGGCGGAATTATTATATATTATATTAAATTAATTTAAAAAATTGTATTTTTATGAAGAATTTTGTATATTCTATATATATATATATATATATATATATATATATATATATATATATACCATGTGTTTAAAGAATCATACAACTATGTGTCTAAAAAATTACATATCATTATATATTATATTAAATTAATTTTAAAAAATTGTAGTTTATTTAAAAATATCGTATATACCATGTGTTTAAAAAATTATATATACCAAGTGTCTAAAGAAATAAAAATTTATTTGAAATTTTTTTTAATAAAATTGTAAAATATAGAAAAAATTCACTTACTTGATAGACATCTCTAGATGCAATATTAGTCTTTGATAATAACTGAAGTAAGTTCTTTAAGTTCTGTAAGTTCTATAACTTTATGTAACTGTCTGTAAAGTTAATCACATTATATATACACAGAAATAATTATTTTTTAGCAAATTATAATATATATATATATATATATATATTTATACACAATTTATATTAAAATTGTATTAGTTCTATTCTATAAGCTCTGTAAGTTCTGTAACTTTCTGTAACTGTCTGTAAAGTTAATCACATTTATATACACAGAAATAATTATTTACTTTAGCAAATTATGATAAATATATTTATACACAATTTACATTAAAATTGTATTAGTTCTATTTTATAAGCTCTGTAAGTTCTGTAACTTTCTGTAACTGTCTGAAAAGTTAATCACATTTATATACACAGAAATAATTATTTTCTTTAGCAAATTATAATAAATAAATTTATATTAAATTTGTATTAGTTCTATTCTATAAGCTCTGTAAGTTCTGTAACTGTCTGAAAAGTTAATCACATTTATATACACAGAAATAATTATTTTCTTTAGCAAATTATGATAAATATATTTATACATAATTTATATTAAAATTGTATTAGTTCTATTCTATAAGCTCTGTAACTTTCTGCAACGTTTGTAAAAAACTCCGGTTATTATTTTTATTATATTTGTTATTTTAACAAGAACACATTATCACAAATATATATATTTCTATAATTTATGTAGGTATTAAAACTATAACCACTGTAAGTTCTATAAGTGTCGCTATAGCAGTCTGTAGTCTCTGTAAAGTAATCCGCACTGCACTAAATTCATGTTGAAACTAAATTAAATATTCTTATATTTTGTTTTTGGTTAAATATTGTGTTCAAACAAGTCGAGGCATAATTAAAGTTAAATTAATTTTATTTTTAAGAATAAAAAATAACTAATTAAATAATTAATTAAATATAATTAATTTAAGAATTCCTTCTAATTATTGTTCGTCAAATGTTTTTTTACGTAATTCTTCGGAATATAAAAATAAATGATATACAATGTGTTTAAAAAATTAGAAACAATTTTTTTTTCAATATAAAAATATACAATGTTTTACAGAAATTAAATATATACCATGTTTATATATATATATATATATATATATATATATATATATATATATGATAACACAAAATTTTCAAGACCATTATAAAATTATCTTCAAATCAAATCAAAAAAATCATAAATTTCATTCTAAAAAAAAATATTGATAAAAACCTTATCAATATTATTTATTGAATCGATTGAATAATAAGGAAAAATATTTCGAAATATCGAGATAAATATTGATAACATTATAAAATTTGAAAAAATATTCCGATAATAATTGAATATTGCATTAAAAATGCTAATAATAATAATAATTTTAAATAATTAGTGTACTTAGTTTTAATAAGATAATTAATTTATTTTTAAAATTATATCAAAAAAAATATCAATAAGATATTGCTTTCTGAGAATAATTATTAGTTAATATTTTGTTTAAACGTAATTGCGTAATTACTATTTACGCAAATATTATGTAATTTTAAAATTACATACACAAAAAACGGTGTGGCACAAACTCTTTCCAAATATTACGAAATCAGGCTCCTTCAAATATTTACCGACTAATTTTTTTTGATTAAATATTAATTAAAAATTACATTAATTTAATAAAATTAAATATTAATTTTAAATTTTAATTTATTTTTAGCAAGGTATTAATTTTTAAGCAATGATTTTTAAGATTTTGATATTTTTAAGCAAATTTTAAAATAAATTTTGATATTTCTAAGCAAGGTTTTGACAGTTATTACAAAATTTTGAATTTTTAAAGTATATTTTGACTTTCAAAAAATGGTTTTAATATTTTTAAGCAAATTTTCAATATTATTACACAAATTTTTAATATTTTTGTGCTGGGTTTTGACAGTTTTCTCAAAATTATAAATTTTTAAAATGTATTTTATATATATATATATATATCAGTGTACATCACTATTTTAAAAAATCAATTTTGTTATCAAAACTCTGATTATTAAAAACATATTGATAAGATATAAATTTTTGATATATATATATACATTAAATCTGGAAATTTTATATAATAATTTTAATAAGTGTAATTTTAAAACCCTAATTAAAATTGTCTAGTGAATTGTAGTTAATTATTAATTATTAATTAAAAAGACGTAAAAAATGAAGAAAAAATCAGTGGTAACACTGATTTTACTAATATATCAGGTTAGTAGTTTTTTAATTTATTGAAATTAATAATAATAATAATTACAAAAATTATTTTTTAAATTTTAATTTACTGCGTAATTTATTTTGTAAAAAAATTGTTAGGAAATTTAACGAAAAGTTTTTGGAATATTATTTTTCATTACTATACTGTTATTATAAACAATATTATTATTATTATTGTATATAAATTTTTCCTATAATTTTTATACTATTTTTATTTTGTTAATTTATTATATAATTAATAATAAAAATAATTCTAAAAATGAAATCAAAATTATTTTGTAATTTTTCAAAAATATTGTTATTAATATATTTATTCATTTTTTATTATTATTATTTATTATTATTACTATCTATTAATTATATTTTAATTATTACTATTATTATATATTGTTATTATTATGTATTTTAATAATTTATTGAAAATAATATTTAAAATTATAATAAAAATAAAAAATAAAGCAAATTTTATTATTAATAATTAATTATTTTACAATCGTTTCTGTACTTAACAAATATATAGATATATATTAAAATAAAAAGGCTTAAGATTAAATTTTATTTAAATTTTAATTTGAAGTTAATAATAATTATTATTATTATTATTATTTATTAAGTAATCTTATTACAGATATACACGGCTAAAGGATTACCAGTAAAATTTGATGAACATGGAAATAATGGTAAGTTAATTAATTAATGATTAATTAGTTAATTTATATATATATATATATATATATATATATATACATAGACACATTGCATATATATATATATATATATATATATATATAATTTTAAAAAAACACATATATATATATATACTTATATTTAAAATATCAAAATTTGTAAAAATATTGTCAAAATTTTTTTAAAATTTTCAGAAATCTTGTGAAAATATCAAAATTTGTTTAAAATTGTTATAAATATTGTACAAATATCAATATTTAATGAAAAACTTTCAAAATTTATTTAAAATTGTTAGGATTATTGAGAAAATATTAATATTTGACTAAAAATTTCCAAAACTTTGTTAAAACCTATTAATACCTTGTAAAAATTGTTAAAATTGTTGGAAATATTGTAAAAAATATCAAAATTTTCTAAAAGATTGTCAATATATATATATATATATATATATATATATATATATATATATATATATATATATATATATATATATATATATTTTAATTTCCATAGAACTTGCTGTATATGAAGAACGCAAATCTGAGACTTATTCATTCTTGGCTTATATTGAGGTCAAAGGTGACCCAGATGAGACTCCAGGGGTCAAAGCTGACCCAGAAAGATATTTTCAAGGATCTTTACTACAGAATGGATTCGTCCTTACTTGTAGCGAAGCACTAAAAGGGTAAGTGAACGCTAGAAAGACTGTATCATGTAAAAAGGTATATTTTTGTTGAGTTTGTTTTCTCGAAAATTATTAATACGGGACTGGTATGTTTTTAAGAAATCTAACTTACACTATCTTATATAGCGTGGTTTTCTCTATCGGAAAGTATTCCACATATTTTTCGCTCAAACTTCTAGTTTCAGAGATATTATGTTCTTATAAAAATAATTTTTGATATTTTTCATACTTTAATAAGTTTTTTGCGTTAGATTTCTTTGGTAATTTATTTTTAAAAATCTAACCTGCACTATCTTATACAGCGTGTTTTTCTCTATCGAAAATCATTCCACACATTTTTTGCTCAAACTTCTAGTTTCAGAGATATTATGTTCTTATAAAAATAATTTTTGATATTTTTCATACTTTGATATGTTTTTTGCGTTAGATTTCTTTGGTAAATTTTTTAAAAAAATCTAACCTGCACTATCTTATACAGCATATTTTTCTCTATCGAAAATCATTCCACACATTTTTTGCTCAAACTTCTAGTTTCAGAGATATTATGTTCTTATAAATTAATTTTTGATATTTTTTATTGATTGGGATATTATTTGCGTTATATTTTTCCGGTGGAAAGTTTTTAAAATATCTAACTTGCACTATCTTATACAGCGTGTTTTTCTCTATCGAAAATCATTCCACACATTTTTTGCTCAAACTTATAATTTCAGAAATATGGCGTTTTAATTGAAATAACTTTTTAATTTTTCGTATTTTTCAATGTATTTTGCCCTATTTTTTTGTGATATGCTTTTAAAATATGTAATTTATGTTATCTTATCTCAAAATGCATTCTACACATTTTTTGTTCAAACTTATAGATTAATTGGAATGACTTTAAATTTTTCGTATTTTTAAATGTATTTTGCGTCGCAATTTATGTATATATATATATATATATATATATATATATATATATATATATATATATATATATAAATTATATTAGTAAGTCACATTAAATTTAAAATTTTAAAATATTGATAAGATAATTTTAATACTGATTTATAATTGATAAGATAATCAAATTTTCAATATCAAAAATAATATTATATATTGATTTATTATCAGAGAAAAATAAATATTACATAAAAAAATTCCACTATTGTTAAATAATATGTTTACTAATCACGCTATGTACCTATATATAGTGGGTTGGCATAAACTCTATTATATTCTATTTAGGCAGATATTACAATACAAACATCCAATTTATTTATTCAATTTTAATAAGTATTGCCAACTTTTCTAAAGAAAAAAATTGTCAATTTTTTAAAATTTAATTTTTGTTTTACTATTTATTAGATTTTTATTAAAATTTTTCCAAAAAAATTTATTAGTGCATACATAAACTATATAATTTTAGTGTCTTACAATTTAGGATGAGGCTATTTATACATACGGTATGTATACGCAATTGGCTATTTATACATACTAAAAAAAAAAAAAACCTAAAACAATTTACTAACCTAACCTACCCTAAATAACCTATTACGTAAAAATACTGTATGTATAAATAGCCAATTGCGTATACATACCGTATGTATAAATAGCCACTTTCTACAATTTATGCCTAGTTTCTAAAAAAAAAATTACTTAAAATTTTATTTTGGTTTCAATATTTATGCATTATTAATAAAAAAAATTTTAATGCAAAAAAAATTTTAGTTTCATTTTTAATAATATTTTGAAGAAAAAAAAAAGTAAAAATTTTTATTTTTTATTTTTTTTTGTTGGTATTTATGAGATAAGCTAAAAGTGGGATATATATATATATATAGGTTTACCCATATGCATCTAGTATTATTCTAAATATTATTTTAAAATTAGCGAATTTTACTTTCAGAATAACAGAACCAGAAAAATTAGTGGTAAAATTAGAAAATCCCAGTTCTACTGAAATTGCTGTAGAAGAAATAATACAAAATCCAGATGATGAAGATGGAATTGTTTTACTAAAATTGGCTGAGAACGTCAAAAGTAAGTTGCAATTTTTTAAAAGTAATTTACTTGCTTTAAATACAGACCATTCTACTCCGAGTAACATATGCTATTTTTGCTCGTCAAGCGTTTCAAACGAAACTAAACTTAAAAAAAAAAACTAAACAAAAATAAATCACAAGTAAACCAAAAATTGCATAATTTCTGGCCATTCTATAGGTAAGATCTAAATCAGAAGAAAATAAACCTATGCAACGATAAAATTTAACATAATAATTTTCAATATGGCCTCTGGAACTGCCAAAAGTGTTGCATATAATAACTAACTAGTTGTATAATAATGTTTACATTATTGTACTAGTAATACAATAAGCTTATTCCACGCATAAACATTATTTTTAGTTAATTAATTAAAATTATATTAATTTAATATTTTTTTTAGTTACAAATACTCCAGTTTCATTACCAAAACCGGAACCACTAATTGTAACACATTTTGTGAAAGATGGTAAGAAATATTTTCGACTTTTTTTAAATGAAACACACTGTATATATATATACTATATATATATATATATATATATATATATATATATATATATATATATATATATATAATGGAAAATATTTTAGGTTAACTTTTTAAATAATTAAAATAAATTTTGCCCAAAATAAAATACATAAAATAAAGTGTAAAATAAAATGTTGCCAACTTTCTCCAAAAAAATTACAAATTAAAAAAAAAAAATCATTATGACTACAATACTTATTCGATTTCAATCAAATTTTCACAAAAAAATTTCCTAGTGCCAACAAAAATTAAATAATTTTTGTAACGTACAGTGTTAAAAATATTTTTAAAAAATATTAAAACGTTTAAAAATTTAATATAACTATAGTATTTATCAGTGATTAATCAAATTTGCTGAATTTTTTTCTAAGTGCCAACATAAATACAGTGTTGCCAACTTTACAATAAATAAAAACTACTAATTTCTTTATAAAACAATTGTGGCAGAATTATTTATCAACAAAGTGTGTCAAATTAAAAAAAAAAATTTTAATATTTGCAAAAATTGTGTAATTTTATTCGTTGTACATTGTTGGCAACAGACGAGTGTCAAAGTGGTCTATATATGGGTTTATCCATATGTCTTTGATCTTGTTTAAAATTATTTTTTGTAACTTAAGGGAAATTATTTTATTTTATTAAATTGTCGTCATATTAAAATCATATATTAATTTATAAATGTTTTAATTAATTAAATAATTAACCTACTTATTAATTATAGTTTTGGATGAATATCAAACAAAATCATGTGAATACAAAGATGGCGTTTCTAAAGGTGAAGGATTCAAACTTGAAGAATGCAATGTAAGTATTATTATATTACAAACACATGGTATATAAATTTTTTTAGACATATTGTATATAGCTGAGTACTTTCATTTCTTAGACAAACTGCATATTAATTTATCAAATAACAAATAATCAAATGTTTTAGACATATTATGCATATGATTTTTGAGATTATATATACAATTATTTAGGCACATTATTTTAGACACAATGTATATATAATTTTGAAAAGCACTGCATATACCGGATGTTCGTTCGTTAAGTTCGTATGGGCGTTGTAACATGTAATTTCGATAAATTGCGATATACTACTTTCTCGAGTAAAATTCGAAGAAATACTTAGAATACATTTCGATAGGGCATGAAAGGTATTATTATTTGGTTTTAGTTTAAATTTGCTAGCATGTGCCGTTTGGGCGCTAACATTTTTTTTAAATTTTTTGGTTTTTATTTTTTTTCTCAAAAACCATGAGGTGTAGGAAAATAGGCATAACATGGAAAAATACGAAATAATAAGTACGATAATTGAGTAAAAAAATAATTATTCTACGATGCATCGTTTAGTAGAAAAAAATTAAAAACTAAATTTTTGAAAATTTGTCAAGGGGATTTTTTTGGAATTTTTTCAATATGAAACTTTTTTCAAAATTTGTTCAAAAAAATCTGAAAAAATTCAGTAAAATAAAGAATAAAATTGGCACATGCTAGCAAATTAAAACTAAAACCAAATAATAGAACTTTTTATGCCCTATCAAAAAGTATTCTAAGTATTTCTTCAAATTTTACTCGAGAAAGTAGTATATCGCAATTTATCGAAATTACATGTTACAACGCCCATACAAACTTAACAAACAAACACCCGGTATATATATATATATATATATATATATACATATATATATACATATATATATACATATATATATATAAAATATAAAAAATTCTTTAGATATAATGTATACACGATTTTTTTGATTCATGGTGTGTAACAATTTTAAACACCCTGTATTTCTAAAAAACATTGTGTATTTATTGTGCAAAAAGTATATATATTTGAAATAATAATTGGAGCACTCCATAGAAATGTACGTAGATGTAATATAATTTATTTAATATTTTTAGACATATTGCATATTCTTCTATAAAAAACACATAATAAATTTTATATACGAATATATATATATATACAGGGTGATTTGTAATTAATTGGAAATATTTTAACTGGAGTATCCTGGGCTCAGAATATGAAGATTTGACCCAAAACACTTAGATAAAATGTGGCTCCTTACTGAGCTACAGGGTGTTTTATTTAAAAATTTAAAAACGATTTTTGCCCAGTACTTAAAAACTATTTGACGTATCCTTATTATACTTGGCAGAAAGTGTAGGTACCGTACACCATACTAAATTATGTTAAACAAAAGTTTCTGGCTAGTGCCAGTGGCGTACAACAGAGGCAAGTGAGAGGTTGATCCTTCCTAAATTCTACGCCACTGGCGGAATTGTCATTTTAGCACAATTTTTCGATTCTCCAACACTTTCTGTGTAAAAAACATACTCTTTCTTCGTAACGATAAAGTCACTATTTTTCGAGATATTTAAAGTTAAACATAAGCTGCAACCTTGGGATTTTTTCAAAATTTGCTCAAAAAATTCTGAAATAATTGAGTAAAATAGAGAAAAAAATTAGCTACATAATAACTAAGTAACTTTTTTCTCTAACTCATTCTGGTTTGGCAGGAAAAATTAATAAAAATTAATATTTTTTGCATTTTAATTTTTTATTTTCAATAATTTTTCCTGCCAAACCAGAATAAGTTAGAGAAAAAAGTTACTTAGTTATTATGTAGGTAATTTTCTTCTCTATTATACTGAATTTTTTCAGATTTTTTTGAGCAAATTTTGAAAAAATCCCAAGGGTGCAGCTTATGTTTAACTTTAAATATCTCGAAAAATAGTGACTTTATCGTTACGAAGAAAGAGTATGTTTTTTACACAGAAAGTGTTGGAGAATCGAAAAATTGTGCTAAAATGACAATTCCGCCAGTGGCGTAGAATTTAGGAAGGATCAACCTCTCACTTGCCTCTGTTGTACGCCACTGGCACTAGCCAGAAACTTTTGTTTAACATAATTTAGTATGGTGTACGGTACCTACACTTTCTGCCAAGTATAATAAGGATACGTCAAATAGTTTGTAAGTACTGGGCAAAAATCGTTTTTAAATTTTTAAATAAAACACCCTGTAGCTCAGTAAGGAGCCACATTTTATCTAAGTGTTTTGGGTCAAATCTTCATATTCTGAGCCCAGGATACTCCAGTTAAAATATTTCCAATTAATTACAAATCACCCTGTATATATATATATATATATATATATATATATATATATATATATATATATATATATATATATATATATAGAGTCAGAGTAACTAACTACCGTTTTAATATTTAGTACGAAAATTTAACGGGATACGGAATTTGTTTCAAAAAAAATTTAACTTAGCTTTACACATAGTATATTTTTTTTATTATTTGACTGTATTTTATTATTTATTTATTTAACAATTTTGTTCTATTTATTTATTTATTTTTTAACTACTGACTTTTACAACAATATATTTTAATAACCGTATTATTTATTTGATTATTTATAAGTTTTGTGTTTAAATGTGTACATTTTACGTTGGACGATGAAAATATGGAATATTAATCAACTCTAAACATTCAAATATTATACAACAGCATTTATAGTGTTCTGATCATACATTGTTTCCCTGATGAAGCCACAAATTGCTGGCGAAATATTGGAATTTACAATAAATTGATAGAATTGTAAATGCTTGCATTTTTATAAATTTTTTCAACCCAAATACCGTATCCCGTTAAATTTTCGTACTATATATATATATATATATATATATATATATATATATATATATATATATTCGTATATATTCTTCCTACTTGTATTGTTAATATCTTCTCAACCCTAAAAACCGTTTTATTTTAATATAATTCTTCTTTTTCATCAGAAAAACGACTTATCTGAATCAGACAGTGGTAGTCCAATGATTATAGCGAAAACATCTAAAAACGATGACGAAGTTGAATATGTCCAACATCAAGTACTGTCAGTTACTGACGATGGTACTAAAGAATTAAAACCTTTAGATATTAAAGAAAGTATCGATTTTATTGGAGATAATATCGATCCGGCCATTGATTTTAGCACAGTTCCTTGGCATGTATTTATTGAAGTACTAGATAAGGACGAAGATAGAGTTACATATTTTCAAGGATCGTTAATTGATAAGAACTGGGTTTTAACTAGCGGTGATGCTATCAAAGAGTAGTAAGTATCATAAATGTGAATGAAGCAAAATTTGCTGATTTAGTTATATGATTAGTAATTTAATTTTTGTGCCATATATACCTTACGGATACGTGGTGTAAATACATAAATATACAATCACGTTATGTATCCAAAAAGGGTGTGGCACAAACTCCCTTTCAATTATCTCAAAATCAGTCTCCGCCACAAGTATTCCTATAGCCAGACAAGCAAATTTAGATTCATCCACATTCATAATACCTCTCATACATGATCTTTTAGTAAATATATACATACATAATCGTGCCATGTACTCATTAAAAATGTGGATCAAACTCCTTCTTCACTATTTTTTTTGAAAATTTTTTTTATATTATTATAATTTTAGTTATGACAATGAAGACTATAAAGTATTTATAATAAGAGGAGTAAATAAGATACTAGAAAGTACTACAGGAATAAAAGTAGATGAAATAAAAATAGATGATGATCACGCAGTAGCTTTGTTAAAGTTTGACGGAACAGGTATACAAATAATATATTATAAATATGCTAATTACATAAAAATAATAACAATAATTACTTACAGGTGTCCAAGAAGAAGATATAGTATCTTTCGTAGGTAAAGACAAAACATTAGAAATTGCAGACGTTACAGTAACATCATTTCAAGAAAACAATTTTGGTATTAAATTAAAATCATGTACAAAAGAGATTGATAAAATAGAAGAATGTGTAAGGATATTTTTCAAAATTGTCAATTAGTTAAAATTTTTTTAATATTTTCTACTGTACTAATATTTTTTCTTAGGATACATTACCAAAAGATATAGGAAGTTCGGTTATTGTAGGAAGAGAATCTAACGCAAAACAAATTGGAATATTATCATCTAAAAATGGAGAAGTAATACGACTAACAGATAATAATGTTGGCTGGATAAACGCAAACATTAATCCTCAAGACCCTGCACAATACCCATGGCATGCTGTTATTAAAGATGACAATAATAATTTTGTCCAAGGTGCCTTAATCGATAAACAATGGGTTTTAACATCTGGTGCAGCTGTGAAAAGGTATTTAAATTTATAATCAAAAAGTCAAAAGTCCTTTAATATAAAAAAAAATGTTAACTATTACAGACTGACCTTAGCAGAAATAAGAATCAAAATTCAAGATATTGATGATTATGAAGCAGGAACGATAGTATACCAAGATGTTAGTGATCAAGATGGTATTGCCCTAATAAAACTGAATAAAGAAGGTATAATAAGATTGGTCTCTCCTTTTTTTTTATATCAATTAATCATTTTTATAATTCTAGCTACGTCCGGCACACCGATTGACTTTACAGCTAAAACAGTACTTGATCGATTTGATATGTCAACATTTAAGAAAAACAAAGGAGGTATGTTTTTTATTTTCTATAAAGTAAATTTGCAAGTCATTAACTAAACAACTACTTACATTCTATTCTAGACCAACCTGCAGACTTTCCAAATAATTTCCATTTATGTGAAAACAACGTAGTAGACAATGCAGAACAGTGCATAACACCAGAAGGAATATTTGAAAAATGTTCTGTCGAAATTACGAGTACATGCGTAAGTTAAAAAATAAAATGAAATGCTGTTTGTAAATCAAACAAAACTAACAACAGATACTTGTGATAATAGGCTATTTCAAGTGAAGATGCTGGTAGTCCAATGGTGGTAACTGATGACAAACTAATCGGGATTATTTACGAAAAGAAAAACAGCTATCAAGAACGTGTTGGAACCAATCGCTATAAGATTGATTATATTTCATTTAGAGATAAAGATATATCATGGATTAATAATAAAATCAAACTAGCAGATATTACAGATTTCGAGTGGTATGCTCGTGTTGAAAATAAAAATAACGAAGGCATATATTATCCAGGTACCTTAGTCAACTCAAAATGGGTACTTACATCTGCGCAGGTTTTAAATGGGTACTAGAAATAACCAATGCGTTTGAAATAAAATTTATTATACATTATTGGTAACAAATTTATATATATTTTAGTCTATCAACCAATGCCAATGATTTACGTGTTTTACTTGGTAATGATATATATGACGTAAATGGTATTGCTGATGGTAATGCTGATGGTAATGATAATGGTATTGTTTTATTGAAAATTAATGATCCTGATAAAGAAATCATCGAAACAACTAGTATTCCTGACTGGAGTAACCAAAAATATGACGTTTTAATATTGACAAAATTAGTGGAAGAAACTAATAATGAATATGCATTAAATATTTGTAGTCAGAAAATAACAAACAACGAGTATTGCTCTGGAGGAACAGATGAAATATGTGCAACTGTTGATAGTACATGCGTAAGTTACATATATAGATTCCTACCCTTTGTGCTGTGACACAACCTCTAATTCCACTTAAACAAAAATTAGTGTACGCCAAACATAAGTAGCTACATCATGTAGTTATAGTGTACAACACGAGAATATGGCATTAGAAATTTAAATATTTTATATGTATATGTATATATATATACAGTGTGTCCCAGGATTGATGTTACAAGAGGTGTAATGGACTAAAATTTTTTGAATTTCATTTCAAGATTCTGGAATTAAGCCCTGCTTGGCGTGAAACGAATTTTAAGAATTTTTTCGTTTTTTGAAAAACAAAATGGCCGTGACGGTGAAGCAAGAACTATTTTCTTTTCAGGTAAAGTACCCTTTTTGTTTAGGATACGACAAAATTTTATTAAGAAAAGTTGTTTATAATGACAAATCATGGCCGTATACCAAACTTCAGGACGATCTACCTACTTTCATTAAACTGTCTGTTTTAGATTGAACAAAATAAATTGTAGGTATCTATTAATTTATTAAAATTTTTATTTGTAGACCATTGAACGAAACAAATAGTATTTACAACAAATTTAACTTACGAAGCTTAATAATATCATTGATGTGCAATAAATTTATTAAAAATTACTCAGCGTTATCTGCGAATTCGGAATTTACACCAAACGGCGTGAAATAAAGAAAATAACAATGGGAGGCCATGAAAAAACAATCGTTGAGTATAATAAATTAATAGATACCTACAATTTATTTTGTTCAATCTAAAACAGACAGTTTAATGAAAGTAGGTAGATCGTCCTGAAATTTGGTATACGGCCATGATTTGTCATTATAAACAACTTTTCTTAATAAAATTTTGTCGTATCCTAAACAAAAAGGGTACTTTACCTGAAAAGAAAATAGTTCTTGCTTCACCGTCACGGCCATTTTGTTTTTCAAAAAACGAAAAAATTCTTAAAATTCGTTTCACGCCAAGCAGGGCTTAATTCCAGAATCTTGAAATGAAATTCAAAAATTTTTAGTCCATTACACCTCTTGTAACATCAATCCTGGGACACACTGTATATATATATATATTATATAAACTTATTTTATTAAATCTAATATGGTTTTTTAAAAAATTTTCTAAACATTTAAAGAAAATGGAAATAATTTAAAACACACACTCAATCATTGAACAAAAACACTTTAACGTGACTTCACACGGTTGTAATTGCTATATTCAGACAGGTAGCTCAAATACAAAACATGTTGAAGTTAATATTGAATTTATTCGTTTAATACAAATTATATTTATATTGTAACTGACTGTTTTGAAAATTACATAATGAATGTTTAATTAATAATTCAATAATAAATTTAATATTGTTAATTGATTTATATAAAATAAAAAATAGTATATTTTTTAACTTGCTCTATTTTCTATCGAGCCAATTTTAAAAGTACCGAAAAAATACCTGAGATATAATATCCTATGTAGAATAATATATATTTTTTTGAATTTTTTTTGTATTTTGGAAAAAATAATTTTTTCCAAAAAAAAACATATTTTTTGCTTTTTTTGGCCAAATTATAAATACGAAAAAATGTATAAATAAAAAATATAAATATAAAAATGTATGTATAGTTTATTGTGAGCCAACATAATATTAGCCACTTTCTACCAAACGAAATTCTGCCTAATTAATAACTTTAATTGCAAGCGTTCTTCTAACGAAATGTACACTTAATATCAAGCGACTTTCTCGTGACGTACACTATAACAGAAAATAATTGTTTAATAATTAAAAAAAATTGTTTTTGTTTTTAAATAGGTTGTATCGGAAACCCATATAGGCAGTCCAATAATACATACAGAAGGTAGTGACAAAAAACAAATTGGTATAATGGCATATGATACAGCCCCACCAAAACGTGATGGAATCATTGAAATTAAAATTAAATTTATACCTTTAACATCGGATCGTATTGATTGGATTGGGCAACAAATAGCAAATGCGAATCTCACTCCTTTTAAATGGCATGCTCGTATTCAAAATAAAAATAAAGATTTAATTTCCCAAGGATCATTAATTGATAAACAATGGGTAGTTACTTCTGGTGAAGCCTTAAAACGGTAATTCTTCAATTATCTCATAACTAATAAATTTCAGTTATCTTTCTGTTACAAATTATTGGTAATTTAATTTGGGGCTAAGCTTTGCTTGTTGAAGAGTCTTTTGAATTCATTAAATATTTAATAACTGCTTATTTAATCATATGATTATTAGAAAAACCGAGCTGTAGTAGTTTAAGAGTGCTCTCAATGCATTAAATAGTTAATAATTGCTTATTTAATGATATTATTATTAGAAAGACCGAGTTGTAGTAGTTTAAGAGTGCTCTCAATGCATTAAATAGTTAATAATTGCTTATTTAATAATAATATTACAATGACGAAGCTGTAGTAGTTTAAGAGTGCTCTTAATGCCTTAAATTGTTAATAATATCAGCAAAAACAAACTGCGCTAGTTCACGAGTGTCTGGATGAGTTAAATAGTTCATAATTTGTCATTGAGTAATATTATTGTTAGAAAGACCGAGCTGTTGTAGTTTAAGAGTATCTAGATTCATTAAAATTAAATGTTTTAATAATATATTATGTTACGAAAAGCAAAATGTGCTCCTAGTGGCATACGCTGTTTTCTTATAACGTTCCAAACAAAACTAAACTAAGAATAAATAAAAATACATGCCAAATAACCTTAACCAGTTGGTAAGAGTTGTATGTCTATGCATATATTATTTATATTTGTTACGTAATTTGTGGGAAAATAATTTTCCTTTGGTAAAACATAAAATTTCTGAACACTCTGGGCAGTACATATTCCCTATTTCTTGCACTTCTTCACACATTTTCAATAATCAAAGCAAAATTTAAGCAAAAAAAAAAACAATGCAATTGTCAAATTGACTTAATAATTTCCAATATGACCGTCGTAGAAGTCAAATTAATTACACTTGACCGTGTAATTAAATGTTTAGTGCTGCCGCCAGTTGTATATTGCAACGACACCTCGGCTTCGGTGCGTTATTTTTGTTCTCCTTTTTATTTCCGGATATCGGGCGCCAATCTCGTACTTCCTGCAACCTGTAATACGAAAAAAAGGGAACGGATTGCAGATAGCTCAGTCGCGTTTGTCCGGGGTTCATACACACGTTTAATGGAAGATACACAATTGTATACGTAATTAAAAGAACACAGTTTGAAATACTAACAACACAAATTTTATTTTAAAAAAATTTTATCAAAAGAAATTATTAAATTATAAATTAATCTAATTACAACAGTAACAATCAACAAATTTCCAACAAAGATTTTATAAACTACAGTTCCGTGCTGACCGACTGATATATATATTTTTTTTTAAAACCAGAAATATAATTCAACACCGTTCTATCTGTCCACGAAACTAGATCCAATCTGACTGTCCGAAAAATTAAATTTTATACTGACTGCTGAATTTTTCTAAGTCCGAAAAATTAATTCAAAATTTTTTCTGTTTCAAAAAAAATTTAAAACTGACGACCGAAATTTTACAAGTCCGAAAAATTAATTCAAAAATTTTTCTAAGTGTAAAAAAAAATTAAAACTGACGGCCGAATTCTCTAAGTCCGTAAAATCGTAAATCTGGGGCCGGGAACCAGCCACCGAGTGAGTTCGCTCAGATGCTAAGCAAACTCCCCTTCCCCTGGGTCCGGACACCGGTCAACCAGGGAAGGTTTGTCGGTCTCGACGCGAAACCGAATCAAATTTTAAGCTACGAATCTTCCCTTTTATAGGCGACAATTCGTTAAAACTAGTTATAACCGCTTGCAGCGCGCTGTCTCACTCGTATTGCGAGAGAGCGCGTCAGTTCTTCTTAATATTGTTAAAAACGAAACTCGGCCGGTCGTAAGTATACGCGCAAACAGATGTCTCTACTCATACCGTACGGAGAAAAAAAATAATATTTACTAACAGCTGGCCTTCGCACAAAAACATTAAAAACATCGGACATGACTGAACATCGCTATGAGATAATTTCGTTCTTTTTATTATATTATAACAAAATAATTCAAATTTTAATTTATCGAAAAACGTTTAATTGACGAACTTAAAATATGGAAAAATGAAATTTTGACCGTTATTATCTCATAGTGAGTTTTACAATTTTGTACAATTATACAACCCAGATTACATGCTAATGTAAATAAATTTAAATATATGTGTCGTACGCGAAGCGTATCGTCACAATATATATATATATATGTAAGGATTTTTATAATAAAACAGGATAATACACTTTATTATTTATTTTATTAATTGGCTTGCGTTCACATTACAGATCTTGTTCTACTCTACTGCCATCTAGTGTTTACTCTCTCACTTCACTCTAGTCACTTTCTGGCGCGCATTTCAAAAATCTGTCAGATGTATTTTCGATGCTTACAGCTTCGGCTATTCTGACCGGATCGTCGTCCTCGACATCAGAATTGGTGTTCATAACATCATTTTCTTCACGCGGCCATAGTTTCATGTTTTCGGCTGAACAGATACTTGTATAAAAACGTTGAGTATATTGAAATCCAGGTATATCTTCAACTACATATCTGTCGCGTTCTAAGACTTTAGTAACAATATATGGCCCCTTAAATTTTGGTGCAAAGACAGTACTACCCCTTGATAATATTTGTGGTCTTTTTATAACTACGTAATCACCAACTTGATAACTAACAGCAGGTTTCCGCTTTTGATCAAAAACATTTTTATTATAGTTTTGTGATTGTTTCATTTTATCCATAGCAGTCTGTCTCAACATCTCAAAATTCACAGGTTCACAATCATTTACCTGATTGACTAAATATTTTATGTCTTGATCTATTAAGTAATTCAAATCAATCCCTAATAATAACTTACTAGGAGAGGCACCAACAGATTTCTGAACGGTATTGTTAATACTAAGCTGAATTAGTTCTAGAGATTCATTCCAATTTTCCGAAGTCGCGCATTTCGCTAAAGCATTCTTGGTAACTCGAACGTACCGTTCTACCTGACCGTTAGCTCGCGGTGTACTTACGGCTATTTTTACGTGTTTAATTTTTCGTTGCGTACAAAAATCTTCGAATTTAGCTGAGGTGAAGGCCGTGTCTCGATCGCTAATAATAATATTTGGATTTCCGAAAGTCGAAAAGATTTCAGTTAACGACTTTATCACACTGTTACTATCGGTTTGCTTTGCAGTTCGTAAAAATACAAATTTCGAAAACGAGTCTATTATAATTAATATAAATTTGGAACCGGATTTTGTTTTTTCCAATGGCCCTATATGATCGATGTGTAAAATTTTAAATGGTCGATCACCGTGATCTGGTATGTTCATATAACCATCTTTTTTCAATTTATTGTTATATTGAATGCAGATCAAACAATTTTTTATGTATTGTTTAACGTATTTATTCATACCTCTGAACCAATAATAATCGCGAATTGCTGCCAACGTTTTCTCATGGCCTACATGCGTGTTATTATCATGGTATTCGTTTACTATATTCCTGCGCATATTTCGCGGAACTACTAGTAGATTTCGCGAAACTTTACGAAACAGTAAACCGTTTAAAATGTCATAATCGTTTCTTTCAGGTAATTTGTTTGCGTTAACTTTATTAATAATATTTTGAATATCGGGATCATTACCTTGTTCTCTTTTAAGTGATTCAAGCAAATCATATTGAATTAATTGAACCGGATACCGACTAAGAGCATCTACATGTTTCATCAATTCGGACTTTCTGTGTTCTAACGTATAACTAAATTCTTGGAGAACTAATGACCAACGATTAATACGCGGACATATTTCTCGCTTTGAAAGTGTCTGTTTTAATGCATTACAGTCAGTGATGATTGTAAACTCAATACCTAGCAAATATGTACGAAATTTATGAAGTGCTTTTACTATTGCCAGAGTTTCGAGTTCGAAACTATGATATTTGGCTTCGTCTTCCGATGTTTTCGCGCTGAAATAATATACTGGATGGTATTTATCAGTTTCATCCGTTTGCATTAAAATCGCTCCGAAACCTTTACTACTCGCGTCTGTAAATAATTGCGTTTTAGCGATTGGATTATAAATAGAAAGAATCGGTTTAGTACTTAACTTCAGCTTTAACAATTCGAAACAATCTCGTTCTATCTTTCCGAATTTAAATCCCGTACTTTTACGTAACAAATCGCTAAGAGGTTTTGCAACTCTTGCGTAATCTTTAATAAATCTACGAAAATACCCGCTCAATCCTAGAAAGCTATGTACATCATGTATCGTCTTTGGCTCTGGATATTTAATTACATATTTGATTTTACCTATATTTGGTTGTATACAATTAAAACTAATATCATAACCTAAATATTCTATACGTGTCACACCAAATTGACATTTATCAAGTCTTAATTTTAAACAATTATTTTTGCAAGTATCAAGGACACGTTCCAAGATTTCAAAATTTTCTTTTACGCTTTTTGTTGCTATCATTATATCATCAATATAAATTTGAATATCGTTGTTTCTTATAAATTCTGAAAATACGTTATTTATGTATCTTTGGAATGTTCCTGGACCATTGCTCAAACCATATGGCATATATAAATATTCAAACTGACCAAAAGGTGTCACAAAAGATGTATATTTTATAGAGTTTTCTGCTATGCGTATATGATTAAAACCATTTTTTAAATCTAATAAAGTAAAAAACTTTTTATCTCTTAGTTTATCTATAAAGTCGTCTATTAATGGTAATGGAAATTGATCTTTTACCGTAATAGCATTTAAAGCTCGGTAGTCCACACACATTCTAACTTCACCATTTTTCTTTCTTGTTAACACAATTGGACTGCAGTATTCTGACTTGCTTGGACGAATGATACCTCGTTCCTGGAGATCATCGACGATTTCTTGCACTTGCTTCAACTCGTTCTGTGCCAAACGTCTCGGTCGATGAACGATCGGTGTCTCGCTCCTCAGTCGAATTTTCATCTCCACGTCCTCGTTGTCTAAAACAGGTTTAATTAATAAATTTTGTTGGTACTGGCTTACCATATGTTCCAGTTGATGTTTCTGCGCCATACTGAAGTTCGGGTTTACATTATAGTCTGGGCTAGTTTGCTGTACTTCGATTTGCAGAATCTCGTTTACTTCCGATGGTGTTTCGGATTTGACCTTAGAAATATTCATTCCACTTGGACCGAATGTAACACTTGCATCATTAAAGAATGGTTCACCCAAAATAATGTCTTGTGATATTGCGTAATTGGGTATAACGATAAAGTTGATGTCGTATTTATCGTTTCCTATTTTTATTTGTGTTCGTACTTTTCCCTTGCTTTGAACGTCGGTCATTCCAAAACCGGTGTAAATTTGATTACTTTCTTCGTATTTTAATCGACAATCTTCAGCAATCTCTTCTCGCATCACATTCGTAATGCTTCCGCTGTTTGCGTTTCTCTTCGGACAATCTTTTACTTGATGACCAATGTCGCCGCATTTGAAGCAATTGTTGCTACGTTTAGCTTCCGGACATGTTGACGCGTAATGCCCCGTTTTTTTGCAGTTAAAACACTGTATGTTTGGTTTATTGATATTCTTCGGACGGTTGTTTCCACTCTGGAACTGTTTATTTTCACGTCTATTTAAGTGATAAGTACTTGTACTTTGAGGTAATTCATCAGCGTACGATTTCATATTTTCGAGCAGTTCTTCAGGTGTTTGAAGTTTTTGCCCTTTTAATTGAATTCTTAATACCAAATTATCAATCCCACGAATAATGTGTAAGATAGCATCTTCACTAGTCACGTTTAGTTTATTTAACATTTTCATTTTGTCGTAATAATAGTCTTCGATTCGTTCTCCCTGCTTCCACTTTCTAGCTTGCATGTTGTCAAAAAGTGTTAAACGATCGGTATTTGATTTAAAAGTTGCTTTTAATTTAGTTTTCAATTCTTGCCATGGAAGCTGTGCTAAGTTTGCTTGTGAATCGTACCACTCTCTGGCTCTCTTCGTTAGCTTGTTTGTTGCAATTAACAGTACAGTAGTGTCTTCCAATCGATGATTTAGTTGAATGATGTCTACCCTCGACAACCAATTATCTATATCCTCATCATGACTTCCACTAAATGCTGGAATTTGCGTAGAAATTTCTGACAATGGCATTCTTTGTCCACGTTGTTCATCAATGTTTATGTGTGCTAATGCTGCGGTTATAGCACTTGATATTATATTTTGCATTGCTTCTGGTGTTATAAGTATTGCTTGCTCACTGCTAGCATTATTACTTGTATCTTCGTTCGGCATTTTTTCTTGTGCTGTCCGATTACCACAACTTTTGTAACTGGATAACACGTGCTTTTTCACCGAATATTTGTTACACAATTCTAAGTTTTCCGGCTGAAAACTTGCCACTATATATCGATTTCGCAAGGCTCTGACCCTTCAGAAACCCGGTAAATCCCACTTCTGATTTTTCTCTGTAAGGATTTTTATAATAAAACAGGATAATACACTTTATTATTTATTTTATTAATTGGCTTGCGTTCACATTACAGATCTTGTTCTACTCTACTGCCATCTAGTGTTTACTCTCTCACTTCACTCTAGTCACTTTCTGGCGCGCATTTCAAAAATCTGTCAGATGTATTTTCGATGCTTACATATATATATATATATATATATATATATATATATATATATATATATATATATATATATATATATATAAAAGTATGTTACATTTTTAATAAAAATATAGGGTGATACAAAAACAACCAACATTGTAAATGAAATCAAATGAAAATAAAAAATATTTAACACAATTTTAAATTTTCTTCATAAATAAAAATTATTTATATGTAAAATTACAATTAAAATATTTAACACATTTTAATCTATTACATTTGATAAGTAAATTTACATAACTACTTGGAATATTTCCACATTTTAAAGTAATTATTACATTTGTGAATGTAAATATTACATTTATGCGTACATATTTACATTAATAAATGTAACAATTACCATTTACTGTTGTAAATATTACATTTATTATTATAAATATTACATTTATAATTTTTTATATTTTTATATAAAAATATATAAGTATAATTATATAAAATAAGTATTCATAAAAATTGTAAAGTTCAAATAATATTAGAAAATTTCTGTAATATTTACATATTTTAGTAAATTTACAAAAAAAAAATGTAAATTGTAAAATTACCATGATTATCATTGTAAATTTACACCGATTTACAGTGAAATGTAGGGTTAGGTTAGGTTAGGTTAAATTTATTTAAATTGACAGGTTAAACATTTTTACAAAAAAATTACACAATATAATAAATTTCGCTTTTCCATCGCTTTTCTCGCGTTTCCATACTTTTTCCAATCTCCTCTTCTTGCATCCGAAGAACATGGAACATAGAACATGGAACATGGATATATATTATATTATTCTTGTGCCTTGGAATGGAACATAGATCCTTGGTAGAAATCTCTTCCAGTCTTGATTGGTAAAACTGGAAAAACAATAAATTGATATTTTCAATAATATTATCGAACTGAATATTTATTTAAACAATGCCGCAAAATATTATCGAAATAAAGCCAAAAATTATTACAAGGATACAGAAAATATATATATATATTCCTTTCCAAGCCTAATAAAATATCGAACTAAATTTATGAATTTTTCTTTGCTGCTGCAAAACTCATAAAAGTAATCAAATCGCGATTTTTTTTTTGGAGTGAAAAAATGAATCAAATATTTAATTGTCAATATTTTCTTTGTTTATTATTATTTTGATTGCCAAAAAAAATATATATATATATATATATATATATATATATATATGTTGTTAATTGTTATTATAGTACTTATGTATTAATTTCAGAATTTATTTATGTGCAGTTTATTTGTAAAAAAATAATTTTTATCATTTTCCTTGAAAAATGCGATTTTCCCTTATCTCACACATACATTTTATTTGAAAAAAAAAATATGATTAATTTTTATTGCAATTAACAACATATATATTTTTTGGAAATCAAAATAATAATAATCAAAGAAAATATTGACAATTAAATATTTGATTAATTTTTTTATATGTTAATTCTGTCTGAATATATAAAAATTGTTATTAAATTCTTAATTGTACATAAATTAGCTAATTTTTCTAATAATTAGTTACCATATAAATATTAAACGAATAAATCGAATGTAAAATTATCCTTTTTTGTATTCCCACCACCTGTCTGAATATAGCCGTGTTTGTTTGCCTTGAAATGCCCTAAATATGGATAATGATTATTTCTCGTGGATGATGTATTCGTGTTCCATATTGTTCCTCCGTTGGTCCCAAATAGATTGGAGAATTCATTTCCATACAAATCTAAAAAAACATAAGGCTTTATTAATTCAACTCATTACAAACACACACAATTAGAACTCAAATTCAAGTTGATTTTGTGCTCTATTATTACATTGTCTCAATTATGTTGGTGCAATTTGGAGGTTATGTTTTTGATGTAAAATCAAACTAGTTTTCCGAACTAAGCAACTGTCGTTCCACAAATGATGCTTTAATGATCAATTTGATAACATAAAAAAAAATGATTAAAATTTATTTAAAAAATTAATTCTTTCGGCCGTTACTTTGTGAAATTTCATATTGAAGTAAATTAATAAGACACTATTTTATACTTTGAGTGAAATTATCAAAGTATAAAATAGTGTCTTATTAATTTACTTTAAAATTTATTTAACCAAAGCGAAAAAAAAAATCGCAAACAGAAAATATATGCATGTGAAAAAGAAACGACGTGTTTCTAAGTTAATAAAAATTATTATGATAATAAACCATGGACAGATTTACTTACCAATCGTTCTTTTAAGATGTCCTCTTGAAGATTTATTAGGTACATTTTATCCGAATCCAAAATATTGCGTCTCCTAAGACGATTTTCCTAGTGGAACCAATATTGTTTTCGTCTGAGTTGCATTTTCCGGAGCTGACAAGTGTTTTTCCTCCGGAAAGATACTTAATTTTACTATTGGAGCGATATTGTCTTCGTCTGGTTCCATTTTCCGAAGATGACAAGTGTTTTTCTTCCGGAAAGATACTTGATTTTACTATTGGAGCGATATTATCTTCGTCTGGTTCCATTTTCCGGAGCTGATAAGTGTTTTTCCTCCAGACAGGATCTTGATTTTACTATTGGAGCGATATTGCCTTCGTCTGATTCCATTTTCCGAAGCTGACAAGTGTTTTTCCTCCGAAAAGGTTCTTGATTTTACTATTGGAGCGATATTATCTTCGTCTGGTTCCATTTTCGCGGAGCTGACAAGTCTTTTTCTTCGGAAAGAATTGGCCCAAAGTGGCCTGATTCTGACTGGAAAACTTGAAAAATTTCAAATTATAAATATCAGAAAAACTTAGCTTTGTTCGTTTTAAAATAAAAAACTAAGGCCTTACTTTAATTTAACTAATGTGTATTTAGATTTAAAGGTCTGTTAAATAAGTAATTCTGCGTTTTATGAAAACAAATCTCTACCCTTAAATATTTAAAAAAAAAAAATTATCAGACATCAGACATTTTTATAATAATTGCAATTCGATTAAACAACCAAATAATTACAAACTAATTATTGGTTTATCAATTAAATATACAGCTCAAAAGTCACGGAAGAAAAATCTAACCTTAATCTAACATTAAAAAATAGTATTTGTAGCCTAAAATTTTACTTATAAACTCATCAAATAACGATAATATTATTAAACATAATGATTCGTATTATAAGCTTCTGTTTTAAAGTTGATTTTAAGTAAAAATAGCGTGATTTTAAGACAACGTAACTTAACTGTCACAAGAACAGGACTAAACAAGAACCCAGATGAATTTCCATATATTATAGATTGCAACAAAATATATATATTTATAGCGTAAATTGTTGGTTCCAAACTTGAATTAACACAATTAGTTTCACAAATTAACATTAACATGTATTAATAGCAAATAGGATCTTAGTTAAGACACATTTACGACAAATCACTTTCAACTCACTGAACCACCGTGAATTGTTCTACCCGGGCTGACGGCAAGCGATGGGTCGCTTACGGCCAACTTCTGCGGGCAGACGTATATCTTAATTTACACGGTTTTTCGTTTGAAAAAGCAGCAAAACCTCTGGAAAATACGGTTAAAACACAACAAACACAAAATTACGGAATCTTATGGCAATGTTTTTGTTTCTCGTTCATTCGCGCGTAAGAGAATATGTAAGCACTAGACGTAGATAAATGTTTAGAAATAACGAAATAAAACGCGGGAAAGCATAAAACACAAGGAACATACAATTAAAACATAATAAACAACACATAAACCAACAATATAACGTCTGTTTACTGTCACTTGCATCTACAGATGTCAAGATGTAAACACATAATGGCCGACTTCGCCGATTAAATAAATATGACAATAATAAATTTATTATAATTATTTTATTTGGTAATAAAACTTGAGAAAAACGTATATAAATGCGAAAAACGCGATAAAAATATGATTTATAATTAATAGGGGAGGTGTATGGATTAAAAATATAATATAAAATAAATTATACATATGTAGAAAGTTACAAGCGAAAATAACCCTTAATGTATATTAACATAAGGACGAGTATTGTATGAAAATATAATATATAATATTACATGTAGAGCCATCTCTTAGTTATGCTTTGAACTAGCGTACCCCATAGACATAAGATATACTAAGTAAGTCAGGACTTTTTAAATTGATTTTGGTGTCCCCAAGATGGCCGACAACACTAGCGCCAACGTGCGAACTATTATTTATAACCTAAATATTATTAAAAAGTTACGTATCTAATAAATCCTGTTATATTAAATATAAATTTATTTATTTATTATTATTATTTTAATATATATATATTTAATATATTGGTATAGTTATAGAACAGCCTCCCGTTTTTGCAATAGGCACGCGAGTTGAAAAACCAGTGACTGTCAAACTGTTCGACAAGACAAAATATGATTTTAAATGTGTTTTAACGGTCTTTAAACAACAAACTCCTACCTGAAACCTACCTACCTAACCTACCCTAACCTACCGGATTTCTTAACATAACATAACATAAGGAACAATCACACTTCTTAACATGATATAAGTTTTAACGGACAAAATTGTCAAAATTACTAATGAAACTATTTGAGATTCACTGGTTTTTACACATGGGGCATGCGCATTTCGATGTTCACGCATGCGCAAATTTGGCTTTTAAAAACGGGAGGCTATTCTGAAGTCCAGCCAATATATTTTTATTAATATTTTAATACAGTAATAATAACATAATATTTAATAATAATAATAATGTTAAATATTTATTTGTGTAAGGATAAATTAAATGTTTTGTTGTCATGGTTACCATTTCCTGTTTCTCCATCAATTTATATTAAAATAGTTTATTTGTAAAAAGCTTCGTTTCGAGCTTAAAAATATTCGAAAATGGCTGAATTTTGTGCATCGGATATTTGCAAATTAGCTGAGCTTTTAAAAGATCCCTATGAAGATGATTTTCAAGATGATCAAATTGTCAAAAATAGTAAGAAATTCGGTAAGTTCTGTCAAATTTGACGCGTAAGATATTTAATAATAATAAGTACTTTATTTAGCAAAGCTATTCCAAATTACTTTTACATACCGGGTGTTCGTATATGGGCGTTTAACATGCATTTTCGATAATTTGCGATATACTTCTTTCTCGAGTAAAATTCGGAGAAATACTTAAAATACTTTTTGATAGACAATAAAAAGTACTATAATTTGGTACTATTTTTAATTTGCTAGCATGTGCCGTTTGGGCGCTAGAATTTTTTTTTCGATTTTTTGTTTTTATTTTTTTTCTCAAAAACTATGAGGTGTAGGAAAATAAGCAAGATATGGAAAAATGAGTACTATAATTGAGTAAAGAAATCATTATTCTACGATGCATCGTTTAGTAGAAAAAAAAATTAAAAACTGAATTTTTGAAAATTTCTCAATTTTTCAAAATAAGACTTTTTTCAAAATTTGCTCAAAAAAATCTGAAAAAACTCAGTAAAATAAAGAAAAAAATTAGCTACATAAAAGCTAAGTAACTTTTTTCTCTAACTCATTCTAGTTTGACAGAAAAAATTATTGAAAATTAATATTTTTTGGTTTTTTTCTCTGGTTTTTGAAAATTCGTGAAAATGTTCGTTGTCCAAATTGTGTTCGTAGTCTGAACTGTTCGTTAACCAAATCACCCAGTGTATTTACTAATTTTATTATTTAAAACATTTAAAAATAAATTACAATTAGTTTTTTCTAGATATATTATATATTTCTTCATAATTACCACTTTGACTGCAAGGAAAAAGTGGTATAGCGTTTGGTACGGTGTCTGTAACAATAGCAAAAAAACTAAAATTGTATAGAAATCCTTCATATAGCCTCTAGATGACGAATCTGAACTTAGTTTATAAGTGGGTGTATGGATGTGCGTCGTCAGCTCGCTGGTCGTAAATCAAAATTTTGTGGCCGCAACTCCTCCTAGACGGTTCAACCGATTTTAATGAAATTTTCAGGATAAATTTACCTAGTGCTCAAGATGTTCATGTGGTTTTATTTTCTTTCAGTGATGCCAACTTTCCGAGAAAAAAATTACTAAAGTTTTTAAAAATTAATATTGGCCACGTTATTTATCCGATTTTGATCAAATTTTCAGAAAAGATTTCCCTAATGCTCCCATTAATTACATAATTTTATTAATATTCAGAGTTGCCAACTTTCCGAGAAAAAAATTACTAAAGTTTTAAAAATTTTATTATGGCCATGTTATTCAACCGATTTTACCCAAATTTTCACAAAAGATTCTCCTAGTATTCATATAATTTCTGTAATTTTAACAAAATACAGTGTTGCCAACTTTCCGAGAAAAAAATTAGTAAAATTTTTAAAAATTTATCATGACCATTTTATTTAACCGATTTTAATAAAATTTTCATAAGTTTTTCCTAGTGCCTAAATAAATTATGCAATTTTAACAAAATACAGTGTTGCCAACTTATCAAGAATTTTTTTTTTTTTAATTCATTGTGGCTACATTATTTATTCGATTTTGATTAAATTTTCAGAAAAGTATCTCCTAGTGCCCACATAAATTATAATATTATTAAAATACAGTGTTGCCAACTTTCCGAGAAATGTCAAAGTAGTCTATATATGGGTTTACCCATATACATCTAATGTTGTTATTTTTACTCTTTATTTTTTATACAAATTATAGTATTATCTTTATTGATTAATATTATATCATTTCTTTAGTTACCCCCTCCATGATAAATTTCTGACTACGCCACTGTGTGTGTGTGTGTGTGTGTGTGTGTGTGTGTGTGTGTGTGTGTGTGTATAGAATAGAACACTTTCTATTGTTTATCAGCTCCAGCCAATCAAGAAAAGCTCGAACGATAAAACAAAATGAATAATAAAAACTTTTCTCTTTTGTTTTGCTACTTTTCTTTGTCAAACAATTGAAAGAAGCGATTATAGCCAACCTACGCTTTTTAATTGGTGACAAAATTTGGATTAATGACATGAATAATGAAGAAATGTGGAATAATAAAGAATATTTTATTTTGGATTTTATACATACATAGACAATCACGCCATGTACCCAAATTAGGGTGTGGCACAAACTCTTTTTATCATCCCGAAATCAGTCGCCTCCAAACATTCCTATCCCGCACAAGCAACTTTCGCACACACATTCACATTCCACATCATTCCTTCTCTCATAGCATGCTCTTTTATTCCTACTACTTGGAAACTTTCCCTGCACGCAAACCACCCTCTCAATCATACCACTCCAACTACTCATCGTCATAATTAAGCTAATAAATACAATAAACTTCGAGGCAATATTATATATATCCATAAATTTAATCTTGAAAAGTAATTTCCGTATTTTTTTTGAAAACTTTTTTTTCTACAATGTGACAAAATTTCAATAATAAATAAAGTTTTTCAACATTTTTGCACGTAAATTTAAGAAGTAAAAAGTTACGAAATAAAATGAATGACAACGCGAAAAGTGTTTTAAAAATATATTATCAAACACTTTACAAATTTTTACAACGTCAAACTTCTTAAAAAGTTTTGTCATTATAAGTTACATTGTGTTCTCAAAGAAAATTCAAAAAATTATTCATTACAAAATGGTTGAAGAATTACACCTCATTACACCTCTGTCTTTTTTAGATGTCACTGACATTAATATTATATAGTAAAAAAGCTTCAGTTTTTAGTTATTAAAAATTATTTAAGTAAATGTAGCCAAAACATGAACTTTTTTAATAAACAGAATTGCATTGAGAGGGTGGCTTGCGTGAACGAAAGTTTCCAAGTAGTAGGAATAGAAGAGCATGTATGAGAGGAATTATGAATGTGGATGAAAGTGCGAAAGTTGCTTGTGCTGGATAGGAATAGGTTTGGAGGCGACTGATTTAGGAATGATAAAGAGTTTGTGCCACACCCTTTTGGGGGTACATGGCGTGATTGTGTACGTATGTATCTATGTATGTATGTATGTATTAATATAATGAGTTCTGAAAGATGCTTTACTATCTCATAATCAATATTACAAGAAACCATTTTTATCAGTTTGACTGCAAGGAAAAGTGGTATAGCGTTTGGTACGGTGTCTGTAACATTTTCAACAAATAAAAAAAAAATTGTATAGAAATCCTTCATATAGCCTGTAGATCAAACGAATCTGAACTTAGTTTATAAGAGGATGTATGGATGTGCGTCGCCAGCTCGCTCGCTCGGCCCTAAGTCAATTTTTTTTTATCGCAACCCCTCTTAGACAGTTCAACCGATTTTAACGAAATTTTCAGGATAAATTTGACTAGTGCCCAAGATTGTCATGTGGTTTTGGTTTTTTCCAGTAATGCCAACTTTCCGAGAGAGAAATTACTAAAGTTTTTAAAAATTCATATTGGCTACATTATTTATCAAATTTGATCAAATTTTCAGAAAAGTTTCTCCTAATGCCCACGTAAATTATAATAATTATAATTATAAAATACGGTGTTGCCAACTTTCCAAAAAAAAAATTAATAATTTTCTACTAATTTGTTATGCCCGCATTATTTTTCCGATTTTAATCAAATTTTTACGGAAGATACCCTTAGCGCCTATAATATTATATATTAGCAAAAAATACAATGTTGCCAACTTTCGGTGAAAATTTTTTTATTCCTATTTCTTATCATATTTATGTGATAATGTCAAAGTGGTCTATATAAATGGGTTTACCCATATACTTCTTATCTTGTTAATAAAACATATAATTTATTTGGCGTAAAATGTACCAATACACTTTGCTGGAAAAATACAAGCAAAATTGCGAGAAAATTGCGCAGAAAACAGGATTTTTTTTATGAAAAGAAATTCGATTTGTAGCATATTTTTTTTTCTTTATCATTGCAATATTTTGTATTTTATGATACCTGATATCAATAAGGCAATATCTGGATTTTTATTTACCTAAAGAAAGAGTCCAGTTTATTTTTTCATAAAATAGGTCACACGTATTAAAAGCATGGACGTCCCAAATGGGGAGGAGTGTATAATAATATATACTCATATACGATAAAAGTCAAGCAAAAAATAATACTTCTAAATCTAGCATTGCTTATGTCTGTTTACTATATTTATTGGCAATTTGAAATCTATAAATGTATTTCTTAACTGTATTTTTTTGACTCCGATTTACGTTTGATTCGCTTAACGCTCTTCTTTGTTTTTTTGACGCATTAAGAGCGTAAACCGAGGTATTAGTGTACATATATATTATATATATATATATATATATATATATATATATATATATATACTTACTACGCCATTTATATATTTTTAAATATTATTTTTTAATGAGTTTAATATAAATAAAATTATTCCACGAGCTAAAATAACAGTCAAGTGTCAATATTTTGATATTAAATTTGTTTAACTATATTTTACTGGGCTAATGAAAATGGATTAAAATTTTCTCAGAAGAAAATTCAAGAACAAAGCCTTTAAGATAACAAAATTAAAATTGAAAATATTTAATTATTTTAAATAGTTAAATAATTTGCGATATACTCCTTTCTCGAGTAAAATTCGAAGAAATACTGAGAATACTTTTCGATAGGGCATAAAAAATTCTATAATTTAGTTTTAGATTTAATTTGCTAGCATGTGCCGTTTGGGCGCTAAATTTTTTTTTGATTATTTGGTTTTTATTTTTTTTCTCAAAAACTATGAGGTCTAAATGTGGAATAATGAGTACAATAATTAAGTGAAGAAACCATTATTCTACGATGCATCATTTAGTAGAAAAAAAAATTAAAAAGTAAATTTTTGAAAATTTCTCAAAGGGGTAGGTAACCTTTGGGATTTTTTCAAAATAAAACTTTTTTCAAAATTTGCTCAAATAAATCTAAAAAAATTAAGTAAAATAGAGAAAAACTCACTCTGGTTTGGCAGGAAAGAAAAAACAAAATTAAAATGCAAAAAATATTTAATTTTCAATAATTTTTCCTGCCAAACTAGATGAGATAAAGAAAATAGTTACTTAGCTATTATGTAGCTAATTTTTTTTCTCTATTTTACTAAATTTTTTCAGATTTTTTTGAGCAAATTTTGAAAAAAGTACTCATTATTCCGCATTATCTCGAAAAATAAGCATCGGACAAAAAAGTTTCACAGATAAAAAGTAGTACGCACTCTACCACCGTACTCTACTACTAACTCTACCAATGTAAAGTAGGATTAATACCTAAATAAAATTTATAATAAAAACATTTTCAATACAAAATTTTACTTACTTTTAATGAAGTGTCAATTTATTCGCGATCACTTCTTAAAAGTTATTTTTAAACTGTCATACACATAAAAATAACAAAACATATTATCTTTATATTAAACACACTGTATATTAAAACACTGTAATATAAATATAGTAATATTTATTAAACATAATATTTAATTCCAAAGCGAACTTAGCAAATTAGAAATCTAAAAAAATTAGGTTCATACACTTTTACATACATACATACACAATCACGCCATGTACCCAAATGGGGTGTGGCACAAACTCTTTTCATCATCTCGAAATCAGTCGCCTCCACACATTCCTATCCAGCACAAGCAACTTTCGCAATTTCATCCACATTCATAATTTCTCCTCTCATACATGCTCTTCTATTCCTACTACTTGTAAACTTTCGCTGCACGCAAGCCACCCTCTCAATCATCTACCACCACTCCAACTACTCATCGGACGTCCACGTGCAAACGTATATACCATCGAAATCATTCAAATAAATCTTTTCAACAGCAAACGTTCATTAGACGCATTCGCTCAACATGTCTCCGAAACATATTAACTGACTAACACCAACTTTTAATACTGTTTAAAACATTTTAAATTTACAAAATTGACACTTATGTACATATCAAGTAAAAACTATAATTGCGAGTTAAAATATTAGGAATAAAATTTATTATAAACAACATTTTGCTATAAAATCTAGACACGAACTGAAACAATTAAATGTTATAACTAGAAAAATTCTTTTATCAATTACAGGTAATTTCTGGATTAGTCAGGAATCAATAATGAAAATATATTAAATAAATCTAACGTGTTGTAACATTCATTAAATTTATTAATTATCAGAGAATATTTACCAGTAAATATACACTTTTTAAGAGCTGTTTTGTTTATAATGTGTTAGAAAAGAATAGATATACAAATATATATATATATATATATATATATATATATATTATATATATACAGGGTGTTTCATTGGTAAACGGAAATACTTGAACGGTGAATAGAGGTCACCGAGGCGGTTCTAGAAATACCCCATTTATTGGACCTGACGGTCTTTGTAATTGAGATACAGGGTGTTTTATCGATTTTGCTTATTTCTTCCTGAGGTCATAACTCTCGAACCACCCCGTATATTTTTTTGATATTTGGTACACATGTTTCTCTTTCAGAGCCCAAATGAGCCACTTATTATTTACAAGAAAAATCCAGGTCCGGATTAACAAAAAAATAGATAGCAATTGTGACCTTGAAACAACACCCTGTATATTGAAATTTTCAAAATCCGTTTGCATATTTGGAAAGAGCACAAAAAACTAAATTAAAATGTGCACTTTAAATTTTTCCGCAGAAAATTTAACTGTTCACATTTTGAACTTAAAGTAAAATTTTTAAGAACTTAGAGCCAAAAAAATAGTTATTATTAACTTTTAATAATAAATTATAAAACTTTTGAATCCATACTCATTTTAAAATTATTGAATAACTATTAAATACATTGGTTTCTATTTTTATTTATTTTTTTTTTTTTATTTTATTTTTTTATTATTTTTTTTTCTATTTTATATTTTTTTATTTATTTTTTTTTTTTTATTTTATTTTTTTATTATTTTTTTTTCTATTTTATATTTTTTTATTTATTTTTTTTTTTAATTATAAAAATAGAAACCAATGTATTTAATAGTTATTCAATAATTTTAAAATGAGTATGGATTCAAAAGTTTTATAATTTATTATTAAAAGTTAATAATAACTATTTTTTTGGCTCTAAGTTCTTAAAAATTTTACTTTAAGTTCAAAATGTGAACAGTTAAATTTTCTGCGGAAAAATTTAAAGTGCACATTTTAATTTAGTTTTTTGTGCTCTTTCCAAATATGCAAACGGATTTTGAAAATTTCAATATACAGGGTGTTGTTTCAAGGTCACAATTGCTATCTATTTTTTTGTTAATCCGGACCTGGATTTTTCTTGTAAATAATAAGTGGCTCATTTGGGCTCTGAAAGAGAAACATGTGTACCAAATATCAAAAAAATATACGGGGTGGTTCGAGAGTTATGACCTCAGGAAGAAATAAGCAAAATCGATAAAACACCCTGTATCTCAATTACAAAGACCGTCAGGTCCAATAAATGGGGTATTTCTAGAACCGCCTCGGTGACCTCTATTCACCGTTCAAGTATTTCCGTTTACCAATGAAACACCCTGTATATATATAATATATATATATATATATATATATATATATATATTTGTATATCTATTCTTTTCTAACACATTATAAACAAAACAGCTCTTAAAAAGTGTATATTTACTGGTAAATATTCTCTGATAATTAATAAATTTAATGAATGTTACAACACGTTAGATTTATTTAATATATTTTCATTATTGATTCCTGACTAATCCAGAAATTACCTGTAATTGATAAAAGAATTTTTCTAGTTATAACATTTAATTGTTTCAGTTCGTGTCTAGATTTTATAGCAAAATGTTGTTTATAATAAATTTTATTCCTAATATTTTAACTCGCAATTATAGTTTTTACTTGATATGTACATAAGTGTCAATTTTGTAAATTTAAAATGTTTTAAACAGTATTAAAAGTTGGTGTTAGTCAGTTAATATGTTTCGGAGACATGTTGAGCGAATGCGTCTAATGAACGTTTGCTGTTGAAAAGATTTATTTGAATGATTTCGATGGTATATACGTTTGCACGTGGACGTCCGATGAGTAGTTGGAGTGGTGGTAGATGATTGAGAGGGTGGCTTGCGTGCAGCGAAAGTTTACAAGTAGTAGGAATAGAAGAGCATGTATGAGAGGAGAAATTATGAATGTGGATGAAATTGCGAAAGTTGCTTGTGCTGGATAGGAATGTGTGGAGGCGACTGATTTCGAGATGATGAAAAGAGTTTGTGCCACACCCCATTTGGGTACATGGCGTGATTGTGTATGTATGTATGTAAAAGTGTATGAACCTAATTTTTTTAGATTTCTAATTTGCTAAGTTCGCTTTGGAATTAAATATTATGTTTAATAAATATTACTATATTTATATTACAGTGTTTTAATATACAGTGTGTTTAATATAAAGATAATATGTTTTGTTATTTTTATGTGTATGACAGTTTAAAAATAACTTTTAAGAAGTGATCGCGAATAAATTGACACTTCATTAAAAGTAAGTAAAATTTTGTATTGAAAATGTTTTTATTATAAATTTTATTTAGGTATTAATCCTACTTTACATTGGTAGAGTTAGTAGTAGAGTACGGTGGTAGAGTGCGTACTACTTTTTATCGTCCTCGTCCTCGTCGTAACAGAGTTCGTCTGTAATGGAAGTTGCGTACAGTTGTCAATGGTATGACGGATCCGAGGAGGCTAAGACTTTTGTCCAAATTGTCTGTCAACAATGTCAAAAAGCGCTGTCAATTTCGGGAGCGAAATTTTTCACAATTTCTCTAGATTTGTTCGCCTCGGTAAGTAATATTATTATTAATATTTATTAAAAATTATAATTGTATGATGAAAAGAGTTTGTGCCACACCCTTATTTGGGTACATGGCGTGGTTGTGTATGTATGTATGTAAATTAAAAAAATAATTAATTATTATTATAACACCTTAAACTAAGGCAACTCGCAATACAAACGTGTATGACTGGTTGAAGGCATAAAACAGAAAATTTTAGAAAAATAAATATTATTATTATTTTTAGTAAGATTTTATATGATTTTAAGTGAAATTTTGAAGATTTTATATGATTTTAAGTAAGATTTTATATGATTTTAAGTGAAATTTTAAAGATTTTATATGATTTTAAGTGAAATTTTGAAGATTTTATATGATTTTAAGTGAAATTTTGAAGATTTTACATGATTTTAAGTAAGATTTTAAAGATTTTATAATACTCGACTTACGAATCTCCTAGTTACGTAACTTTGTAATTAAGAAATAACTAGTTAATTAGATTCTGTAATAATCTGAAATATTAATAATAATTATAAAGGGTGTTTTTTTTTAGAGGTGGAAAACTTTAAATTGAAATAAAACACAGTAAAATATTTGGTATAGTTATAGAACAGCCTCCCGTTTTTGCGGTAGGTACGCGAGTTGAAAAACCAGTGACTGTCAAACTATTCGACAAGACAAAATATGATTTTAAATGTGTTTTAACGGTTTTTAAACAACAAACTCCTACCTGAAACCTACCTACCTAACCTACCCTAACCTACCGGATTTCTTAACATAACATAACATAAGGAACAATCACACTTCCTAACATGATATAAGTTTTAACGGACAAAATTGTCAAAATTACTAATGAAACTATTTGAGATTCACTGGTTTTTACACATGGGGCATGCGCATTCCGATGTTCACGCATGCGCAAATTTGGCTTTTTTAAAATTTGTGAAACGGGAGGCTATGCTAAAGTTCAGCCAAATATTTTTTATATTTTTTTATTTATTACTATTATTATTATTAAAAAAAATTATTTGAATGATTTTGATGGTATCTACGTTTGCTGGTGGACGTCCGATGAGTAGCTGGAGTGGTATGATTGAGAGGGTGGCTTGCGTGAGCGAAAGTTTCCAAGTAGTAAGAATAAAAGAGCATGTATGAGAAGAATTATGAATGTGGATAAAAGTGCGAAAGTTGCTTGTTTGGATAGGAATGTTTGGAGGTGACTGATTTCGGGATGATGAAACTAGAGTTTGTGCCACACCCTTTTGGGTACATGGCGTAATTGTGTATGTATGTATGTATTATACAATTATTATTTATTATATTATTATTATTAATATTTGCAAAAATTTTTACTGAAATTTCTTAAAATTCTTTAAAATTTGGTTAAAAAAATAACAAAAATTTGGAACAAATATTGTCAATATTTGAAAAAACTTTAATAAAATTTATTAAAATTCTAAAAAAAAAAATGTAAATAACAAAATATTTCAAAAATATTAAAATTTGTTAAAATTCTTTATATATTGTTAAAAAAAATCTTATAAAAAATAATAAAATCTTGCAAAAATGACAATATTTTAAAATGTTTTTACGAAATTAAATAAATTTTTGAATATTTTTTATACAAATAAATTAATTATTTTCTGAAATAAAAATTAATTTTTATTTTTTTTTTTCAGGTTCTTGGAGCTGTGGTAACTTATTTCATGGTGTTGGTACAACTGAAATAAATCTTCAATTGTTTTAATCAAACCATTGATTAAAGAAGTATATATATACTTATATACTTATACTTACTATATACTTATATATTTATATATATATATATATATATATACTTCTTTAATCAATGATCAAACTTATAATAAGATCTTGTTAACTTAATATACAACAAAATATTTTTTGAAATACTTTAAACAAAATATTAACTAATTAATTTTAGTAAAAATTATTTATTTTTATATTTAACTAAAAGTTTATTTAATGACACTAATTAAAATATTTAATTAATATTTTTTTAGATTTTTTTGTATATTTGATAATTTTTAATGCATTAGTTTTTTAATTATAACTCAAGAAACGCACGTAAAAATAAATTAATTTTTGTATTTGAAAAATAATAGTACACTTTTACATACACAATTACGCTATGTACCCTATGTAAGGGTGTGGCACAAACTCTTGAAAGCACTTAATTAGTTTAAAAACTGGGGAAAAAACGCTAAAAAAAATATATACTAAAATTTTATTTTGAGAATTAACAATATGATTAATTTGTCAAAATTTGCAGTATTTATCTAGTAACTTAATCGTGCCATTAACTCTGTGATTAATTTATCAAAACACCCTTTATTGATTAAAAAATAAAAATAGAAAAAATTTAGATTTAATTTTAACCGACTTTTCTGTGAAATTTACCCGGCAAGCGACGCATAGGTTCCCGCCAAACTTTTCATGCTCGGCCCGGCGAAATATTTTCATTGTAAATTTAATTTGATTAAAACAAAATAATAATTAAATTTTAATGAATTTTTCGCAATTTTTTTTTAGTAAATAATTTATTTTATAAAAATGGAAAAAAATTATATTTAATTTTAACCGACTTTTCTGTGAAATTTTCCCGGCAAGCGACGCATAGGTTCCCGCCAAACTTTTCATGCTCGACCCGGTGAAATATTTTCATTGTAAATTTAATTTAATTAAAAAAAAAATTATAATTAAATTTTAATGAAATTTTCGCAAATTTTTTTTAGTAAATAATTTATTTTAAGTGAAAAATGTTACTATATACACTGTGTACCTAAATTGAGTGCCTCTTATAGTATAATATAATTCTAATTGTTTAAAAATATAACTTAATTAAAATATCTTAATTAGTATTTAATTATTTATAGATTTAAGTACAAGAAAATATAATAATTGTATATTGCACAAAGAAAAATTAATGTAATTTGTTGTTAAAAAAATGTAATTAAGATTAATAAATTATTTTAATGTACAAATCTGCGTTTTTTTATTTTTACAAAATAAACATTTTATAGACACTTAGTATATATAAGCTTATAGATACATACATACAAAATCACGCCATGTACCCAAATCAGGGTGTGGCACAAACTTTTTCATCATTCCGAAATCAGTCGCCTCCAAACATTCCTATTCAAACAAGCAACTTTCGCTTTATCCACATTCATAATTCCTCTCATACATCCTCTTTTATTCCCTACTACTTGGAAACTTTCGCTCACGCAAAACACTTATAGATACAATGTATATAAAATTCTTTAGATATATTGTATAAATAAATCTATATAAACAATATATCTAATATTTTTAGACACACTGTATGTAATATTTTATATATCTATAAAAACATTATATGTAAACTTCTTTAGACACCTTTTATATATATTTATTTAGACACATTTTATGTAAATATATATAATTCTTTAGACACATTGTATAGATAATTCTATAAATATTTTGTATATATATTTTTTTAGACACATTGCGTATACAATTATTTACAAAAAAAAATTAAAAACATTTAAAATAATATGTAATTCTTAAAACACATTGTATATATTTATATAATGCAATTTTTCAAACACATCGTGTACATAATTCATTAGACACTTAATATATAAAAATTATAATATATATATATATATATATATATATATATATATATATATATAAATAATATTTGAAACACTTAGTATATCTATGTTACATTTTTAATATAAATAATATTTGAAACACTTAGTATATCTATGTTACATTTTTAATATAAATAATATTTGAAACACTTAGTATATCTATGTTTCATTTTTAATATAAATAATATTTGAAACACTTAGTATATCTATGTTACATTTTTAATATAAATAATATTTGAAACACTTAGTATATCTATGTTATATTTTTAATATAAATAACATGTAAAATATAGGAATAACAGAACACGTGAAATCCTCTTCAAGTTTTATCGGCAAGCAAGCCTTCACTTCCCGCCAACAAATCTCACATTTCACGTAGACTTTCGGAATTATAGTATATACTAAGTGTCTAGCGGAATTATTATATATTATATTAAATTTATTTAAAAAATTGTATTTTTATGAAGAATTTTGTATATTCTATATATAAAGAACCACGTAGACTTTTGGAATTATAGCATATACTAAGTGTCTGGCGGAATTATTATATATTATATTAAATTAATTTAAAAAATTGTATTTTTATGAAGAATTTCGTATATTCTATATATATATATATATATATATATATATATATATATATATATATATATATATATATATATATATATATATATATATATATATATATATATATACCATGTGTTTAAAGAATCATACAACTATGTGTCTAAAAAATTACATATCATTATATATTATATTAAATTAATTTTAAAAAATTGTAGTTTATTTAAAAATATCGTATATACCATGTGTTTAAAAAATTATATATACCAAGTGTCTAAAGAAATAAAAATTTATTTGAAATTTTTTTTAATAAAATTGTAAAATATAGAAAAAATTCACTTACTTGATAGACATCTCTAGATGCAATATTAGTCTTTGATAATAACTGAAGTAAGTTCTTTAAGTTCTGTAAGTTCTATAACTTTATGTAACTGTCTGTAAAGTTAATCACATTATATATACACAGAAATAATTATTTTTTAGCAAATTATAATATATATATATATTTATACACAATTTATATTAAAATTGTATTAGTTCTATTCTATAAGCTCTGTAAGTTCTGTAACTTTCTGTAACTGTCTGTAAAGTTAATCACATTTATATACACAGAAATAATTATTTACTTTAGCAAATTATGATAAATATATTTATACACAATTTTTATTAAAATTGTATTCTATAAGCTCTGTAACTTTCTGTAACGTTTGTAAAAAACTCCGGTTATTATTTTTATTATATTTGTTATTTTAACAAGAACACATTATCACAAATATATATATTTCTATAATTTATGTAGGTATTAAAACTATAACCACTGTAAATTCTATAAGTGTCGCTATAGCAGTCTGTAGTCGCTGTAAAGTAATCCGCACTGCACTAAATTCATGTTGAAACTAAATTAAATATTCTTATATTTTGTTTTTGGTTAAATATTGTGTTCAAACAAGTCGAGACATAATTAAAGTTAAATTAATTTTATTTTTAAGAATAAAAAATAACTAATTAAATAATTAATTAAATATAATTAATTTAAGAATTCTTTCTAATTGTTGCTCTTCAAATGTTTTTTTACGTAATTCCTCGGAATATGAAAATAAATGATATACAATGTGTCTTTGTATACAGTGTGTGAAAAAAATTATTTACATATTATATATATTTATATACAATGTGTTTAAAAAATTATAAAATAAATTTCAATATAAAAATATACCTACAATGTTTTACAGAAATAAAATATATACTATGTTTCTAAAAAAAATTATGTATATGTATAAATATATACAATGTGTTTAAAGAAATATATATATATATATATATATATATACATATATTGTGTCTAAAAAATTTGATATACAATGTGTTTTCTATTATATATAAATATATAATGTATTTTAGATATATAATATATACAATGTGTCGAAAAAAATTTGATGTGTTTTTTATATACAAATATATAATGTGTTTCAGAAATATAATATATAGAATGTGTCTAAAAAATTATAAATTTTAAATACTATGGGTCAGAAATTTCTGATATAAAATGTGTTTTTATATATAAATACATAATGTATTTCAAAAATAAAATATATACAATGTGTCTAAAGGATTTGATATACAATGTATGTTTTTATATATAAATATACATAATGTATTTCAGAAATAAAATATATTCAATGTGTCTAAAGAATTATAAATTATATAATTTATATATATATATATATATATATACAATGTGTCTAAAAAATTTGATATACAATGTATCTAAAGAAATATAAATACAATGTGTCTAAAACATTTCATATAGAATCTTAGAATTGAGATTGTTGCTCTTCTAAATTGAGTTACAAGAACTTATATATATATATATATATATATATATATATAAATATATATATATAAATATATATATATATATATATATATGTATATATATATATATATATATATATATATATATATATATATATATATATATATACAAAAATTATCTTCAAATCAAATCACAAAAAATTTTTATTCTAAAATGAAACAAATATTGATAAAAACCTTATCAATATTTATTGAATCGATTGAATAATAAGGAAAAATATTTCGAAATATTGATAAATTTTGATAAAATTGAAAATTAAAAAAAAAACTGTAATTACTGATAAAATATTTCGAGAATAATTGAATATTTCATTAAAAATATAAATAATAATAAGAATAATTTTAAATAATTAGTGCACTTATAGTTTTAATAAGATAATTAAATTATCTTTAAAATTATATCAAAAAATCAATAAGATATTGATTTCTGAGAATAATTATTAATTAATATTTTGTTTAAAATGTAGTTAATTGCGTAATTATTAAATTACGCAAATATTATGTAATTTTAAAATTACATACACAGAAAAGGGTGTGGCACAAATTTTTTCATGCTCTATCAAATATTTACCAAGTAATTTATTTCGATTTTAAAATTAAATATTAATTAATTTATATTAATTACAAATTACTATTTAATTAAATTAAATATTAATTTTGTTTTAATTAATTTCTAGCAAGGTATTAATTTTTAAGCAGGGATGTCGAAGTTTTTACATTATATTGATAGTTTTTACAAAATTTTGAAATTTTAAAATAAATTTTGAATTCCGTAAGCCTATCATTTTAAACATAATTTTAATATTTTTAAGCAAAGTTTCGATATTTTTACTACTTTGACTGCAAGGAAAAAGTAGTATAGTGTTTGGTACGGTGTCTGTAACATTTTCAAAAAAAAAAAAAACTTGTATAAAAATCCTTCATATAGCCTCTAGATGACGAATCTGAACTTAGTTTATGTGGGTGTATGGATGTGCGTCGTCAGCTCGCTCGCTCGCTCGGTCCTCAGACAAAACTTTGTGATCGCAACTCCTCCTAGACGGTTCAACCAATTATAATGAAATTTTCAGGATAAATTTGCCTAGTGCCCAAGATGGTCATGTGGTTTTGGTTTTTTCCAGTGATGCCAACTTTCCGAGAAAAAAATTACTAAAGTTTTTAAAAATTCATTGTGGCTACATTATTTATCCGATTTTGATCAAATTTTCAGAAAAGATTTCCCTAATGCTCCTATTAATTACATAATTTTATTAATATTCAGTGTTGCCAACTTTCTGAGAAAAAAATTACTAAAGTTTTAAAATTTTTATTATGGCCATGTTATTCAACCGATTTTACTCAAATTTTCACAAAAGATTCTCCTAGTATTCATATAATTTATGTAATTTTAACAAAATACAGTGTTGCCAACTTTCCGAGAAAAAAATTAGTAAAATTTTTAAAAATTTATTATGACCATTTTATTTAACCGATTTTAATCAAATTTTTATAAAAGTTTTTTTTAGTGCCTAAATAAATTATGCAATTTTAACAAAATACAGTGTTGCCAACTTATCGAGAAAAAAATCACAAAATTTTAAAAAAATTCATTGTGGCTACATTATTTATTCGATTTTGATCAAATTTTCAGAAAAGTATCTCCTAATGCCCACATAAATTATAAAATTATTAAAATACAGTGTTGCCAACTTTCTGGGAAATGTCAAAGTAGTCTATATATGGTTTATCTATATACTTCTAATCTTGTTAAACAAGGTTTTAATATTTTTGAGCTTGCTTTTAACAGATTTTGCAAAATTTTAAAATTTTTAAACGTATTTAAACATTTAAAAAATGAATTTGATATTTTTAAGTAAGATTTTTGACAGTTGTTAAGAAAAGTTTTAATAATTTTAAGCAAAGTATCGATTTTTTAAGCGCATATATATATATATATATATATATATATATATATATGCGCTTCCAAAAATAAATTATTTTGTTATCAAACCAGATTATTCGAAATATATTGATAAGATATAGATTTTTTTTTGATATATATATATAAATATATGTTAAATCTGGAAATTTTATATAACAATTTTAATAAGTGTGTTTTAAAACTCTAATTAATATTATATATTATATAGTTAATTGTGATTAATTATTAATTATAAATTAATAGTAATTAAGAAAAATGAAGAAGAAATCAGTGGTAACACTGATTTTACTAATATATCAGGTTAGTATTAATTATTATAATTAATTATAATAATATTTACAAAAATTTATTTTTCAAAATTTTATTCAAAAAATCGTTTTTAAATTAAAGGAAATGTCACTGACATATTATTATTATTATTATTAACAATTGATTAATCTAATTAATTAATCTAAGTAATAAATTTGTTTTGTAAAATGTTAATTTATTAAAACTAATTATAATAATAATAATAATTACTTTTTTTTTAATTTTTTAAAAAATAATTCTGAAATTTAGGGAAGCGTTATTATTATTATTATTATTATTATTATTATTATATATAATTATTTTTGTTAATTTTCATATTATTATTATATTATTATATTGTCATATTATATTATTATGTTAATTTATTAATAATAATAATTATAATTAAAATTATTGTTAAATTTTTAGAAAATTATTAAAATTAATAATAATAATAAAAACTTTTTTAAAAATTATTTTCTGATTTTCTAATTTGTTTTGTAATTTTTCGAATTTTTTTTTTTTTTTATTTATTTATTTATTATTATTATTATTATATATTATTATTTATTAATTTTTTATTACAGATATATACTACAAAAGGATTACCAGTAAAATTTGAGGAACATGGAAATAACGGTAAATTAATTAGTTAATTAAAATTAATTTATATATATATATATATATATATATATATATATTTATATATATTTATTTATATATACATGTATTTAATTTTTTTAAATAATTTTTTAATATATATATATATATATATATATATATATATATATATATAAAACATATGGTATATCAATTTTTTAGACACATAAATATTTCATTTCTAAAATAAATTAAATATCTATATATAAAAAGCATATTTTATATCAAATTTTTTAAACACATTATGTATATTATGTGTATATATATATATATTTATATATATATATATATATATATTTATATATTTATATATATTTTTTAATTTTTTTTATAGAACTTGGTATTTACGAAGAACCTGTGACTTACTCATTCCTGGCTTATATTGAAATTGTTCCAAAAGAGGAGACAGAAGTCAGAGATGACCCAAAATATTTTCATGGATCTTTACTACAAAATGGATTTATTCTAACTTGCAGCAAAGCACTAACAGAGTAAGTGGACGCCAGAAAGGCTTTATCATGTAAAAATATATATTTTTAATTAATTAATTTTGAAATTTTTTCAATTATGATATGTATTTTGCGTTATATTTTGTCGTTGTTAAGTTTTTAAAATATTTAACCTACACTATCTTATTTAGCGTGTTTTTCTGTATCGAAAAGTATTCCAAACATTTTTTGTTCAAACTTATAATTTCAGCGATATAACGCTTTTATATACTTGATTTTTAAAATTTTTCATTTTTTAGTATGAAATTTGGATTATATTTTTTTGGTGTTGTTTTTAAAAAAATCTAACTTATACCGTCTTATGCAAAGTATTTTACTCTATCAAAAATAATTGGTAACTTTTTTTGCTCAAACTAATAGATTCAGAGATATGACGGTCTGGTAAAAATAATTTTTTAAATTTTTCGTATTTTGAGATGTTTTTTGCCCTATATTTCTTCTTGTGATACGTTTTTAGAAAATCTAAATTATGCTGCCTTATACAGCGTGTTTTCCTCTATCGAGATATATTCCACAAATTTTTTGTTTAAACTTATAGATTCAAAGATATTGCGCTTTTATAGATATAATTTTTGTAATTTTTTATATTTTGAAATGTATTTTGCCCTATATTTTTTTGTGATAAGTTTTTAAGATTCTTAACATATGATATCTTATACAGCGTATTTTTTTCTATCGAAAAGTATTCTACACAATTTTTACTCAAGCTTATAGTTTCAGTGATATTACGATTTTATAGATATAATTTTTAAAATTTTTCGTATTTTGAAATGTATTTTGCGTCGTAATATATATATATATATATATATATATATATATATATATATATATATATATATATATATATATATATATATATATATATATATATATATATATATATTAGGTTATTAAGTCATGTTAAATTTAATGTAAAAAAAATAGATAAGATAATTTTATAAGTGATAATAAAATACCGATTTAAATTGATAAGATTATTTAATTTATCAAAAGTAATATTTAATGTAAAATGTATAAAACAAAATAAATATTACATAACAAAATTCCAGTTTTGTTGAATAATATATATATATATATATATATATATATATATATATATATATATATATATATATATATATATATACATATATATATATATATATATATACATATATATATATATATATATATATATACATATATATATATATATATATATATATATATATATATATATATATATATATATATATATATATACCGGGTGTTCGTTCGTTAAGTTCGTATGGGCGTTTAACATAATAAAAACAAAAAAAATAAAAAAAATTGTAGCGCCCAAACGGCACATGCTAGCAAATTAAAACTAAAATCAAATTATAGAATTTTTTATGATCTATCGAAAAGTATTCTAAGTATTTCTCCGGTCCGAATTTTACTCGAGAAAGAAGTATATCGCAAAATTATGGAAACTACATGTTAAACAAACGCCCATACGAACTTCACGAACGAACACCCGGTACAGACGCATCTTTCTGGTGTCGTTATTGCTCCTAAAATATCCGTCGGTTCGGGCGCCTATCGGTCCGTTACCCGTTAAGCAGCCGATAGGAGCTGGTTGCGGGTAGCTCGGTCGGTTGGGCCGGGTTTTTGAATTTAATTTATATATATATATATATATATATATATATATATATATATATATATATTGTATAGAAATGTAAAAAATTAATATAACAACAACGGTTTTAAATAATAATTTATTTGAAATATTCTGCATAAAAATGTAAATAATAATATACAACAACGGTTTCAAATAATAATCTATACAACTTTTCGACTAGTATGGTGAGCGCGCCTCGTGGTTTGGGTTATGTCGTTTTCTTATGAATCATCGTCTGCAATCAGACTACCCCGAATTCGTCTCAAGCAGAGGTCACGCGTCGGTGGCTCGAGGGGGTGCACGGGGTCGGTGTGCGGGGTGTCGTCGAGCCTGGTGGGGATTGGCGATGTGTCGCAGTCGATCCAGCCGTCTTTTTCCGGTGACGGGGTACGCTCGCGCACCGTCGTTGGAGACTTGTGAGGATGGCGCGGTTGGATCGGACGTTGCAGCTGGGCCATAGCCGGTGACATGGGGTGGACTCGCGACGGGCGATGCGCCCGCACTAACACGTTGCTAAGTACCACTATTTCCGACCTCGTCGTCGCCGGTGCACCGTTGGCAACTATCGCATTGACGTATGTAGGTGGCGGCTTCTCGGAACATGCCAGGCCAATAGTAGCCAAACGGGTTAGAGTCTTGGCTACCCCCAGGTGGCCGGCTGTGGCCGCGTCATGATTCTCGGCCAATATCTGTTTGCGGTGTTTGGTGGGAATGCAGCGTTTCCATTCTCGCTGCGGTTCCGTTTCGGATAGGTCGTTGGGATCCCAAAAGCGTCGCTGTAACGCGCCGTCGGCTATCCGGTAGTCCGGGTGTGCTGCTGGTTGCCTGGAAACTTCCGCCACCATCCGACTGTACCACGGGCAAAGGTTTCCGGCTCAGCATATCAACGTGATGATTCAGAGCGCCTTTTCTATATACTATTTCATAATCATACTGCTGCAGGAAGGCCGCCCAGCGCGCCAACCGCCCCGTAGGTTTTTTCAACGAATCCAGGTACCTAAGAGCCTGGCGGTCGGTTATGACTATGAAATGGTAGCCTTCCAGGTAGGCGCGCAGTTTCTTGACGGCCCATACCACGGCTAGGCACTACTTTTCCAACACAGAGTAGTTAAGTTCTGCAGGTGCTAAGGTCCGACTTATATATGCCACGGCTCGATGCTCCTCCGTTGCTGCCTTGTACCAGTGCTGCGTGTTCCGTCTGCCAACTGCACCGGCTCTTGGCGTGTCGTGTCCATGCGGGTATGTCTGTCGCATAATTGTAATTCGGTTGTGAGCGCGTGATCCACGTATGAGAGCATCGCCCCCGTATCGGCGAACGCTCCGTATTGTCGAATAATCTGTTATCGTCACCACGCTCCCCGCACAGCAATGGTAGTTGTGTGATGGCGGGTCTATGGTTTACGAGCTGGCTTCGCCCCGCGCCTTGCCAGTTCGATAGTCGGCGACGAGTTCCGTTCTGGTATCCGTGTCAGTCTCCGTGACCGTTGGAGGTTCTCGGTCGAGCTTGCGTACGACGTCCACCAACCGTTGGCGTAGCTCCGCCACCGGTATATATATATATAAATATTAATATATTCAAACAAGACAACTCTAGCTTCATCCACATTCATGATATATCTCATACATAGACAATCATGCCATGTACCCATATAAAGGTGTGGCACAAACTATAGCACAAAATTACAGTACAAACCCTTTTATATATATATTATTGAAATTAAAAAAAAAATATTTTTATTTTTTGGTATTTATATAATAATGTTAAAGTGATCTACATCTGGGTTTACCCATACGTTTCCAGTCTTGTCCTTAATACTATTTTTGAATTTTACTTTCAGATTAACAGACGAACAAAAACTAGTGGTCAAATTACAGGATCCCGATTCTGCTAAGGCTATAAATGTAATTGACATAATAGACGATCAAAATAGTGGTTTAGTTTTACTAAAATTAAATGAAGCCGCTGAAAGTAAGAAATAAATTCATTTGCTGATTTTTTTATTTAATTTGTCTGATTTTCTATTATTATGTTAATTATTTTCTTTCTATTTTTTTTTTCTAAATAATTAAAAAAATAGTCAACAATATTAATTATTCATCTGATTATAAAAAAAATTTATAAAGATTTTAATTATTTTTTTTTTGTTTTCAGTCGATAAAAAGCCAGTTTTATTACCAAAATTAGAAGAACTAATGTCAACACGTTTTGGAAAAAAAGGTATGAATCAATTTACACTTTTTCTGAGTGCATTATAGAGGAAAATATAAATTGTTTTTCTCTTAAAATTATTATATTTATATAATGAGTCAGTTTAAATTTTTTTAAGAGGAACAACCTGTATATATATATATATATATATATATATATATATATATATATGGACGCCAAAAAGGCTACATTATATAAGAAAATATACATATTTATTTTTTTCTGAAAATTATAATACATGTAGTATGATTCATTTTAGACTTTTTTATAAGTAAAACTCCCTGTGTGTATACAAATATATATGTATATATATATATATATATATATATATATATATATATATATATATATATATATATATATTATATGAGTCGTATAGATGCAAAACTCACTATTTGCAAATTTTAAGTTCTGAGATATTTGCAAAAAACTGTTATAGCTAAGTGTAATTGTATTTTGATGATAAAATCTTGTTCCTTTTGCATCTAAACTATCAACGCAAGTAGTGAGTTTTGCATCCAACACTAAACTTTAAAGAGTGTTTCTCATATTAAATACTGAGTTTTTTTCTAACTAACCTAAATATCGTATTCCTTGTAAAATTCTATGTCCAAACCGCGCAAAATCTCATTTTTCACTTTTTGTCGAATAGTGAGTTTTGCATCTATACGCCTCATATATTTATTTAAAATTTTAAATAAATTTCAAACGTAATATTAAAATATTTAACAAACATTTTATTTATTAGTACAATGTTTTCTTTTAAATCAGACAAGTTTTATACATTAACATAATAATGTTTTTTATTATTTATAACTTATTTCGTTTTTAAACTGTTACAATCAAAAATAATTTTAATTTAATCTCAAACACCTAATGCCAATTTCATAAATTCTAAACAAGGATATGTGTTTATTTTCGCGAACTTTAACCATTAACATTGATTTCTTCGAACTTTTTCTTGAAGATGGCCTAAAATAAGGCCGAAAGCTCGGAATTAAATTCAAATAGAAGTTTGAATTATTTAGTCCTAACATTGATGACCGACATCCCAATATCTCCTTTTTTCGATATATATATATATATATATATATATATATATATATATATATATATATATATATAGCGGACGCCAAAAAGACTGCTTTATGTAAAAACATTTTTTTTTGGTTTTCTTCTTCTTTTCAGTTGACAAATTTTTACACTTATAAAATAAATCATTCTAAACTTTTTATACGTAAAACACCCTATATATTAGACGTCAAAGAAATTGCTTTATGTAAGAAAAATATATATTTAATGATTTTTTTTTTCTTTTCAGTTGACAACACTTCATTCTCTTTACCAAAAACGGGACCACTAACTATAATTCATTTTGTAGACAAAGGTATGAATTAATTTTGACTTTTTATAAGTATAAATATATATATATATATATATATATATATATATATATATAATTTTTTAACGTGTTTTTTAAAAATTTATACGTATGTATTTCGAAAGCTAAGCTTTCATCATCAGTAGCAAAAGCGTCAGTGTTTCTTTGACTGCTGGGTGCAGTTTTAATAATTTTTTAAATTTAACTACTGATGACGAAAACTTAGCGTTCGAAATACGTATTTATTGTTTATAAATTGTCTTGTGATTTAAGGGAAAATATTTTATATTATTTAAATTTTTGCCACAGTAAGATCATTTTTTATTTTTATTTATTAATATTGTACATTGTTCAGTACATTTCTTTCTAGGGTACATTTTATATCCATAATAAATATATATATATATATATATATATATATATATATATATATATATATATATATATATATATATATATATATAATATATATATATATATATATATATATATATATATTTACAAATATATATACATATATATATATATATATATATATATATTTACAAATATATATACATATATATATATATATATATATATATATAATCATTATTATATACTAATATTTATTTATATCATATTTAATTTAGTAATGTTTTAATTAATATTTATACAATAATTTTTCTAGTAACCGAATCATGTACATATGAAAATAAAGTTCCTGGAGGTGAATTTTTTAATCTTGCCGAATGCGAAGTAAGTATTATAAAAAAAAAAACATACTTATTTAAATAAAAAAATTAATATAACACATTTTTAATATAGACTAAAATATAAAAAATAATTTTATTTTAGTCCCCCAGAGATTTAAAACCTCCATAGAGATAGGGATGTAGCTACCCACCTTTTTTTTTTAATGATGTGTCTATAAACTAGTAATTTGTGTCTATGTTCTGTTTATTTACTGTAAATGTCATTTGTATCTTTTTTCTGGTCGTTTAGTTTGTCTCGAGTATTAACAAATATTAATACAAAACTATAACCTGAAGTTGTTTTATTTTAATATAATTTGTTTCTGTTTTTTTTTTTTTCAGGAAAGTGACTTTACAAAATCAGATAGTGGTAGTCCAATGATTATAGTGGAAACATCTGAAATTGATGAATATGTTCAATATCAAGTACTGTCAGTTACTGACGATGTTTCTAAAGCATTAAAACCTTTAGATATTAAAGAAAATATGGATTTTATTGGAGATAATATCGATCCGGCCATTGATTTTAGCACAGTTCCTTGGCATGTATTTATTGAAGTACTAGATAAGGACGAAGATAGAGTTACATATTTTCAAGGATCGTTAATTGATAAGAACTGGGTTTTAACTAGCAGTTATGCTATCAAAGAGTAAGTATCATAAATGTGAATAAAGCAAAATTTGCTGATTTAGTTATATGATTTGTAATTTAATTTTTGTGCCATATATACCTTACGGATACGTGGTGTAAATACATATATATATATATATATACAATCACGTTATGTATCCAAAAAGGGTGTGGCACAAACTCCCTTTCAATTATCTCAAAATCAGTCTCCGCCACAAGTATTCCTATAGCCAGACAAGCAAATTTAGATTCATCCACATTCATAATACCTTTCATACATGATCTTTTAGTAAATATATACATACATAATCGTGCCATGTACTAATTAAAAATGTGGATCAAACTCCTCCTTAACTATTTTTTTTGAAAATTTTTCTAATATTATTATAATTTTAGTTATGACAATGAAGACTATAAAGTATTTATAATAAGAGGAGTAAATAAGTTACTAGAAACTACTACAGGAATAAAAGTAGATGAAATAAAAATAGATGATGACCATAAAGTAGCTTTGTTAAAGTTTGACGGAACAGGTAAACAAATAATATATTATAAATATGCTAATAACATAAAAATAATAACAATAATTATAATGTGAAATACGATCATATATTTACAGGTGTCCAAGACGAAGATATAGTATCTTTCGTAGGTAAAGACGAAACATTAGTAATTGCAGACGTTACAGTAACATCATTTCAAGAAAATAATTTTGGTATTAAATTAAAATCATGTACAAAAGAAATTGGTAAAATAGAAGAATGTGTAAGGATATTTTTCAAAAATGTCAATTAGTTAATATTTTTTTAATATTTTCTACTGTACTAATATTTTATCTTAGGATATATTACCAAAAGATATAGGAAGTTCGATTATTGTAGGAAAAGAATCTAACGCAAAACAAATTGGAATATTATCATCTGAAAATGGAGATCTAATACAACTAACAGATAATAATGTTGGCTGGATAAACGCAAACATTAATCCTCAAGACCCTGCAAAATACCCATGGCATGCTGTTATTAAGGATGACAATAATTTTGTCCAAGGTGCCTTGATCGATAAACAATGGGTTTTAACATCTGGTGCAGCTGTGAAAAGGTATTTAAATTTATAATCAAAAAGTCGAAAGTCCTTTAATATAAAAAAAAATGTTAACTATTACAGTATGATCAAAGGAAAAATAAGAATCAAAATTGAAGATGTCGCTGATTATGAAGCAGAAACGATAGTATACCAAGATGTTGCTGGTGAAGATGGTATTGCCCTAATAAAACTGAATAAAAAAAGTATAATAAGATTGGTCTCTCCCTTATTTTTTTTCATTTCAATTAATCATTTTTATAATTCTAGTTGATTCCGGCACACCAATTGACTTTACAGCTGAAAAAGTAGCACTTGATCAACAATTTGATATGTCAACATTTAAGAAAAACAAAGAAGGTATGTTTTTTTGTCTAATTCTATAAAGTAAATTTGCAAGTCATTAACTAAACAACTACCTATATTCTATTCTAGACCTACCTGCAGACTTTCCAAATAATTTCCATTTATGTGAAAACATCGTAGTAGACAATGCAGAACCGTGCATAACACCAGGAGGAATATTTGAAAAATGTTCTATCGAAATTACGAGTACATGCGTAAGTTAAAAAATAAAATGAAATGTAGTTTGTAAATCAAACAAAACTAACAACAGATACTTGTGTTAATAGGTTATTTCAGGTGAAGATGCTGGTAGTCCAATGGTAGTATCTGATGACAAACTAATCGGGATTATTTACGAAAAGCAAAACAGCTATCAAGAACGTGTTGGAACCAATCGCTATAAGATTGATTATATTTCATTTAGAAAAGAAGATGTTGGCTGGATAAACGCAAACATTAATCCCAAAGAACCTACAGATTACCTATGGCATGCTGTTATTAAGGATGACAATAATTTTGTCCAAGGTGCCTTGATCGATAAACAATGGGTTTTAACATCTGGTGCAGCTGTGAAAAGGTATTTAAATTTATAATCAAAAAGTCGAAAGTCCTTTAATATAAAAAAAAATGTTAACTATTACAGTATGATCAAAGGAAAAATAAGAATCAAAATTGAAGATGTCGCTGATTATGAAGCAGAAACGATAGTATACCAAGATGTTGCTGGTGAAGATGGTATTGCCCTAATAAAACTGAATAAAAAAAGTATAATAAGATTGGTCTCTCCCTTATTTTTTTTCATTTCAATTAATCATTTTTATAATTCTAGTTGATTCCGGCACACCAATTGACTTTACAGCTGAAAAAGTAGCACTTGATCAACAATTTGATATGTCAACATTTAAGAAAAACAAAGAAGGTATGTTTTTTTGTCTAATTCTATAAAGTAAATTTGCAAGTCATTAACTAAACAACTACCTATATTCTATTCTAGACCTACCTGCAGACTTTCCAAATAATTTCCATTTATGTGAAAACATCGTAGTAGACAATGCAGAACCGTGCATAACACCAGGAGGAATATTTGAAAAATGTTCTATCGAAATTACGAGTACATGCGTAAGTTAAAAAATAAAATGAAATGTAGTTTGTAAATCAAACAAAACTAACAACAGATACTTGTGTTAATAGGTTATTTCAGGTGAAGATGCTGGTAGTCCAATGGTAGTATCTGATGACAAACTAATCGGGATTATTTACGAAAAGCAAAACAGCTATCAAGAACGTGTTGGAACCAATCGCTATAAGATTGATTATATTTCATTTAGAAAAGAAGATGTTGGCTGGATAAACGCAAACATTAATCCCAAAGAACCTACAGATTACCTATGGCATGCTGTTATTAAGGATGACAATAATTTTGTCCAAGGTGCCTTGATCGATAAACAATGGGTTTTAACATCTGGTGCAGCTGTGAAAAGGTATTTAAATTTATAATCAAAAAGTCGAAAGTCCTTTAATATAAAAAAAAATGTTAACTATTACAGTATGATCAAAGGAAAAATAAGAATCAAAATTGAAGATGTCGCTGATTATGAAGCAGAAACGATAGTATACCAAGATGTTGCTGGTGAAGATGGTATTGCCCTAATAAAACTGAATAAAAAAAGTATAATAAGATTGGTCTCTCCCTTATTTTTTTTCATTTCAATTAATCATTTTTATAATTCTAGTTGATTCCGGCACACCAATTGACTTTACAGCTGAAAAAGTAGCACTTGATCAACAATTTGATATGTCAACATTTAAGAAAAACAAAGAAGGTATGTTTTTTTGTCTAATTCTATAAAGTAAATTTGCAAGTCATTAACTTAACAACTACCTATATTCTATTCTAGACCTACCTGCAGACTTTCCAAATAATTTCCATTCATGTGAAAACATCGTAGTAGACAATGCAGAACCGTGCATAACACCAGGAGGAATATTTGAAAAATGTTCTATCGAAATTACGAGTACATGCGTAAGTTAAAAAATAAAATGAAATGTAGTTTGTAAATCAAACAAAACTAACAACAGATACTTGTGTTAATAGGTTATTTCAGGTGAAGATGCTGGTAGTCCAATGGTAGTATCTGATGACAAACTAATCGGGATTATTTACGAAAAGCAAAACAGCTATCAAGAACGTGTTGGAACCAATCGCTATAAGATTGATTATATTTCATTTAGAAAAGAAGATGTTGGCTGGATAAACGCAAACATTAATCCCAAAGAACCTACAGATTACCTATGGCATGCTGTTATTAAGGATGACAATAATTTTGTCCAAGGTGCCTTGATCGATAAACAATGGGTTTTAACATCTGGTGCAGCTGTGAAAAGGTATTTAAATTTATAATCAAAAAGTCGAAAGTCCTTTAATATAAAAAAAAATGTTAACTATTACAGTATGATCAAAGGAAAAATAAGAATCAAAATTGAAGATGTCGCTGATTATGAAGCAGAAACGATAGTATACCAAGATGTTGCTGGTGAAGATGGTATTGCCCTAATAAAACTGAATAAAAAAAGTATAATAAGATTGGTCTCTCCCTTATTTTTTTTCATTTCAATTAATCATTTTTATAATTCTAGTTGATTCCGGCACACCAATTGACTTTACAGCTGAAAAAGTAGCACTTGATCAACAATTTGATATGTCAACATTTAAGAAAAACAAAGAAGGTATGTTTTTTTGTCTAATTCTATAAAGTAAATTTGCAAGTCATTAACTAAACAACTACCTATATTCTATTCTAGACCTACCTGCAGACTTTCCAAATAATTTCCATTTATGTGAAAACATCGTAGTAGACAATGCAGAACCGTGCATAACACCAGGAGGAATATTTGAAAAATGTTCTATCGAAATTACGAGTACATGCGTAAGTTAAAAAATAAAATGAAATGTAGTTTGTAAATCAAACAAAACTAACAACAGATACTTGTGTTAATAGGTTATTTCAGGTGAAGATGCTGGTAGTCCAATGGTAGTATCTGATGACAAACTAATCGGGATTATTTACGAAAAGCAAAACAGCTATCAAGAACGTGTTGGAACCAATCGCTATAAGATTGATTATATTTCATTTAGAAAAGAAGATGTTGGCTGGATAAACGCAAACATTAATCCCAAAGAACCTACAGATTACCTATGGCATGCTGTTATTAAGGATGACAATAATTTTGTCCAAGGTGCCTTGATCGATAAACAATGGGTTTTAACATCTGGTGCAGCTGTGAAAAGGTATTTAAATTTATAATCAAAAAGTCGAAAGTCCTTTAATATAAAAAAAAATGTTAACTATTACAGTATGATCAAAGGAAAAATAAGAATCAAAATTGAAGATGTCGCTGATTATGAAGCAGAAACGATAGTATACCAAGATGTTGCTGGTGAAGATGGTATTGCCCTAATAAAACTGAATAAAAAAAGTATAATAAGATTGGTCTCTCCCTTATTTTTTTTCATTTCAATTAATCATTTTTATAATTCTAGTTGATTCCGGCACACCAATTGACTTTACAGCTGAAAAAGTAGCACTTGATCAACAATTTGATATGTCAACATTTAAGAAAAACAAAGAAGGTATGTTTTTTTGTCTAATTCTATAAAGTAAATTTGCAAGTCATTAACTAAACAACTACCTATATTCTATTCTAGACCTACCTGCAGACTTTCCAAATAATTTCCATTTATGTGAAAACATCGTAGTAGACAATGCAGAACCGTGCATAACACCAGGAGGAATATTTGAAAAATGTTCTATCGAAATTACGAGTACATGCGTAAGTTAAAAAATAAAATGAAATGTAGTTTGTAAATCAAACAAAACTAACAACAGATACTTGTGTTAATAGGTTATTTCAGGTGAAGATGCTGGTAGTCCAATGGTAGTATCTGATGACAAACTAATCGGGATTATTTACGAAAAGCAAAACAGCTATCAAGAACGTGTTGGAACCAATCGCTATAAGATTGATTATATTTCATTTAGAAAAGAAGATGTTGGCTGGATAAACGCAAACATTAATCCCAAAGAACCTACAGATTACCTATGGCATGCTGTTATTAAGGATGACAATAATTTTGTCCAAGGTGCCTTGATCGATAAACAATGGGTTTTAACATCTGGTGCAGCTGTGAAAAGGTATTTAAATTTATAATCAAAAAGTCGAAAGTCCTTTAATATAAAAAAAAATGTTAACTATTACAGTATGATCAAAGGAAAAATAAGAATCAAAATTGAAGATGTCGCTGATTATGAAGCAGAAACGATAGTATACCAAGATGTTGCTGGTGAAGATGGTATTGCCCTAATAAAACTGAATAAAAAAAGTATAATAAGATTGGTCTCTCCCTTATTTTTTTTCATTTCAATTAATCATTTTTATAATTCTAGTTGATTCCGGCACACCAATTGACTTTACAGCTGAAAAAGTAGCACTTGATCAACAATTTGATATGTCAACATTTAAGAAAAACAAAGAAGGTATGTTTTTTTGTCTAATTCTATAAAGTAAATTTGCAAGTCATTAACTAAACAACTACCTATATTCTATTCTAGACCTACCTGCAGACTTTCCAAATAATTTCCATTTATGTGAAAACATCGTAGTAGACAATGCAGAACCGTGCATAACACCAGGAGGAATATTTGAAAAATGTTCTATCGAAATTACGAGTACATGCGTAAGTTAAAAAATAAAATGAAATGTAGTTTGTAAATCAAACAAAACTAACAACAGATACTTGTGTTAATAGGTTATTTCAGGTGAAGATGCTGGTAGTCCAATGGTAGTATCTGATGACAAACTAATCGGGATTATTTACGAAAAGCAAAACAGCTATCAAGAACGTGTTGGAACCAATCGCTATAAGATTGATTATATTTCATTTAGAAAAGAAGATGTTGGCTGGATAAACGCAAACATTAATCCCAAAGAACCTACAGATTACCTATGGCATGCTGTTATTAAGGATGACAATAATTTTGTCCAAGGTGCCTTGATCGATAAACAATGGGTTTTAACATCTGGTGCAGCTGTGAAAAGGTATTTAAATTTATAATCAAAAAGTCGAAAGTCCTTTAATATAAAAAAAAATGTTAACTATTACAGTATGATCAAAGGAAAAATAAGAATCAAAATTGAAGATGTCGCTGATTATGAAGCAGAAACGATAGTATACCAAGATGTTGCTGGTGAAGATGGTATTGCCCTAATAAAACTGAATAAAAAAAGTATAATAAGATTGGTCTCTCCCTTATTTTTTTTCATTTCAATTAATCATTTTTATAATTCTAGTTGATTCCGGCACACCAATTGACTTTACAGCTGAAAAAGTAGCACTTGATCAACAATTTGATATGTCAACATTTAAGAAAAACAAAGAAGGTATGTTTTTTTGTCTAATTCTATAAAGTAAATTTGCAAGTCATTAACTAAACAACTACCTATATTCTATTCTAGACCTACCTGCAGACTTTCCAAATAATTTCCATTTATGTGAAAACATCGTAGTAGACAATGCAGAACCGTGCATAACACCAGGAGGAATATTTGAAAAATGTTCTATCGAAATTACGAGTACATGCGTAAGTTAAAAAATAAAATGAAATGTAGTTTGTAAATCAAACAAAACTAACAACAGATACTTGTGTTAATAGGTTATTTCAGGTGAAGATGCTGGTAGTCCAATGGTAGTATCTGATGACAAACTAATCGGGATTATTTACGAAAAGCAAAACAGCTATCAAGAACGTGTTGGAACCAATCGCTATAAGATTGATTATATTTCATTTAGAAAAGAAGATGTTGGCTGGATAAACGCAAACATTAATCCCAAAGAACCTACAGATTACCTATGGCATGCTGTTATTAAGGATGACAATAATTTTGTCCAAGGTGCCTTGATCGATAAACAATGGGTTTTAACATCTGGTGCAGCTGTGAAAAGGTATTTAAATTTATAATCAAAAAGTCGAAAGTCCTTTAATATAAAAAAAAATGTTAACTATTACAGTATGATCAAAGGAAAAATAAGAATCAAAATTGAAGATGTCGCTGATTATGAAGCAGAAACGATAGTATACCAAGATGTTGCTGGTGAAGATGGTATTGCCCTAATAAAACTGAATAAAAAAAGTATAATAAGATTGGTCTCTCCCTTATTTTTTTTCATTTCAATTAATCATTTTTATAATTCTAGTTGATTCCGGCACACCAATTGACTTTACAGCTGAAAAAGTAGCACTTGATCAACAATTTGATATGTCAACATTTAAGAAAAACAAAGAAGGTATGTTTTTTTGTCTAATTCTATAAAGTAAATTTGCAAGTCATTAACTAAACAACTACCTATATTCTATTCTAGACCTACCTGCAGACTTTCCAAATAATTTCCATTTATGTGAAAACATCGTAGTAGACAATGCAGAACCGTGCATAACACAAGGAGGAATATTTGAAAAATGTTCTATCGAAATTACGAGTACATGCGTAAGTTAAAAAATAAAATGAAATGTAGTTTGTAAATCAAACAAAACTAACAACAGATACTTGTGTTAATAGGTTATTTCAGGTGAAGATGCTGGTAGTCCAATGGTAGTATCTGATGACAAACTAATCGGGATTATTTACGAAAAGCAAAACAGCTATCAAGAACGTGTTGGAACCAATCGCTATAAGATTGATTATATTTCATTTAGAAAAGAAGATGTTGGCTGGATAAACGCAAACATTAATCCCAAAGAACCTACAGATTACCTATGGCATGCTGTTATTAAGGATGACAATAATTTTGTCCAAGGTGCCTTGATCGATAAACAATGGGTTTTAACATCTGGTGCAGCTGTGAAAAGGTATTTAAATTTATAATCAAAAAGTCGAAAGTCCTTTAATATAAAAAAAAATGTTAACTATTACAGTATGATCAAAGGAAAAATAAGAATCAAAATTGAAGATGTCGCTGATTATGAAGCAGAAACGATAGTATACCAAGATGTTGCTGGTGAAGATGGTATTGCCCTAATAAAACTGAATAAAAAAAGTATAATAAGATTGGTCTCTCCCTTATTTTTTTTCATTTCAATTAATCATTTTTATAATTCTAGTTGATTCCGGCACACCAATTGACTTTACAGCTGAAAAAGTAGCACTTGATCAACAATTTGATATGTCAACATTTAAGAAAAACAAAGAAGGTATGTTTTTTTGTCTAATTCTATAAAGTAAATTTGCAAGTCATTAACTAAACAACTACCTATATTCTATTCTAGACCTACCTGCAGACTTTCCAAATAATTTCCATTTATGTGAAAACATCGTAGTAGACAATGCAGAACCGTGCATAACACCAGGAGGAATATTTGAAAAATGTTCTATCGAAATTACGAGTACATGCGTAAGTTAAAAAATAAAATGAAATGTAGTTTGTAAATCAAACAAAACTAACAACAGATACTTGTGTTAATAGGTTATTTCAGGTGAAGATGCTGGTAGTCCAATGGTAGTATCTGATGACAAACTAATCGGGATTATTTACGAAAAGCAAAACAGCTATCAAGAACGTGTTGGAACCAATCGCTATAAGATTGATTATATTTCATTTAGAAAAGAAGATGTTGGCTGGATAAACGCAAACATTAATCCCAAAGAACCTACAGATTACCTATGGCATGCTGTTATTAAGGATGACAATAATTTTGTCCAAGGTGCCTTGATCGATAAACAATGGGTTTTAACATCTGGTGCAGCTGTGAAAAGGTATTTAAATTTATAATCAAAAAGTCGAAAGTCCTTTAATATAAAAAAAAATGTTAACTATTACAGTATGATCAAAGGAAAAATAAGAATCAAAATTGAAGATGTCGCTGATTATGAAGCAGAAACGATAGTATACCAAGATGTTGCTGGTGAAGATGGTATTGCCCTAATAAAACTGAATAAAAAAAGTATAATAAGATTGGTCTCTCCCTTATTTTTTTTCATTTCAATTAATCATTTTTATAATTCTAGTTGATTCCGGCACACCAATTGACTTTACAGCTGAAAAAGTAGCACTTGATCAACAATTTGATATGTCAACATTTAAGAAAAACAAAGAAGGTATGTTTTTTTGTCTAATTCTATAAAGTAAATTTGCAAGTCATTAACTAAACAACTACCTATATTCTATTCTAGACCTACCTGCAGACTTTCCAAATAATTTCCATTTATGTGAAAACATCGTAGTAGACAATGCAGAACCGTGCATAACACCAGGAGGAATATTTGAAAAATGTTCTATCGAAATTACGAGTACATGCGTAAGTTAAAAAATAAAATGAAATGTAGTTTGTAAATCAAACAAAACTAACAACAGATACTTGTGTTAATAGGTTATTTCAGGTGAAGATGCTGGTAGTCCAATGGTAGTATCTGATGACAAACTAATCGGGATTATTTACGAAAAGCAAAACAGCTATCAAGAACGTGTTGGAACCAATCGCTATAAGATTGATTATATTTCATTTAGAAAAGAAGATGTTGGCTGGATAAACGCAAACATTAATCCCAAAGAACCTACAGATTACCTATGGCATGCTGTTATTAAGGATGACAATAATTTTGTCCAAGGTGCCTTGATCGATAAACAATGGGTTTTAACATCTGGTGCAGCTGTGAAAAGGTATTTAAATTTATAATCAAAAAGTCGAAAGTCCTTTAATATAAAAAAAAATGTTAACTATTACAGTATGATCAAAGGAAAAATAAGAATCAAAATTGAAGATGTCGCTGATTATGAAGCAGAAACGATAGTATACCAAGATGTTGCTGGTGAAGATGGTATTGCCCTAATAAAACTGAATAAAAAAAGTATAATAAGATTGGTCTCTCCCTTATTTTTTTTCATTTCAATTAATCATTTTTATAATTCTAGTTGATTCCGGCACACCAATTGACTTTACAGCTGAAAAAGTAGCACTTGATCAACAATTTGATATGTCAACATTTAAGAAAAACAAAGAAGGTATGTTTTTTTGTCTAATTCTATAAAGTAAATTTGCAAGTCATTAACTAAACAACTACCTATATTCTATTCTAGACCTACCTGCAGACTTTCCAAATAATTTCCATTTATGTGAAAACATCGTAGTAGACAATGCAGAACCGTGCATAACACCAGGAGGAATATTTGAAAAATGTTCTATCGAAATTACGAGTACATGCGTAAGTTAAAAAATAAAATGAAATGTAGTTTGTAAATCAAACAAAACTAACAACAGATACTTGTGTTAATAGGTTATTTCAGGTGAAGATGCTGGTAGTCCAATGGTAGTATCTGATGACAAACTAATCGGGATTATTTACGAAAAGCAAAACAGCTATCAAGAACGTGTTGGAACCAATCGCTATAAGATTGATTATATTTCATTTAGAAAAGAAGATGTTGGCTGGATAAACGCAAACATTAATCCCAAAGAACCTACAGATTACCTATGGCATGCTGTTATTAAGGATGACAATAATTTTGTCCAAGGTGCCTTGATCGATAAACAATGGGTTTTAACATCTGGTGCAGCTGTGAAAAGGTATTTAAATTTATAATCAAAAAGTCGAAAGTCCTTTAATATAAAAAAAAATGTTAACTATTACAGTATGATCAAAGGAAAAATAAGAATCAAAATTGAAGATGTCGCTGATTATGAAGCAGAAACGATAGTATACCAAGATGTTGCTGGTGAAGATGGTATTGCCCTAATAAAACTGAATAAAAAAAGTATAATAAGATTGGTCTCTCCCTTATTTTTTTTCATTTCAATTAATCATTTTTATAATTCTAGTTGATTCCGGGACACCAATTGACTTTACAGCTGAAAAAGTAGCACTTGATCAACAATTTGATATGTCAACATTTAAGAAAAACAAAGAAGGTATGTTTTTTTGTCTAATTCTATAAAGTAAATTTGCAAGTCATTAACTAAACAACTACCTATATTCTATTCTAGACCTACCTGCAGACTTTCCAAATAATTTCCATTTATGTGAAAACATCGTAGTAGACAATGCAGAACCGTGCATAACACCAGGAGGAATATTTGAAAAATGTTCTATCGAAATTACGAGTACATGCGTAAGTTAAAAAATAAAATGAAATGTAGTTTGTAAATCAAACAAAACTAACAACAGATACTTGTGTTAATAGGTTATTTCAGGTGAAGATGCTGGTAGTCCAATGGTAGTATCTGATGACAAACTAATCGGGATTATTTACGAAAAGCAAAACAGCTATCAAGAACGTGTTGGAACCAATCGCTATAAGATTGATTATATTTCATTTAGAAAAGAAGATGTTGGCTGGATAAACGCAAACATTAATCCCAAAGAACCTACAGATTACCTATGGCATGCTGTTATTAAGGATGACAATAATTTTGTCCAAGGTGCCTTGATCGATAAACAATGGGTTTTAACATCTGGTGCAGCTGTGAAAAGGTATTTAAATTTATAATCGAAAAGTCGAAAGTCCTTTAATATAAAAAAAAATGTTAACTATTACAGTATGATCAAAGGAAAAATAAGAATCAAAATTGAAGATGTCGCTGATTATGAAGCAGAAACGATAGTATACCAAGATGTTGCTGGTGAAGATGGTATTGCCCTAATAAAACTGAATAAAAAAAGTATAATAAGATTGGTCTCTCCCTTATTTTTTTTCATTTCAATTAATCATTTTTATAATTCTAGTTGATTCCGGCACACCAATTGACTTTACAGCTGAAAAAGTAGCACTTGATCAACAATTTGATATGTCAACATTTAAGAAAAACAAAGAAGGTATGTTTTTTTGTCTAATTCTATAAAGTAAATTTGCAAGTCATTAACTAAACAACTACCTATATTCTATTCTAGACCTACCTGCAGACTTTCCAAATAATTTCCATTTATGTGAAAACATCGTAGTAGACAATGCAGAACCGTGCATAACACCAGGAGGAATATTTGAAAAATGTTCTATCGAAATTACGAGTACATGCGTAAGTTAAAAAATAAAATGAAATGTAGTTTGTAAATCAAACAAAACTAACAACAGATACTTGTGTTAATAGGTTATTTCAGGTGAAGATGCTGGTAGTCCAATGGTAGTATCTGATGACAAACTAATCGGGATTATTTACGAAAAGCAAAACAGCTATCAAGAACGTGTTGGAACCAATCGCTATAAGATTGATTATATTTCATTTAGAAAAGAAGATGTTGGCTGGATAAACGCAAACATTAATCCCAAAGAACCTACAGATTACCTATGGCATGCTGTTATTAAGGATGACAATAATTTTGTCCAAGGTGCCTTGATCGATAAACAATGGGTTTTAACATCTGGTGCAGCTGTGAAAAGGTATTTAAATTTATAATCAAAAAGTCGAAAGTCCTTTAATATAAAAAAAAATGTTAACTATTACAGTATGATCAAAGGAAAAATAAGAATCAAAATTGAAGATGTCGCTGATTATGAAGCAGAAACGATAGTATACCAAGATGTTGCTGGTGAAGATGGTATTGCCCTAATAAAACTGAATAAAAAAAGTATAATAAGATTGGTCTCTCCCTTATTTTTTTTCATTTCAATTAATCATTTTTATAATTCTAGTTGATTCCGGCACACCAATTGACTTTACAGCTGAAAAAGTAGCACTTGATCAACAATTTGATATGTCAACATTTAAGAAAAACAAAGAAGGTATGTTTTTTTGTCTAATTCTATAAAGTAAATTTGCAAGTCATTAACTAAACAACTACCTATATTCTATTCTAGACCTACCTGCAGACTTTCCAAATAATTTCCATTTATGTGAAAACATCGTAGTAGACAATGCAGAACCGTGCATAACACCAGGAGGAATATTTGAAAAATGTTCTATCGAAATTACGAGTACATGCGTAAGTTAAAAAATAAAATGAAATGTAGTTTGTAAATCAAACAAAACTAACAACAGATACTTGTGTTAATAGGTTATTTCAGGTGAAGATGCTGGTAGTCCAATGGTAGTATCTGATGACAAACTAATCGGGATTATTTACGAAAAGCAAAACAGCTATCAAGAACGTGTTGGAACCAATCGCTATAAGATTGATTATATTTCATTTAGAAAAGAAGATGTTGGCTGGATAAACGCAAACATTAATCCCAAAGAACCTACAGATTACCTATGGCATGCTGTTATTAAGGATGACAATAATTTTGTCCAAGGTGCCTTGATCGATAAACAATGGGTTTTAACATCTGGTGCAGCTGTGAAAAGGTATTTAAATTTATAATCAAAAAGTCGAAAGTCCTTTAATATAAAAAAAAATGTTAACTATTACAGTATGATCAAAGGAAAAATAAGAATCAAAATTGAAGATGTCGCTGATTATGAAGCAGAAACGATAGTATACCAAGATGTTGCTGGTGAAGATGGTATTGCCCTAATAAAACTGAATAAAAAAAGTATAATAAGATTGGTCTCTCCCTTATTTTTTTTCATTTCAATTAATCATTTTTATAATTCTAGTTGATTCCGGCACACCAATTGACTTTACAGCTGAAAAAGTAGCACTTGATCAACAATTTGATATGTCAACATTTAAGAAAAACAAAGAAGGTATGTTTTTTTGTCTAATTCTATAAAGTAAATTTGCAAGTCATTAACTAAACAACTACCTATATTCTATTCTAGACCTACCTGCAGACTTTCCAAATAATTTCCATTTATGTGAAAACATCGTAGTAGACAATGCAGAACCGTGCATAACACCAGGAGGAATATTTGAAAAATGTTCTATCGAAATTACGAGTACATGCGTAAGTTAAAAAATAAAATGAAATGTAGTTTGTAAATCAAACAAAACTAACAACAGATACTTGTGTTAATAGGTTATTTCAGGTGAAGATGCTGGTAGTCCAATGGTAGTATCTGATGACAAACTAATCGGGATTATTTACGAAAAGCAAAACAGCTATCAAGAACGTGTTGGAACCAATCGCTATAAGATTGATTATATTTCATTTAGAAAAGAAGATGTTGGCTGGATAAACGCAAACATTAATCCCAAAGAACCTACAGATTACCTATGGCATGCTGTTATTAAGGATGACAATAATTTTGTCCAAGGTGCCTTGATCGATAAACAATGGGTTTTAACATCTGGTGCAGCTGTGAAAAGGTATTTAAATTTATAATCAAAAAGTCGAAAGTCCTTTAATATAAAAAAAAATGTTAACTATTACAGTATGATCAAAGGAAAAATAAGAATCAAAATTGAAGATGTCGCTGATTATGAAGCAGAAACGATAGTATACCAAGATGTTGCTGGTGAAGATGGTATTGCCCTAATAAAACTGAATAAAAAAAGTATAATAAGATTGGTCTCTCCCTTATTTTTTTTCATTTCAATTAATCATTTTTATAATTCTAGTTGATTCCGGCACACCAATTGACTTTACAGCTGAAAAAGTAGCACTTGATCAACAATTTGATATGTCAACATTTAAGAAAAACAAAGAAGGTATGTTTTTTTGTCTAATTCTATAAAGTAAATTTGCAAGTCATTAACTAAACAACTACCTATATTCTATTCTAGACCTACCTGCAGACTTTCCAAATAATTTCCATTTATGTGAAAACATCGTAGTAGACAATGCAGAACCGTGCATAACACCAGGAGGAATATTTGAAAAATGTTCTATCGAAATTACGAGTACATGCGTAAGTTAAAAAATAAAATGAAATGTAGTTTGTAAATCAAACAAAACTAACAACAGATACTTGTGTTAATAGGTTATTTCAGGTGAAGATGCTGGTAGTCCAATGGTAGTATCTGATGACAAACTAATCGGGATTATTTACGAAAAGCAAAACAGCTATCAAGAACGTGTTGGAACCAATCGCTATAAGATTGATTATATTTCATTTAGAAAAGAAGATGTTGGCTGGATAAACGCAAACATTAATCCCAAAGAACCTACAGATTACCTATGGCATGCTGTTATTAAGGATGACAATAATTTTGTCCAAGGTGCCTTGATCGATAAACAATGGGTTTTAACATCTGGTGCAGCTGTGAAAAGGTATTTAAATTTATAATCGAAAAGTCGAAAGTCCTTTAATATAAAAAAAAATGTTAACTATTACAGTATGATCAAAGGAAAAATAAGAATCAAAATTGAAGATGTCGCTGATTATGAAGCAGAAACGATAGTATACCAAGATGTTGCTGGTGAAGATGGTATTGCCCTAATAAAACTGAATAAAAAAAGTATAATAAGATTGGTCTCTCCCTTATTTTTTTTCATTTCAATTAATCATTTTTATAATTCTAGTTGATTCCGGCACACCAATTGACTTTACAGCTGAAAAAGTAGCACTTGATCAACAATTTGATATGTCAACATTTAAGAAAAACAAAGAAGGTATGTTTTTTTGTCTAATTCTATAAAGTAAATTTGCAAGTCATTAACTAAACAACTACCTATATTCTATTCTAGACCTACCTGCAGACTTTCCAAATAATTTCCATTTATGTGAAAACATCGTAGTAGACAATGCAGAACCGTGCATAACACCAGGAGGAATATTTGAAAAATGTTCTATCGAAATTACGAGTACATGCGTAAGTTAAAAAATAAAATGAAATGTAGTTTGTAAATCAAACAAAACTAACAACAGATACTTGTGTTAATAGGTTATTTCAGGTGAAGATGCTGGTAGTCCAATGGTAGTATCTGATGACAAACTAATCGGGATTATTTACGAAAAGCAAAACAGCTATCAAGAACGTGTTGGAACCAATCGCTATAAGATTGATTATATTTCATTTAGAAAAGAAGATGTTGGCTGGATAAACGCAAACATTAATCCCAAAGAACCTACAGATTACCTATGGCATGCTGTTATTAAGGATGACAATAATTTTGTCCAAGGTGCCTTGATCGATAAACAATGGGTTTTAACATCTGGTGCAGCTGTGAAAAGGTATTTAAATTTATAATCAAAAAGTCGAAAGTCCTTTAATATAAAAAAAAATGTTAACTATTACAGTATGATCAAAGGAAAAATAAGAATCAAAATTGAAGATGTCGCTGATTATGAAGCAGAAACGATAGTATACCAAGATGTTGCTGGTGAAGATGGTATTGCCCTAATAAAACTGAATAAAAAAAGTATAATAAGATTGGTCTCTCCCTTATTTTTTTTCATTTCAATTAATCATTTTTATAATTCTAGTTGATTCCGGCACACCAATTGACTTTACAGCTGAAAAAGTAGCACTTGATCAACAATTTGATATGTCAACATTTAAGAAAAACAAAGAAGGTATGTTTTTTTGTCTAATTCTATAAAGTAAATTTGCAAGTCATTAACTAAACAACTACCTATATTCTATTCTAGACCTACCTGCAGACTTTCCAAATAATTTCCATTTATGTGAAAACATCGTAGTAGACAATGCAGAACCGTGCATAACACCAGGAGGAATATTTGAAAAATGTTCTATCGAAATTACGAGTACATGCGTAAGTTAAAAAATAAAATGAAATGTAGTTTGTAAATCAAACAAAACTAACAACAGATACTTGTGTTAATAGGTTATTTCAGGTGAAGATGCTGGTAGTCCAATGGTAGTATCTGATGACAAACTAATCGGGATTATTTACGAAAAGCAAAACAGCTATCAAGAACGTGTTGGAACCAATCGCTATAAGATTGATTATATTTCATTTAGAAAAGAAGATGTTGGCTGGATAAACGCAAACATTAATCCCAAAGAACCTACAGATTACCTATGGCATGCTGTTATTAAGGATGACAATAATTTTGTCCAAGGTGCCTTGATCGATAAACAATGGGTTTTAACATCTGGTGCAGCTGTGAAAAGGTATTTAAATTTATAATCAAAAAGTCGAAAGTCCTTTAATATAAAAAAAAATGTTAACTATTACAGTATGATCAAAGGAAAAATAAGAATCAAAATTGAAGATGTCGCTGATTATGAAGCAGAAACGATAGTATACCAAGATGTTGCTGGTGAAGATGGTATTGCCCTAATAAAACTGAATAAAAAAAGTATAATAAGATTGGTCTCTCCCTTATTTTTTTTCATTTCAATTAATCATTTTTATAATTCTAGTTGATTCCGGCACACCAATTGACTTTACAGCTGAAAAAGTAGCACTTGATCAACAATTTGATATGTCAACATTTAAGAAAAACAAAGAAGGTATGTTTTTTTGTCTAATTCTATAAAGTAAATTTGCAAGTCATTAACTAAACAACTACCTATATTCTATTCTAGACCTACCTGCAGACTTTCCAAATAATTTCCATTTATGTGAAAACATCGTAGTAGACAATGCAGAACCGTGCATAACACCAGGAGGAATATTTGAAAAATGTTCTATCGAAATTACGAGTACATGCGTAAGTTAAAAAATAAAATGAAATGTAGTTTGTAAATCAAACAAAACTAACAACAGATACTTGTGTTAATAGGTTATTTCAGGTGAAGATGCTGGTAGTCCAATGGTAGTATCTGATGACAAACTAATCGGGATTATTTACGAAAAGCAAAACAGCTATCAAGAACGTGTTGGAACCAATCGCTATAAGATTGATTATATTTCATTTAGAAAAGAAGATGTTGGCTGGATAAACGCAAACATTAATCCCAAAGAACCTACAGATTACCTATGGCATGCTGTTATTAAGGATGACAATAATTTTGTCCAAGGTGCCTTGATCGATAAACAATGGGTTTTAACATCTGGTGCAGCTGTGAAAAGGTATTTAAATTTATAATCAAAAAGTCGAAAGTCCTTTAATATAAAAAAAAATGTTAACTATTACAGTATGATCAAAGGAAAAATAAGAATCAAAATTGAAGATGTCGCTGATTATGAAGCAGAAACGATAGTATACCAAGATGTTGCTGGTGAAGATGGTATTGCCATAATAAAACTGAATAAAAAAAGTATAATAAGATTGGTCTCTCCCTTATTTTTTTTCATTTCAATTAATCATTTTTATAATTCTAGTTGATTCCGGCACACCAATTGACTTTACAGCTGAAAAAGTAGCACTTGATCAACAATTTGATATGTCAACATTTAAGAAAAACAAAGAAGGTATGTTTTTTTGTCTAATTCTATAAAGTAAATTTGCAAGTCATTAACTAAACAACTACCTATATTCTATTCTAGACCTACCTGCAGACTTTCCAAATAATTTCCATTTATGTGAAAACATCGTAGTAGACAATGCAGAACCGTGCATAACACCAGGAGGAATATTTGAAAAATGTTCTATCGAAATTACGAGTACATGCGTAAGTTAAAAAATAAAATGAAATGTAGTTTGTAAATCAAACAAAACTAACAACAGATACTTGTGTTAATAGGTTATTTCAGGTGAAGATGCTGGTAGTCCAATGGTAGTATCTGATGACAAACTAATCGGGATTATTTACGAAAAGCAAAACAGCTATCAAGAACGTGTTGGAACCAATCGCTATAAGATTGATTATATTTCATTTAGAAAAGAAGATGTTGGCTGGATAAACGCAAACATTAATCCCAAAGAACCTACAGATTACCTATGGCATGCTGTTATTAAGGATGACAATAATTTTGTCCAAGGTGCCTTGATCGATAAACAATGGGTTTTAACATCTGGTGCAGCTGTGAAAAGGTATTTAAATTTATAATCAAAAAGTCGAAAGTCCTTTAATATAAAAAAAAATGTTAACTATTACAGTATGATCAAAGGAAAAATAAGAATCAAAATTGAAGATGTCGCTGATTATGAAGCAGAAACGATAGTATACCAAGATGTTGCTGGTGAAGATGGTATTGCCCTAATAAAACTGAATAAAAAAAGTATAATAAGATTGGTCTCTCCCTTATTTTTTTTCATTTCAATTAATCATTTTTATAATTCTAGTTGATTCCGGGACACCAATTGACTTTACAGCTGAAAAAGTAGCACTTGATCAACAATTTGATATGTCAACATTTAAGAAAAACAAAGAAGGTATGTTTTTTTGTCTAATTCTATAAAGTAAATTTGCAAGTCATTAACTAAACAACTACCTATATTCTATTCTAGACCTACCTGCAGACTTTCCAAATAATTTCCATTTATGTGAAAACATCGTAGTAGACAATGCAGAACCGTGCATAACACCAGGAGGAATATTTGAAAAATGTTCTATCGAAATTACGAGTACATGCGTAAGTTAAAAAATAAAATGAAATGTAGTTTGTAAATCAAACAAAACTAACAACAGATACTTGTGTTAATAGGTTATTTCAGGTGAAGATGCTGGTAGTCCAATGGTAGTATCTGATGACAAACTAATCGGGATTATTTACGAAAAGCAAAACAGCTATCAAGAACGTGTTGGAACCAATCGCTATAAGATTGATTATATTTCATTTAGAAAAGAAGATGTTGGCTGGATAAACGCAAACATTAATCCCAAAGAACCTACAGATTACCTATGGCATGCTGTTATTAAGGATGACAATAATTTTGTCCAAGGTGCCTTGATCGATAAACAATGGGTTTTAACATCTGGTGCAGCTGTGAAAAGGTATTTAAATTTATAATCAAAAAGTCGAAAGTCCTTTAATATAAAAAAAAATGTTAACTATTACAGTATGATCAAAGGAAAAATAAGAATCAAAATTGAAGATGTCGCTGATTATGAAGCAGAAACGATAGTATACCAAGATGTTGCTGGTGAAGATGGTATTGCCCTAATAAAACTGAATAAAAAAAGTATAATAAGATTGGTCTCTCCCTTATTTTTTTTCATTTCAATTAATCATTTTTATAATTCTAGTTGATTCCGGCACACCAATTGACTTTACAGCTGAAAAAGTAGCACTTGATCAACAATTTGATATGTCAACATTTAAGAAAAACAAAGAAGGTATGTTTTTTTGTCTAATTCTATAAAGTAAATTTGCAAGTCATTAACTAAACAACTACCTATATTCTATTCTAGACCTACCTGCAGACTTTCCAAATAATTTCCATTTATGTGAAAACATCGTAGTAGACAATGCAGAACCGTGCATAACACCAGGAGGAATATTTGAAAAATGTTCTATCGAAATTACGAGTACATGCGTAAGTTAAAAAATAAAATGAAATGTAGTTTGTAAATCAAACAAAACTAACAACAGATACTTGTGTTAATAGGTTATTTCAGGTGAAGATGCTGGTAGTCCAATGGTAGTATCTGATGACAAACTAATCGGGATTATTTACGAAAAGCAAAACAGCTATCAAGAACGTGTTGGAACCAATCGCTATAAGATTGATTATATTTCATTTAGAAAAGAAGATGTTGGCTGGATAAACGCAAACATTAATCCCAAAGAACCTACAGATTACCTATGGCATGCTGTTATTAAGGATGACAATAATTTTGTCCAAGGTGCCTTGATCGATAAACAATGGGTTTTAACATCTGGTGCAGCTGTGAAAAGGTATTTAAATTTATAATCAAAAAGTCGAAAGTCCTTTAATATAAAAAAAAATGTTAACTATTACAGTATGATCAAAGGAAAAATAAGAATCAAAATTGAAGATGTCGCTGATTATGAAGCAGAAACGATAGTATACCAAGATGTTGCTGGTGAAGATGGTATTGCCCTAATAAAACTGAATAAAAAAAGTATAATAAGATTGGTCTCTCCCTTATTTTTTTTCATTTCAATTAATCATTTTTATAATTCTAGTTGATTCCGGCACACCAATTGACTTTACAGCTGAAAAAGTAGCACTTGATCAACAATTTGATATGTCAACATTTAAGAAAAACAAAGAAGGTATGTTTTTTTGTCTAATTCTATAAAGTAAATTTGCAAGTCATTAACTAAACAACTACCTATATTCTATTCTAGACCTACCTGCAGACTTTCCAAATAATTTCCATTTATGTGAAAACATCGTAGTAGACAATGCAGAACCGTGCATAACACCAGGAGGAATATTTGAAAAATGTTCTATCGAAATTACGAGTACATGCGTAAGTTAAAAAATAAAATGAAATGTAGTTTGTAAATCAAACAAAACTAACAACAGATACTTGTGTTAATAGGTTATTTCAGGTGAAGATGCTGGTAGTCCAATGGTAGTATCTGATGACAAACTAATCGGGATTATTTACGAAAAGCAAAACAGCTATCAAGAACGTGTTGGAACCAATCGCTATAAGATTGATTATATTTCATTTAGAAAAGAAGATGTTGGCTGGATAAACGCAAACATTAATCCCAAAGAACCTACAGATTACCTATGGCATGCTGTTATTAAGGATGACAATAATTTTGTCCAAGGTGCCTTGATCGATAAACAATGGGTTTTAACATCTGGTGCAGCTGTGAAAAGGTATTTAAATTTATAATCAAAAAGTCGAAAGTCCTTTAATATAAAAAAAAATGTTAACTATTACAGTATGATCAAAGGAAAAATAAGAATCAAAATTGAAGATGTCGCTGATTATGAAGCAGAAACGATAGTATACCAAGATGTTGCTGGTGAAGATGGTATTGCCCTAATAAAACTGAATAAAAAAAGTATAATAAGATTGGTCTCTCCCTTATTTTTTTTCATTTCAATTAATCATTTTTATAATTCTAGTTGATTCCGGGACACCAATTGACTTTACAGCTGAAAAAGTAGCACTTGATCAACAATTTGATATGTCAACATTTAAGAAAAACAAAGAAGGTATGTTTTTTTGTCTAATTCTATAAAGTAAATTTGCAAGTCATTAACTAAACAACTACCTATATTCTATTCTAGACCTACCTGCAGACTTTCCAAATAATTTCCATTTATGTGAAAACATCGTAGTAGACAATGCAGAACCGTGCATAACACCAGGAGGAATATTTGAAAAATGTTCTATCGAAATTACGAGTACATGCGTAAGTTAAAAAATAAAATGAAATGTAGTTTGTAAATCAAACAAAACTAACAACAGATACTTGTGTTAATAGGTTATTTCAGGTGAAGATGCTGGTAGTCCAATGGTAGTATCTGATGACAAACTAATCGGGATTATTTACGAAAAGCAAAACAGCTATCAAGAACGTGTTGGAACCAATCGCTATAAGATTGATTATATTTCATTTAGAAAAGAAGATGTTGGCTGGATAAACGCAAACATTAATCCCAAAGAACCTACAGATTACCTATGGCATGCTGTTATTAAGGATGACAATAATTTTGTCCAAGGTGCCTTGATCGATAAACAATGGGTTTTAACATCTGGTGCAGCTGTGAAAAGGTATTTAAATTTATAATCGAAAAGTCGAAAGTCCTTTAATATAAAAAAAAATGTTAACTATTACAGTATGATCAAAGGAAAAATAAGAATCAAAATTGAAGATGTCGCTGATTATGAAGCAGAAACGATAGTATACCAAGATGTTGCTGGTGAAGATGGTATTGCCCTAATAAAACTGAATAAAAAAAGTATAATAAGATTGGTCTCTCCCTTATTTTTTTTCATTTCAATTAATCATTTTTATAATTCTAGTTGATTCCGGCACACCAATTGACTTTACAGCTGAAAAAGTAGCACTTGATCAACAATTTGATATGTCAACATTTAAGAAAAACAAAGAAGGTATGTTTTTTTGTCTAATTCTATAAAGTAAATTTGCAAGTCATTAACTAAACAACTACCTATATTCTATTCTAGACCTACCTGCAGACTTTCCAAATAATTTCCATTTATGTGAAAACATCGTAGTAGACAATGCAGAACCGTGCATAACACCAGGAGGAATATTTGAAAAATGTTCTATCGAAATTAGGAGTACATGCGTAAGTTAAAAAATAAAATGAAATGTAGTTTGTAAATCAAACAAAACTAACAACAGATACTTGTGTTAATAGGTTATTTCAGGTGAAGATGCTGGTAGTCCAATGGTAGTATCTGATGACAAACTAATCGGGATTATTTACGAAAAGCAAAACAGCTATCAAGAACGTGTTGGAACCAATCGCTATAAGATTGATTATATTTCATTTAGAAAAGAAGATGTTGGCTGGATAAACGCAAACATTAATCCCAAAGAACCTACAGATTACCTATGGCATGCTGTTATTAAGGATGACAATAATTTTGTCCAAGGTGCCTTGATCGATAAACAATGGGTTTTAACATCTGGTGCAGCTGTGAAAAGGTATTTAAATTTATAATCAAAAAGTCGAAAGTCCTTTAATATAAAAAAAAATGTTAACTATTACAGTATGATCAAAGGAAAAATAAGAATCAAAATTGAAGATGTCGCTGATTATGAAGCAGAAACGATAGTATACCAAGATGTTGCTGGTGAAGATGGTATTGCCCTAATAAAACTGAATAAAAAAAGTATAATAAGATTGGTCTCTCCCTTATTTTTTTTCATTTCAATTAATCATTTTTATAATTCTAGTTGATTCCGGCACACCAATTGACTTTACAGCTGAAAAAGTAGCACTTGATCAACAATTTGATATGTCAACATTTAAGAAAAACAAAGAAGGTATGTTTTTTTGTCTAATTCTATAAAGTAAATTTGCAAGTCATTAACTAAACAACTACCTATATTCTATTCTAGACCTACCTGCAGACTTTCCAAATAATTTCCATTTATGTGAAAACATCGTAGTAGACAATGCAGAACCGTGCATAACACCAGGAGGAATATTTGAAAAATGTTCTATCGAAATTAGGAGTACATGCGTAAGTTAAAAAATAAAATGAAATGTAGTTTGTAAATCAAACAAAACTAACAACAGATACTTGTGTTAATAGGTTATTTCAGGTGAAGATGCTGGTAGTCCAATGGTAGTATCTGATGACAAACTAATCGGGATTATTTACGAAAAGCAAAACAGCTATCAAGAACGTGTTGGAACCAATCGCTATAAGATTGATTATATTTCATTTAGAAAAGAAGATGTTGGCTGGATAAACGCAAACATTAATCCCAAAGAACCTACAGATTACCTATGGCATGCTGTTATTAAGGATGACAATAATTTTGTCCAAGGTGCCTTGATCGATAAACAATGGGTTTTAACATCTGGTGCAGCTGTGAAAAGGTATTTAAATTTATAATCAAAAAGTCGAAAGTCCTTTAATATAAAAAAAAATGTTAACTATTACAGTATGATCAAAGGAAAAATAAGAATCAAAATTGAAGATGTCGCTGATTATGAAGCAGAAACGATAGTATACCAAGATGTTGCTGGTGAAGATGGTATTGCCCTAATAAAACTGAATAAAAAAAGTATAATAAGATTGGTCTCTCCCTTATTTTTTTTCATTTCAATTAATCATTTTTATAATTCTAGTTGATTCCGGCACACCAATTGACTTTACAGCTGAAAAAGTAGCACTTGATCAACAATTTGATATGTCAACATTTAAGAAAAACAAAGAAGGTATGTTTTTTTGTCTAATTCTATATAGTAAATTTGCAAGTCATTAACTAAACAACTACCTATATTCTATTCTAGACCTACCTGCAGACTTTCCAAATAATTTCCATTTATGTGAAAACATCGTAGTAGACAATGCAGAACCGTGCATAACACCAGGAGGAATATTTGAAAAATGTTCTATCGAAATTACGAGTACATGCGTAAGTTAAAAAATAAAATGAAATGTAGTTTGTAAATCAAACAAAACTAACAACAGATACTTGTGTTAATAGGTTATTTCAGGTGAAGATGCTGGTAGTCCAATGGTAGTATCTGATGACAAACTAATCGGGATTATTTACGAAAAGCAAAACAGCTATCAAGAACGTGTTGGAACCAATCGCTATAAGATTGATTATATTTCATTTAGAAAAGAAGATGTTGGCTGGATAAACGCAAACATTAATCCCAAAGAACCTACAGATTACCTATGGCATGCTGTTATTAAGGATGACAATAATTTTGTCCAAGGTGCCTTGATCGATAAACAATGGGTTTTAACATCTGGTGCAGCTGTGAAAAGGTATTTAAATTTATAATCAAAAAGTCGAAAGTCCTTTAATATAAAAAAAAATGTTAACTATTACAGTATGATCAAAGGAAAAATAAGAATCAAAATTGAAGATGTCGCTGATTATGAAGCAGAAACGATAGTATACCAAGATGTTGCTGGTGAAGATGGTATTGCCCTAATAAAACTGAATAAAAAAAGTATAATAAGATTGGTCTCTCCCTTATTTTTTTTCATTTCAATTAATCATTTTTATAATTCTAGTTGATTCCGGCACACCAATTGACTTTACAGCTGAAAAAGTAGCACTTGATCAACAATTTGATATGTCAACATTTAAGAAAAACAAAGAAGGTATGTTTTTTTGTCTAATTCTATAAAGTAAATTTGCAAGTCATTAACTAAACAACTACCTATATTCTATTCTAGACCTACCTGCAGACTTTCCAAATAATTTCCATTTATGTGAAAACATCGTAGTAGACAATGCAGAACCGTGCATAACACCAGGAGGAATATTTGAAAAATGTTCTATCGAAATTACGAGTACATGCGTAAGTTAAAAAATAAAATGAAATGTAGTTTGTAAATCAAACAAAACTAACAACAGATACTTGTGTTAATAGGTTATTTCAGGTGAAGATGCTGGTAGTCCAATGGTAGTATCTGATGACAAACTAATCGGGATTATTTACGAAAAGCAAAACAGCTATCAAGAACGTGTTGGAACCAATCGCTATAAGATTGATTATATTTCATTTAGAAAAGAAGATGTTGGCTGGATAAACGCAAACATTAATCCCAAAGAACCTACAGATTACCTATGGCATGCTGTTATTAAGGATGACAATAATTTTGTCCAAGGTGCCTTGATCGATAAACAATGGGTTTTAACATCTGGTGCAGCTGTGAAAAGGTATTTAAATTTATAATCAAAAAGTCGAAAGTCCTTTAATATAAAAAAAAATGTTAACTATTACAGTATGATCAAAGGAAAAATAAGAATCAAAATTGAAGATGTCGCTGATTATGAAGCAGAAACGATAGTATACCAAGATGTTGCTGGTGAAGATGGTATTGCCCTAATAAAACTGAATAAAAAAAGTATAATAAGATTGGTCTCTCCCTTATTTTTTTTCATTTCAATTAATCATTTTTATAATTCTAGTTGATTCCGGCACACCAATTGACTTTACAGCTGAAAAAGTAGCACTTGATCAACAATTTGATATGTCAACATTTAAGAAAAACAAAGAAGGTATGTTTTTTTGTCTAATTCTATAAAGTAAATTTGCAAGTCATTAACTAAACAACTACCTATATTCTATTCTAGACCTACCTGCAGACTTTCCAAATAATTTCCATTTATGTGAAAACATCGTAGTAGACAATGCAGAACCGTGCATAACACCAGGAGGAATATTTGAAAAATGTTCTATCGAAATTACGAGTACATGCGTAAGTTAAAAAATAAAATGAAATGTAGTTTGTAAATCAAACAAAACTAACAACAGATACTTGTGTTAATAGGTTATTTCAGGTGAAGATGCTGGTAGTCCAATGGTAGTATCTGATGACAAACTAATCGGGATTATTTACGAAAAGCAAAACAGCTATCAAGAACGTGTTGGAACCAATCGCTATAAGATTGATTATATTTCATTTAGAAAAGAAGATGTTGGCTGGATAAACGCAAACATTAATCCCAAAGAACCTACAGATTACCTATGGCATGCTGTTATTAAGGATGACAATAATTTTGTCCAAGGTGCCTTGATCGATAAACAATGGGTTTTAACATCTGGTGCAGCTGTGAAAAGGTATTTAAATTTATAATCAAAAAGTCGAAAGTCCTTTAATATAAAAAAAATGTTAACTATTACAGTATGATCAAAGGAAAAATAAGAATCAAAATTGAAGATGTCGCTGATTATGAAGCAGAAACGATAGTATACCAAGATGTTGCTGGTGAAGATGGTATTGCCCTAATAAAACTGAATAAAAAAAGTATAATAAGATTGGTCTCTCCCTTATTTTTTTTCATTTCAATTAATCATTTTTATAATTCTAGTTGATTCCGGCACACCAATTGACTTTACAGCTGAAAAAGTAGCACTTGATCAACAATTTTATATGTCAACATTTAAGAAAAACAAAGAAGGTATGTTTTTTTGTCTAATTCTATAAAGTAAATTTGCAAGTCATTAACTAAACAACTACCTATATTCTATTCTAGACCTACCTGCAGACTTTCCAAATAATTTCCATTTATGTGAAAACATCGTAGTAGACAATGCAGAACCGTGCATAACACCAGGAGGAATATTTGAAAAATGTTCTATCGAAATTACGAGTACATGCGTAAGTTAAAAAATAAAATGAAATGTAGTTTGTAAATCAAACAAAACTAACAACAGATACTTGTGTTAATAGGTTATTTCAGGTGAAGATGCTGGTAGTCCAATGGTAGTATCTGATGACAAACTAATCGGGATTATTTACGAAAAGCAAAACAGCTATCAAGAACGTGTTGGAACCAATCGCTATAAGATTGATTATATTTCATTTAGAAAAGAAGATGTTGGCTGGATAAACGCAAACATTAATCCCAAAGAACCTACAGATTACCTATGGCATGCTGTTATTAAGGATGACAATAATTTTGTCCAAGGTGCCTTGATCGATAAACAATGGGTTTTAACATCTGGTGCAGCTGTGAAAAGGTATTTAAATTTATAATCAAAAAGTCGAAAGTCCTTTAATATAAAAAAAAATGTTAACTATTACAGTATGATCAAAGGAAAAATAAGAATCAAAATTGAAGATGTCGCTGATTATGAAGCAGAAACGATAGTATACCAAGATGTTGCTGGTGAAGATGGTATTGCCCTAATAAAACTGAATAAAAAAAGTATAATAAGATTGGTCTCTCCCTTATTTTTTTTCATTTCAATTAATCATTTTTATAATTCTAGTTGATTCCGGCACACCAATTGACTTTACAGCTGAAAAAGTAGCACTTGATCAACAATTTGATATGTCAACATTTAAGAAAAACAAAGAAGGTATGTTTTTTTGTCTAATTCTATAAAGTAAATTTGCAAGTCATTAACTAAACAACTACCTATATTCTATTCTAGACCTACCTGCAGACTTTCCAAATAATTTCCATTTATGTGAAAACATCGTAGTAGACAATGCAGAACCGTGCATAACACCAGGAGGAATATTTGAAAAATGTTCTATCGAAATTACGAGTACATGCGTAAGTTAAAAAATAAAATGAAATGTAGTTTGTAAATCAAACAAAACTAACAACAGATACTTGTGTTAATAGGTTATTTCAGGTGAAGATGCTGGTAGTCCAATGGTAGTATCTGATGACAAACTAATCGGGATTATTTACGAAAAGCAAAACAGCTATCAAGAACGTGTTGGAACCAATCGCTATAAGATTGATTATATTTCATTTAGAAAAGAAGATGTTGGCTGGATAAACGCAAACATTAATCCCAAAGAACCTACAGATTACCTATGGCATGCTGTTATTAAGGATGACAATAATTTTGTCCAAGGTGCCTTGATCGATAAACAATGGGTTTTAACATCTGGTGCAGCTGTGAAAAGGTATTTAAATTTATAATCAAAAAGTCGAAAGTCCTTTAATATAAAAAAAAATGTTAACTATTACAGTATGATCAAAGGAAAAATAAGAATCAAAATTGAAGATGTCGCTGATTATGAAGCAGAAACGATAGTATACCAAGATGTTGCTGGTGAAGATGGTATTGCCCTAATAAAACTGAATAAAAAAAGTATAATAAGATTGGTCTCTCCCTTATTTTTTTTCATTTCAATTAATCATTTTTATAATTCTAGTTGATTCCGGCACACCAATTGACTTTACAGCTGAAAAAGTAGCACTTGATCAACAATTTGATATGTCAACATTTAAGAAAAACAAAGAAGGTATGTTTTTTTGTCTAATTCTATAAAGTAAATTTGCAAGTCATTAACTAAACAACTACCTATATTCTATTCTAGACCTACCTGCAGACTTTCCAAATAATTTCCATTTATGTGAAAACATCGTAGTAGACAATGCAGAACCGTGCATAACACCAGGAGGAATATTTGAAAAATGTTCTATCGAAATTACGAGTACATGCGTAAGTTAAAAAATAAAATGAAATGCTGTTTGTAAATCAAACAAAACTAACAACAGATACTTGTGATAATAGGCTATTTCAAGTGAAGATGCTGGTAGTCCAATGGTGGTAACTGATGACAAACTAATCGGGATTATTTACGAAAAGAAAAACAGCTATCAAGAACGTGTTGGAACCAATCGCTATAAGATTGATTATATTTCATTTAGAAAAGAAGATGTTGGCTGGATAAACGCAAACATTAATCCTAAAGAACCTACAAATTACCTATGGCATGCTGTTATCAAAGATGACAATAATTTTGTTCAAGGTGCCTTAATCGATAAACAATGGGTTTTAACATCTGGTGCAGCTGTGAAAAGGTATTTAAATTTATAATCAAAAAGTCAAAAGTCCTTTAACATAAAAAAATGTTAACTATTACAGACTGACCTTAGCAGAAATAAGAATCAAAATTCAAGATATTGATGATTATGAAGTAGGAACAATAGTATACCAAGATGTTCCTGGTCAAGATGGTATTGCCCTAATAAAACTGAATAAAGATGGTATAATAAGATTGGTCTCTCCTTTTTTTTATATCAATTAATCATATTTATAATTCTAGCTACGTCCGGCACACCGATTGACTTTACAGCTAAAACAGTACTTGATCAACAATTTGAAATGTCAACATTTAAGAAAACCAAAGGAGGTATGTTTTTATTTTCTATAATGTAAATTTGCAAGTCATTAACTAAACAACTACTTACATTCTATTCTAGATCCATTTGCAGACTTTCCAAGTAATTTCCATTTATGTAAAAACACCGTAGAGAATGTAGAATCGTGCGACACACAAGGAATATTTGAAAAATGTTCTATCGAAATTACGAGTACATGCGTAAGTTAAAAAATAAAATGAAATGCTGTTTGTAAATCAAACAAAACTAACAACAGATACTTGTGTGAATAGGCTATTTCAGATGAAGATGCTGGTAGTCCAATGGTGGTAACTGATGATGACAAACTAATCGGGATTATTTACGAAAAGCAAAACAGCTATCAAGAACGTGTTGGAACCAATCGCTATAAGATTGATTATATTTCATTTAGAAAAGAAGATGTTGGCTGGATAAACGCAAACATTAATCCTCAAGACCCTGCACAATACCCATGGCATGCTGTTATCAAAGATGACAATAATTTTATCCAAGGTGCCTTGATCGATAAACAATGGATTTTAACATCTGGTAAAGCTGTAGAAAGGTATTTTTAAAATTTTTAATTCATTATACAAAAACAATTTTAAAAACAGAGAAAAGTAAAAAAATCCTTAAATAATACTAATATTACAGTATGGAAAAAGGAAAAATAAAAGTCAAAATTGGAAAAGTTGAGTACGATGCGCATGAAGTAGTGTACCAAGATGAAACTAATAAAAAAAATGGTATTGCTTTAATACAACTAAGTAAAATAGGTAAAATAAATGTAGTCTCATTTTGTTTCGATTTTATTTAACAATTTTCGTAATTCTAGTTACTACCGTCACACCAATGGACTTTACATCTGAGTATCATAATATGGACATTAATACATTTGAAATGACAACAATTAGAATTAAAGACGGTACTTTTTTGTTACATTTTGTTTTTTTTTAAGTATTTTCACAATGCCCTAAAATTTTAATGTGTTTTCTAGATTCCTCTGACAGTTTTTACCTATGCGAAAACATGGTCAAAACCAAAATACCATGCACAACAAAAACAATATGTTCTCTAGAAATTGATAGTACCTGCGTAAGTTTGAATTAATAAATTACTCTTTGCAAAACAAATCTAATAAATATTTGCGTAAATAGGCTATTTCCGAAAGTGATGCTGGAAGTCCAATAATAATTGATGACAAACAAATCGGCATAATGTATGGAACGACTCCTCTAGAACGTATTGGAACCAATCATTACGCAATTGATTATAAGCCATTGACAAGTACTGACATTGAATGGATAAACAAAAATATAGATACCAAACAAGTTACAGAATACCCATGGCATGTTCTAATTAAAGATGACACTAAATTTGTCCAAGGTGCCTTGATCGATAAACAATGGATTTTAACATCTGGTAAAACTGTAGAAAGGTATTTTTAATTCATTATACAAAAACAATTTTAAAAAAATCCTTAAATTATACTAATATTACAGTATGGAAATAGAACAAATAAAAGTCAAAATTGGACGAGATGAGTATAATGCGCAAGAAGTAGTGTACCAAGATGAAACTAATGGTATTGCTTTGATACAACTAAGTACAGCAGGTAAAATAAATTTAGTCTCTTTTTGTTTCGATTTCATTTAACAATTTTCGTAATTCTAGTTCCTACCGCCACACTAATGGACTTTACATCTGATTATCATAATAAGGACATTAGTTCATTTGAAATGACAACAATTAGAAATAAAGATGGTAATTTTTTGTTACATTATGTTTTTTTTAAAAGTATTTTCACAATGTCCTAAAATTTTAATGTGTTTTCTAGATTCCTCTGCTAGTTTTTACCTATGCAAAAACACGGTCAAAACCAAAAAACCATGCACAACAGAAACAATATGTTCTCTAGAAATTGATAGTACCTGCGTAAGTTTGAATTAATAAATTATTCTTTGCGAAACAAATCTAATAAATATTTGCATAAATAGGCTATTTTGGATACTGACTCTGGTAGTCCAATGATAATTGCTAACAAACAAATGGGTATAATGTATGGAACGAAAGACACCACTCCTCAAGGACGTAGTGGAACCAATCACTATGCGATTAACTATATTCCATTTAGAATGGAAGATGTTTCATGGATTAATAATGCAATAAGTCGAGTTGATAATACTAAATTTAAATGGCATGCCCGTATTGAAATAACTGGAAACGCTGAAAACAAAAGCAAATATTATCAAGGGTCCCTAATTCATCCAGAGTGGGTACTAACATCTGCACAAGTTCTAAATAGGTATTAATCAAAAATGAAATATATTAAAATAAAACTGCTTTAAGTTAACGTCCTGTATTAATATTTATTTGTAATCAGACAATTCAACAAACTCAACATCCCATCTTCATCAGAAAGAAATAATAAAACAGACATTTACAGTAAATAAACGAAAAATAGAAACAAGTTACTAGGTAAAAAATATGATCTGGTTACTTATATGTTACCTAATAACTTGATTCTATGTTCTGTTTATTAACTATTAATGTCCATTTGTATCGGTTTTCCTTATAAAGACGTATGTTGAATACTTCCATTATTAATAAATATTAATGCAGAACTATTAACCAAATAAAATATATTTTAAGAGGAATCATCCGAGTAGAAAACCAAAAAAATAGTCAAATTTTAGGCTTGAATTGAAGAAAAACTGTTGAGCCGATTTGATTGCAATTTTGTTTACTAAAAAGTTCACGTTTTGGCTATATTTCATCTAGTGCGCAAACAATTTAAATAATTTTTTAATAATAATTATCATTATTTTAAAAAACGTTGTTTATTCAAAAGGATTTTGCGGTGGTCAGCTCCCCTCCGCCAGTTTTAATCAGTTTTGTCGATTCAGATATTTGATATAACTTTTTTTATACAAAATGGCGGCCAGTTTCACCAAAAGGTCAAATGTTAAACGAATTTTTGTACCTTTAAATTTAAATTTTAAAAAAGAAAAACTGGATCGTTACAAAAAGGAAAATTCAGACAAAATTTACAAATAAGCGAAATATTGTGTGTCCTCCGATTTTATCATTATTTACATTATTTGCGCACTAGAACATAATATGTAGCCAGAAGATGGACATTTTTAATAAACAAAATTGCATTCAAATCGACTTAGCAGTTTTTCTTCAATTCGAGATCTAAAGTTCGACTACCTTTTTGGCCGTCTACTTGAGATAATTTCCCCTTATTATAATTAGTTCTAAAAGATCTTCTATTATGTTAATATATTAATATTTTATAGTATTACAATCGATAAATTACAACTTATAATTAATGGTAAGACCTATAAAGTTACAAAATCTGAAAATGAAGATGGTATTGCCCTGTTGAAACTAGATAAAAGAGGTATGTAAATAAATAATTAATTTTCTACTATTATTCATAAAATTGGATTAATTTCAGTAAATGAACAAATAATTGCATATTTCTCTCTTGATATCGATTGGACTGAAAAACAATTTGATGTTGTAACATCGATAAAAGCAATTGAAGAAAATAATAAAGAGGATATTTATGAATTAAATATTTGTAACCAAAAAATAACTACATCTAGCAATTGTCCAGGCGTTGTAAATGAAATATGTGCCACCGTTGACAGTACATGCGTAAGTTTAACTATAATATAAAATATTTAGTATGATATCTAAAGCCCCTATACATATTTTTAGTTACACAATTTTTTTCAAATATTTTTAAATTATAATTTCTAATTTATTCAAAATACTCGTCTTTCTAACAAATTAATCATTCCTCGTTTAACTGTGTTAATATTTAATTAATATTATTATAATTACATTTGTAATTCTACAAATACATAGAAAAATAATTAATTAATTAATATTAATTAATTAATTTAATTTAATTAATTAATTTAATAATTTTATTTTAATAATAGTGTTTGTACAAGCGTATTTAACTTGACAGTTCAAAACACAAATTGTTTGTTGCACGAAAAAACGCGGGTCACTTTGCGCACTATTACACAACTCTAGCACAAAATCACCACATTATTAACTTTTGAGCACTTTCGCAACTCGTACGAATAGTTTATTAGTCGAACAACACTAGTTCACTTAACGCAGTCCAATATTTCACTGAACAAAGTCCATTTACGTCTCAACGTAGTCTATTCACGTCACAACGATAGCTCGCGACGGTAAATATCTTTTAGCATTCGAACAACACCAGTTCGATTCACGAAAGTTAATACACAACACTTTCTATAGCGTCTCACTATAAACTGTTGAATATTCTAACAAAAATGCTTAGTTGAACGACCACAGATCACTCTCTGAAATCTTAGCCTCAACTGCACCCCGCAATGAAGTACCATCTTTTATAAACTCGGTGGTGTGCTGCCATTGGCCGCAGTCACACAGTTGAATCAGCCAATCAGCGCGCTTGTATTTTCAGTTCGCAATCTCTATTCCGTCCGCGTTAGCCCAAAGTTTATAAATATAGGTACAACCGCGCGATCGCTTACCATTATCACACTAGCTTGCGGGCGAGAATTTAATGTCCGAACACATAGTATATAAAACTCTTTAGACACATTGTAAATATAGCCTGAATACTCTGGTTTCTGAGACATATTGAATATTCAAATATAAAATACACATTGTATATAAAAGATACATCGTACATTTATTTCTAAGACACATTGTATACAAACGCGCGCGCTCCATAAAATGGATACGTATATTAAATTTTCTTTAGATATTTTGTATATAAATTTTTTAGACACATTGTATATACGAGTTTAAGAAACACTGCATATTCATATATAAATATCACATTGTATATAAAAAAATTTAAATACATTCTTAAAAAACATTATGTATACCATAGCTTTTTTAAAACATATTGTACATAATTTTCTAAGGCACATCGTATATAATTGCATCTTCGTAAAATAATACGTAAAAATACATTACTTGTATACTCTTGTATTAAAAATATATAAATATTAAATAACTTTGAAAACATTAAATAATTTTTTTCGCTGAAATATTGAATTTCGTCTTCTAAAAAACAACAAAATTATATATACATACATACATACACAATTATGTCATGTACCGAAAAAAGAATGTGGCACAAAATTTTTCCATTATCTCAAAATCAGTTCCCTCAAAACATCTCTATATCCAGACAAACATCTTTAGCTTCATCCACATTTATAATACCTTTTATACATGCTCTTCTATTCCTACTATTTTGAAACTTCCACACATGCAAGCCACTCATCTCAATCATACACCACTCCAACTACTCATCGGATATCTAACTAACCTAAAACTTACATTAAACGCATTCGCCTCAAGATGTTCTCAAAAATCTTAACTGACTAACACCTCAACTTTTGCTACAACATTTTTTTTTTCACAATTTCACACTCATGATACACATAATCGTATATCGTACGCCCCGATTCCTTCTAGATACACCAACATTTAACCTCTCATTTAATGTCCAAAACAAATGAAAATAATAACAAATATTTTCTCTCTATATAGACCATATCGACCTCAGATATTGGCAGTCCCATAATAGAAACAGAAGATAGCGTTCAAAAACAAATTGGTATAATGTCATACAATACCGGCCGCCAAGAACGTAGCGGTATTATTAATATTGAAATTAATTTCATCCCATTAAAAGAAAAACATACTATCTGGATTGATGATCAAATAATAGCCCACGATCCTCAGCCATTCAAATGGCATGCTCGTATTCAAAATAAAGCCGGCGAATTAATTTCTCATGGTTCATTAATCGATAAACAATGGGTACTGACTTCTGCTGAGGCTATATCAAGGTAATTAAAACCAAAATGTTTATTATTTTAATTAATTTGCTAGCCCGGTAACTTTTGCTACATCCCACATTTCAAAGTATTCAACAATGTTTTGATGCCATGCGGCTCGAAGGACTAAATTTTACCTGCACATTTTTGACTAGATTCTCAACTGTTTTTAAAGTATTTTATTTGGCGTTTAACAGTATTTTATGCACTACTTTTGTTTTGTTTTGTTTAGTATTTATGTAATACTGGCAAAGTGGTCGATATATAGGTTTATGATATGAGTCTTATAGATGCAAAACTCACTATTTGCAAATTTTAAGTTCTGAGATATTTGCAAAAAACTGTTATAGCTAAATGTAATTCTATTTTGATGATGAAATCTTGTTACTAGATGGCAATACTTATTTAAAATCGTGAATCATTAGTTTTATACATTATTAATTCATACATAGTAACTGTTTGCTTTCCACCAATAAAATTTTTATTGGTGGAAAGTAAACAGTTACTTTTGCATCTAAACTATCAATACAAGTAGTGAGTTTTGCATCCAACACTAAATTTTAAAAAGTGTTTCTCATATTAAATACTGAGCTTTTTCTAACTAACCTAAATATCGTATTCCTTATAAAATTCTACGTCCAAATCGCGCAAAATCTCATTTTTCATTTTTTGTCGAATAGTAAGTTTTGCATCTATACGCCTCATATATACTTGTTTTAACAAAACATGGATTACTTAATTTACATCTTAATTATATTACAGTGAAGACTACCAATCATTAAAAGTAATAATTGCAAATATGGAATATACAGCAGTAAAGAAACAATTACCTAATACAGAAACAATAGGATCTATTGCATTATTACAACTACATAAAACTGGTAAGTATAAAATTAATGTTGAACAAAAATATGTTGCTTAATACTAATTTTATTTCAGTACCAGACAATGTTGCACCATTACCTTACGAAACTAGTAATAATGAATGGAAAAATGAAATTATGGATATGATAACTGCTAATTTTAAATCAGTAGAAAGTAATTCACAAATTCGATTTTACTAAAACTATAATTAAAAATTACATTTTTGTTTTTTTTTAGATGTGTATGATCTTGAAATATGTAATCTAGATGTAACAATTGATGACAATTGTAAAACCTGTGCTACAATATACACAAACTGCGTAAGTATTTCCTTTTTTTTTTGATAATGACGTAAATCTACTGACTTAACAGATGAACTATATTAATATTTTTTTTTGTTAATGACGTAAATCTACTATTAGAACAGATGAACTACACCAATATTATTTTGTTTCTTTGTTAATGACGTAAATCTACTGGACCTAACAAATAAACTACACTAATTTTTAATTTCATGTTCTTGTTCATAGACAATAGATGACGAAAATATTGGTAGTCCAATGATAGTTGATAATAAACAACATGGTATGCTATTAAATCGTGCTAAACAGAATAGTTACGCCGTGAATGAATACAAAATGTCCGTGATTCAATTAAAAGATGAAGAAATTGAATGGCTAAATAAAGCAACTGAAAGACCAACAGTTGCAATTGAAGACTATAAATGGCACGTCTATATTGAAGTGCAACAAAATGCTGTGAAAAAAACCTATTTTCAAGGCTCGTTAATTGGCGAAAAATGGGTTTTGACGGACGCCACTGCAATTGAAAGGTACCATAGTCATAGAAACGAACCTATATATATATATATATATATATATATATATATATATATATATACATCACGTTACAAAAAAAAACATATTTTTCAACTTTCTATAAAAAAATTGACTACGCCACTGCTAAATATAATAATTTTTTTCTGTTTCAGTTATAAAGATATAGATAAAAATAATAAAATTATAGTCAAATATGGAAGTAATGTCATTAATTCAGGCGCCAAAGAAAATGAAGTTAAAAATGTCAGAATATATAAAAATATTGCCTTGTTGGAATTAACAGACAAAATAAAAGGTAAGAAATATTTTATTTAACACCATTTACCCATAAGGGTGTGGCACAAATTTGTTCCACTATCCCGAAATCAGACAAGCAACTTTAACTTCATCTACATTTATAATACTTCTCCCATAGCATGATCTTCTACTCCTACTACTTGGAAACTTTACATTACTTTAAAGCATCCCCAAAAAACCTTACAACTAGCATTAACTTGTCTTTCAATTTCATCCTTCTTCAAAAAAACTAATAAAAATTCTAAATCTTTTCATTTTTTATTGAAATTTATTTCTACAGAAACCGAACTAGTTGGCACAGTAACATTCGTAGGTCGCGACAAACAATTGACAAACGAAAAAGTCCTAACAACCTCGTTTGACGAAAATTTAGACGCAATTATTAGACTAAAAATCTGCGATCAAAATGTTACTGAAACTGCAGAAGCAATCTACTCAAATAATACGTGTGTAAGTGGAAAAATATAAGTTCTTTTAGTGCCCTAAAAACAAAAACAAAATCACTTTTCTTTTTTTCTTTATATATAATTTAGGCCAAATCAAAATACCAAATGGGCAGTCCAGCCATAATAATATCAGACAATGGTGTCGCGAAACAAATTGGTATTCTATCATATTCGACGAAAATCGATGAAAATCCACCAACTAAAATAACTGACGAAGGCGGCCTTAGAATTCAGTTCACTCGGTTAACAACCAATGATATTGATTGGTTGAAAAATGAAATGGAACCATTAGATGTTAGCAAATATAAATGGCATGCTCGCATTCAAAATAAAAACGCGAAAAATCTATTCTATCAGGGTGCTTTAATTGATAAACAATGGATATTAACTACGAGGAAAACTATAGACAGGTAAATAAAAACGGTATTATAGTGAAATTTTTATTCAAATGGGGGATTTCAAAACAAATTAGAAATTTTCAATAATTGATTTACGTCTCTACATACTAACTGCTTTTAATCCGTTCCGTTGAACGATGAAAACACAATTACGTGTTTCATGGCTTGATTCAACCGAACTAGCTTGTTGCTTTCAACGTGCTATGTTTATGCATAGTTTTCCAACGTTTGAAAAAATTATAACTGTCAATCAATATAAATGGTAAAATTACGTGTTTCGTGGCTTGATTCAACCGAACTAGCTTGTTGCTTTCAACGTGCTGCTACGTTTATGCATAGTTTTCCAAAGTTTAAAAAATTATAACTGTCAATCAATATATAGTGAAATTTTTATTCAAATGGGATTCCAAAGCCAATTAGAAATTTTTAATAATTGACTTACGTCTCTACATACTAACTGACTTTTAATCTGTTCCGTTGAACGATGAAAACCCAATTACGTGTTTCGTGGCTTGATTCAACCGAACTAGCTTGTTGCTTTCAACGTGCTGCTACGTTTATGCATAGTTTTCCAACGTATAAAAAATTATAACTGTCAATCCAATATAAATGATAAGTGTGCTTTTATTTTTTACCCATATCTGACAAACCTAAACTCATATCCTAGCAACGAAAGAAAAAATTTATAATAATTGGTTTTTTTCTAAACGTCAAAGCCGTCAAAGTTTCGAGATTTTGTGCGATTTTGTGAGGTGAAAATTTTTACAGGGTATCATGTAACCGTAGTAAATGACTCATAGCTTTGAAATCCTATTTGAATAAAAATTTCACTATAGGTTGGTTCGATCTGTATTAATATTTATTTATTTGGCTGCTTTTGGCTAGAAATGTAAATATTTTCAAAAAAAGCTCCATGTTTGAATATGCAAAATGCTGTGGTGCCTACGTTGATGTATGGCAGTGAATGTTAGAACTAATGTAATCTAAACCTATTGCATTGGTGGTATTTACAGCTTAGTCAGCTACAATCATTTTACTTTACTTGGACATATAATAGTTTGCTTCATCAGTGTCTTGGAACATTGATCAAATGTCACCATACTGATAAATTTCTAAAAAGGGAAACGCGTGTCTATAGTTAACTGATGCCATAGCTTATATTGTGAAATTTTTGGGATAAATATATAATTATTTTTTTTCAGTGAAAATACGGAAAATCTACAAGTTTTCATTGCAAATAAAGAATATGGAGTAAGCAATAGTTATTACTCAACAGATCTTGCATTACTATCATTAAATACACAAGGTATGATAAAACAGTATTATTGTACACCTAATATATATATATATATATATATATATATATATATATATATATATATATATATATATATATAGGGTGTTCGTTTGATAAGTTAATATAGCCAATTAACATGGGAAATCGACCATATTCAAATTACTTTGAGAAATTACTATTAGGATCATTTAGATATTAAAAAAATAACAATGAATAAATACAAATAAAACCATTTATTATTATTTACCAATTATTTGAAAAATACATTTTAAATCAACTGTTTGACGACAACATTACTATTCATATAATTATTATATTCATATATATTCATATATTATACGATTTCCATTGTTCTGAGTTCAGTTATCCTGGGTTCGATTCCGAGCTGCTACCGACTTATTTTTACAAAATTATTTTTTACAAATATTTAAACTTTTTTTTTGTATTTGATCATTTTTATTTTTTAATATCTCTAAATATTCCTAATGATATATACATACATACACAATCACGCCATGTAACCAAATCAGGGTGTGGCACAAACTCTTTTCATCATCCCGAAATCAGTCGCCTCCAAACATTCCTATCCAGCACAAGCAACTTTCGCTTCATCCACATTCATAATTCCACTCTCATACATGCTCTTTTATTCCTAATGATAGTTTCTCGAAATTTAACTCGAGATAGAATTATTTCGTATTTTGGTCGATTTCCCTTGTTAATGTCCCCTATGTCAATCTTCCAAACGAACACCCCGTATATATATATATATATATATGTGTATCTTTTACAGTTTCCGATATCACGCCAATTGAGCTAAGAGCTGATAGTAACTGGAATGGGAAAACGATTAATTTGTTAACATCGAGAAATATAAATACAGGTATATATTTTATTATTCATGTATGAGATTGTTACGATTTTCGTTAACGTCATTGCATATTAGGCGAATAACAATTGCCATTAAATTTTTATATAATTTATTAAATAACCGTATAGATTGTCCGTGGCTTCTGGGTGAAATTAATTTTCTTGTACCAAGATTCAATTCTAGACAAAGTAATTTGTTTTACTGTACATCGAATAGAACTAATTTGTACATGAAATGTCCTATTTATAATATGTGTCACTTTTATAATGTAATAAGTAATGCTGTTGACATTAATTTTGAGTCAATTAATTCAATATGCAGAGTTGTTGGGAATGTTCTTATAGATTAATTTTTTTTTTCTTTTTTGTTTGTGCACTAATATTATAGTTATTTTTCTGTAATTGGGTATTCTACCTGTTGAAAAATAAATTATTATTATTATGAGAAGACAGAGAGTTTGTGCCATATCATTATCAAATGTAAATTTTGTTTTGTGTTTTCAGATACATTCGCTCTGCAATTGTGTGAACAAAAAGTAACGACCAAGGTTTGTTCAAATACGTATGGAACATGTGGATTAGTTGAAAGTGACTGCGTAAGTTTTTCTTTTCTAGATATATATATATATATATATATATATATATATATATATATATATATATACAGTGCAATATTTTTATCTCTGAACATATGAACAAATATAAATTTCCTATATTCAATTTTAAAAATAACACATCAATTGTATGGAGACATCCCTGGTAGTTATGTAACCAATCTTACATAATGTGACAGTTATTTGAAAAAGTTGAACTACTTTCAACAAAATATTTAGAAAGCATTATTTCAAGAAATCTGTTTAAAAATGTATACAAAAAAAGAAAGATTGGTATTTCAACAAGAATAGTTTGAGAAATGTGATAGCTGCTAAATATCCTGACATTTTGAACATCTTTTATAAATTAATAAATTTATTAATTAAAAATTATATTTTTCTCTATAAAACATGGAATGTCTTATTTTTATTTTTATAGTATTATTTATTAATTATTATTTATAAATTTAAATGTTCAGCAATTTACAATAAATGACCGTAAGATTGGTTGCATAACTGTCAGGGATGTATCCATACAAATGACGTGTTATTTTTAAAATTGAACATAAGAAATTTAGTTCAGTTCATATGTTCAGAGATAAAAATATCGCACTGTATATATATATATATATATATATATATATATATATATATATATATATATATATATATATATTAGGGTGCATCGAAAAAAATCGAAATTGCTGGCTAGGGTCTCAAACGATAGTTTTTCATTTAAAAACATGCGAAACATTTTTAGCACTTTTTTCAATTTTGAGGCTATATCTCCTCAGGAAATGGTTAAAAATGGCTCACTCCTTGCTAACAAAAATTAAGAATATATATGTAATTGAGAAAAGCAAACCAGAAAATAACATCTTATTAATTTAAAAGACCGCAAATTGCCGAAAAAATTAAAAGTGGCAAAAACGTGCTATTTCAGTTAATTATAGTGCATCAGCATATTATCTTTATATCTGTCGCATGTAATCACATTGTAGGGTCTGGTTCTGGGTATAATATATCCAAAATTCAGCCATTTTTGACCATTTCTTGAGGAGCCTCAAAACTGAAAAAAGTGCTAAAAATGGCATCTTTGTGAGCCTCGCGCGCCCTCCTAAAAAAAATTTTTACCGGATTTTTGGTGTTCCGCAAGTTTTTCGATGAAAAACTATCGTTTGAAACCCTGGCCAGCAATTATATATATATATATATATATATATATATATATATATATATATATATATATATATATATATATATATATATATAATATTCTATGCTTTTTTTCAACAGAATATCCTAGAAACAGACGCAGGCAGTCCAATGTTAAACGGAGGCAAGCAAGTTGGCATTATAATTGAACGTCTACAGCAGATTCGAAATCCCGAATATGAAATTAGCATTGTATTTGTGCCATTGGACACAGATCAAATAATATGGATTAATAAAATTAAAGATACAACAGTTCCTACAACATCATCAACAACAAGTACAACAACAACAACAACGCATGCGCCTACAACAACAAATGAGCCTGATAATGCTTACGCGCTGCAAGCAACAACTAGTTTAGTTTTGTTGGCTGTTGCGCTGCAAATTTTGCGACTTTAAATTTGCACTTCAAGGATTTTTATTAAATTATATAATATAAAAGAATGTAAATATATTTGTATTAATTATTAAATATTTTCAAATGTCATAATTTATAATTAAGTTAAATAATTGTTATTAGAAATATTATTGTAAATAAAATTAAATAAAATTTTGTTAATATATTAATTGGGTCTTGCAATTATTACAGATCTTCGAATTTTATTACATACATACATACACAATCACGCCATGTACCCAAATCAGGGTGTGGCACAAACTCTAGTTTCATCATTCCGAAATCAGTCGCGCATCCAAACATTCCTATCCAGCACAAGCAACTTTCGCACTTTCATCCACATTCATAATTTCTCTTCTCATAGCATGCTCTTTTATTCCTACTACTTGGAAACTTTCGCTCACGCAAGCCACCCTCTCAATCATACCACCACTCCAACTACTCATCGGACGTCCACCTAAAAACGTATACCATCAAAATCATTCAAATAAATCTTTTTAACCAAACGTTCATTTTCAGAAAAGTTTCTCGCCTAGTACATACATACATACACAATCACGCCATGTACCCAAAAGGGTGTGGCACAAACTCTTTTCATCATTCCGAAATCAGTCGCGCATCCAAACATTCCTATCCAAACAAGCAACTATCGCTTCATCCACATTCATAATTCCTCTCTCATACATGCTCTTTTATTCCTACTACTTGGAAACTTTCGCTCACGCAAGCCACTCTCTCAATCATACCACTCCAACTACTCATCGGACGTCCACCATGTACAATAGCAGATTTATTTCAAACAAATTAATCATTTCCAGTAAAAACTAAAAGAAATACTATTTTAAAGAATTATTGTGTATACATATTTATTTATTTATTGATAAATACTCTTACAAAAATCTATATAATATATAAAAATAACATTCATTATATAAAATACTGGTTGTATATTTATTTATACATATTCTTAAATATACTTTGTTTTTTATTTTTAAATATAGATACATTTATATATAAAAAATACACATCAATGGCACTTACTTTTAGGACACCTTATAAATGCAATTAAATTAAAATAATAATTAGAAACTAATTATTTGAATAGAAAACCAAGTTATAATACTTATTGGAAAACTAGTGATGATTACGGAAAAAAATTACACATTACCGTAACTTACCACAAAAATTACGTTACCGTAACTTACCACCAGGTTTCCAAAATAGCAAAAAAAAAAAATAACCATTCAAACATTCAAAAAAGTCATCAATAAAAACGACCATCAAAAAAATATCCCTCCTCAATACTTCTTATAACAAACATCCGAACAAAACAAATTCCCATTCCTCAGCAACAGCTTATTGCCTAGCAACGACTTCCTACACAACTTGCACGCGAAACAAGATGGCCGCGCATGCCAATGCATATCCTGTAAACTAACACCCTGCTCCTCGGGACCAATTTTCGTCCCGCAATCCTGACAACCTTCAGCCTTGACATTCTCATAGCAGGCGACGCAAAAGGGCTGATTATTCTCCATCAGGTATCGTTGTCCCGCCAAGGGCATATCGCATTCAAAGCAACAGAAATGCTTTACATGAAAATTCTTGTCTTCCGCAAGACAATATTCACGTACGAAAATCAATTCATCGCAAGCTGAACAACGTGGTATGCCCTTTAAAATTGCAAAATCCCTTCCACAATAGATATTATCAGAGTCCTTATGGAAGAAGTACAGTAAGTCAGCCAAAGGTTGCAGACAAGTGTGACAAATGAAACATTTCGGATGCCAAAGATTATTTGTTCGTTCGGCGGAAACAGCTATGGCGCCATCTTGAAAAGCGTCCTTGCACTCGTGACAAGATGTGACGATAAGTTTCGTATTTGCATTGAGGAGATCCTGAGGATTACTACCCGGTAGTTCGGGAAGTATATCCTGGATGAGTCCCACTGAAGTTAAATTCTGGGCGGATGATAAAGGATTTATGGCGTTTTGAGGTTGGAAATTGGGTAGTTTTGATTTATTCGAATTGAGTAAATCTTGGGAGGAGTCTGGACCAGATCCTATAGGAATTTCGAAAGGATTTATGACGTTCTGGGCTTCGAATATTGGTAGTTGTGGTCTGAATTGAGGATCTAAAGGCACTTGATTATCACTTAATGAAGACACATTATTTGCTCCAGAATAAGGAAGAATATTAGATAAATTCTTATCTAAAGGAATGTTGGAAGCGACATTATTATCACCTGGATATTTCAAATCCATCGATGGACCACCTTGGAAATTTGCTCCAGACCGATCTAAATTGGAATTATTTCCAGAATATGGAAGAATATTAGATAGTTTATTATCTAAGGGAATGTTATTATCACCTGGATATTTAAAATCTTTCGATGGACCACCTTGGAAATTTGTTCCAGACCTATCTAAATTGGAATTATTTCCGGAATATGGAAGAACATGAGATAATTTATTATCTAAGGGAATGTTATTATCACCTGGATATTTTAAATCTTGGAAATTTCCAGAAGAATTTTGTCCTCCAATATTACTAGTGGGATATTTTAAAACTGTAGGTTGGCTAACTTGATTAGGAACCTGATTTGAAGACATATTTAAGTTGGCATTATTATTGACAGGGTAAATTAAATTCGAAGGTTGACCACCCTGATTTTGATTTCCAGGGAAATTCAAATTTGAAGTTTGTCCCTGATTGGCGCTGGGATATTTTAAGTCTGTAGGTTGGCCACCATGATTTAAGTTGGTATTACCGGCGGGATAAATTAAATTTGTAGGTTGACCTCCCTGAATGATGTTGGGAATTTGATTTCCAGGCCCAGCTAAGCTGGAATTACTTCCCTGGTAATTAGTAGGGTATTTCAAATCTTTCGGTTGGCCAACTTGCGTGGGCAATTGATTCTGTTCCAGCGGCGAACTAAGATAACTCGGATTATAATGCGGCTGTAAACTGGGAATTTTATCAATATTTGCATTATTAATAACCGGATAGGTCACATCACGAATTTGACCCACTTGTACGGGCAACTGATTCTGTTCAATCGCATTAATATAGTTCGGATTGTATTGTAAACTCGGATTGGTGGCTTTCAAATCTTTAATCTGTCCCACTTGAGTGGGAAACTGATGTTGCTCGATCGGCTTAACAAAGCTCGGATTAAAATTTAAACTCGGATTAGTCAAAACTCGTTCGAAATTTCCGTTATTTACACGGAAATTCGGATTCTCGAATTGTTCCTGATGCTTCTCGACATTGGATGTTGTTAAAGGATAATGAACTAGATTCTCTGTTTCATTATAAGGATAATTAATATCCTTTATTTTGTTTATCAAAGGATTTTGATCGTCGATTGTTTGATTATTGATAAGATTTGGCACAAAATTAGGAATTGTAGGAATTTGATCGCGTAGCGACAATTTTTCCAGATTATTTGTTAAATTGGAAGCCTGTAAAAAGACAGTTTGCGATGAGGCGATTTGTGCCGGATTGAGTTGGGACAAAATTTGTGCGTTTGGAGTTGTCAATTTGTGCTCGAAACCCTTTAATAATGGAAGACGAATGATTTTTCCTTGACCTGCAAAATATTGAGAACAAAAATTGTAAATATTGTTTTTAAAAAAAATTTTCTTCATCTACATTCATAATACCTCTCATATATTCACAATCACGCCATGCACCCATGAGGTGCATGGCACAAACTCAATACAAACATTTTTTGTTTATTCAGATAAACAAACTTTTGCTTCATTCACATTCATCTCAAAAACTAAAACAGTTTAAACTTAATTTCCTATTTCCAAATACCTTTCGCTTCATCCGCCTTTATGATACTTTATCATACATACATATGCATACATAATCACGCCATGTATCTGTGAGGTTTGTGGCACAAACTGTACAGACATTCCTAAATCAAATCAAGCAATTTTCGCTTCTTTCATTTTTATAATACCTCTCATACGTAACAACAAATTATTAAGAATTAAAAATAACGATAATGTTATTTATTTATTAAAAACACTTGGAGCCCTAAAGATGACCGAAAGCTCAAAACGATCGTAGAATAAATAATTTGTGAAACTAATCAAGTGTTTTTAATAAATAATAACTTTATCGTTATTTTTATTTCTTAATGATTTTTTAAACAATTATAATTTAAATTTTATTCCTACCCCAAACAATTTTCATTATGTACGTAAAGTTAGCAAGAGACAACTTTCAGATATCGAAAAAAGAAAAATGTCAAAATTTGGTGTAAATATGGTGTGCAAACCAAAAATAACTAAATATCATGTACACTAAAAAATGGTGTAAATTTGGTGCTCCAATATTTCATAAACAAAAATTTGATTAAACAAATAATTTGTCCGCTATTAACAAATATAAACTAATCTAAACCTACCCTAACCTACTCTAAAGTCTTGGAATTGAAAAATAAAATTTTTCAAGTAAGCTATATAGGACAGTTAATCATATTTTGATCCAAGGATTCAAAGCCAAACCTACCTATCAATATGTAATGATCTGCTCTCTGCTATGAATATATTTTATCTGTTCTAAAATAATATATTTTAGAAATTTATGAATTTTATAATTTGTTAAAAAAAGAAACGGCACTTGCATACATTCGTATTATACAATTTTAAAGTAGGTAAATACAATTGAATTTTTATTTCTAAATTAAGGAAAGTATATTTAATAAACTATAATACAGTAATAACTATAATAAGTAGAACTAGATTGTCAATTGTCATAGAAGCGCTTTATTTATTGGTCAGTTAACAGTTTAATAAGAAAGTAAACTTTCAAAGCGTTTAACAATGCTTTGTGCAATGCATAAATTTTTTCATTATGTATATTATATAAGTAGCTAAATAAACGGTTACATTTAATATGTCATTATATTTCTTAAACATAACTATTTTTATAAGTTTGAAAATTAAATTACCTATGTACCTATTATTATTTCGAAGAATTTCTTTGTGCTAGACGATTGGGCAACATTTATATTTTTAGATAGCTGATTTGGACCAGACTGCTTTACGAACATATTTCTTTAATTAACTTTTTTTTTTGTTAAATAACTACGTGTCAGTTGCTTTATTTTTTAAAATGAGAATACTGCTTAATAACACGTTCGCTGCCGGTTTGAAATCATATACTTCCGCTAGGGGCCGACTAAATATAACGCATATAAACACAAACAGTCAAATACCGCGCTGGCGCGTAACCGGCACCCAACAAAGGTAAAATTTCACGCGCCAGCGCGTTACCGGCAGCGAACGTGTTAATGCTTTCCACATTTTTCACATCAACTTCATTTAATTTTAAAATATTAAAAAACATCAAACTTAAATTGCTTTTAGTTCATATTTGTTAATAAAAGACGAATAATTTGTTTAATCAACTTTTTGTTTATGAAGTATTAAAGCACCATATTTACACCATTTTTTAGTGTACATGATATTTAGTCATTTAATAATGGTTAGTTTTCAACAATTGTTTTGCTAACTTTAAGTAAAGTTAGCAAAACATACCATATTTTTTCTTCAAATTCAAAACACCAAATTTTTGGTTTGCACACCATATTTACACCAAATTTTGACATTTTTCTTTTTTCGATATCTCAAAGTTGTCTTGCTAACTTTACGTAAATATTTTCGTTTATAATATCCTCTCACGTACTCATAGGGATCTGGCACAAATCTCGAATCCATTCAAACAGAAATTACCACAAAAAAAAGAAAACTACGAAAATTCAAATACTGACCAACACTATGTTTCCGTATATGCGCAACATACTCCTCCAACTCCTTAATCTCGTCCTCCGTGAGCGCATGACACAGCGATGCGTCTATGTCATGCGCAGGCATTTGTTTCTGGAGACGTTGTTTCCGCAGCTTGGCCGCCTCGGATCCTTTTATCGGCACCAGGTCAACGGGCAGCTCGTCTAGGTATTTTTTCACATCGGTACTGGAGCCCTTGGGCGTCCATTCTAGGGTCACTTCGTCCTTTTGACCTTTCAGTACTGGGAAAAGAAAACGAAAATTAATTAATAATCGAAATATAATTGATTATAAAAATAACCTAACCTGACCTGACCTAACCTAACCTAACCTTTTTTTTATAATATAATGAGTTCCGAAAGATATTTATTTAGTAATATTATTCAAAGAAATAGTTAATATTATGACACAATAAATAATTAATTAAGTGTACATTAGTTAATTTAGTACACTTAAAAAATAAATAAATAAAGATAATTATTAATCTTCCTGATTAATAATCGAATGAATCATTAACTAAAAATATAATGAAATGTATAAATTTTCTAGAATCTAATTACAAAATAAAAATCTTATTTAAAATTTGGGAGTGTCTATTTTCACCTTAAAACAGGAAACCAGAAACATGAAAACATAAAAAACCAGGAAACACGACGTACAGTGTTGCCGATTTTTACTGCAAACCAGAAACATGAAAATTGAAATTAAAACCAGAAAATAATATGGAAACGCGAAACTTGAAATTAAAACACGAAAATTGAAATTAAAACCAGAAAATAATATGGAAACGCAAATTTGAAATTAAAACACGAAAATTGAAATTAAAACTAGAAAATAATAAGGAAACGCGAATTTGAAATTAAAACGCGAATATCACGATATTCACATAAGAATATTCAAATCAATCCGCGAACGAGAAATCCGAAAACCTGTCAGTGTAGACATTGTAGGTTAGGTTAGGTTAGGTTTTCTCGTTTTAATTTCAATTTTCGTGTTTTAATTTTCAAGTTTCGCGTTTCCATATTATTTTCTGGTTTTAATTTCAATTTTCATGTTTCTGGTTTGCAGTAAAAATCGGCAACACTGTACGTCGTGTTTCCTGTTTTAAGGTGAAAATCGACAGCGCCTTAAAATTTACACCAGATTAAAAATACTTGTCCTAAAATAATTATAGAAAGTGGCTATTTATACATACGATATGTATACGCAATTGGCTATTTATACATACTAAACAAAAAAAAAACGTAAACCTGTAGCCACTTTCATATAATAAATATTAGATACAGAACTATTAACTGAATATAATACAATCCACATACCAATTCCTTTCGCCTTAACCGGCTTACTACCCAACAACTGAAACTGAACGAATCCGTAAATATCCTCATCGGTAATATCGTGATCCTCTTTTCCGCATTTGCACAGCTTGCAAATCTTCCGCCAGAAATGCAAATCCAGCCCGGGACATTTATCGCAGGTCTGGCAAAGAGCCCCCGCCCCTACTTCATGTCCAAGTCGAGCTTTCAGTCTATGTGCACGTTGATCTTCCAGTTTCTGGAGCCAACTTGGCGCTGGAAGACTGTCACTGGAAACAGGAGATTGTTACCATTAATATTTTAAACACTGTTAAAAATTGTGTTAAGACAATTAGTATTGTGTTAAAGACACTTATTATTGTGTTAAAAACACTTATTTGATTGTTAAGACACTAACTACTCCGTTAACCTAACCTAACCTAACTAGTCCGTTAACATTACGCTAAGACACTTATTAGACTGTTAATATTGTGTTAAAATACTGTTAAAATTGTGTTAAGACAATTATTATTGTGTTAAAGACACTTATTCGATTGTTAAGACACTAACTAGTCCGCTAAGACACTAATTACACTGTTAAGACACTTATTAGACTGTTAAAATTGTGTTAAGACAATTATTATTGTGTTAAAGACAGTTATTCGATTGTTAAGACACTAACTAGTCCGTTAACATTACGCTAAGACACTAATTACACTGTTAATATTGTGTTAAAATACGTATTAGACTGTTAATCTTATGTTAAATTAGTTTAAAACGAAATACTTACTCATTTTCAACGGACATGATTAACCAAGAGACGCCTTTACACTGTTAACATTGCACTTAACTTGTGATTAATTTAAGTTTATGATTAATAAGACACTTATTAAGTTCCAAATCAGATTAAAAACTTAATCTTAGTTATGACTAAACAAAAGAAATTGGAAATGAATCATAAGATAGACATATAAGCTATGAAGATAAGATTGGTTAGAAATGTCAGTTGAGATTTGCGCTAGCGCTAGTAATAGAAAATCGTGCTCATGATATTTTTATTTTTATTATAAAATTATTATTATTATTTATATTTTAAATTCTACTATATTATTATTATTATTATTAATATTATATTATTATTATTATTAATATTAATATTATAATATCATTTTATTATTTTATTTATATTATTACTTATTTATTTTGACATTTCCAAATTTAGTGTTTCATTTATAAAATATTTATTATTAATTATATATATATATATATATATATAAATATATATATATTTTGTTGTATATTCAGTAAAAAAGGTAAAAATATATTATTCTACGATAACGATTGGCAACAATGACGGAATATGCAATATAATATATATTATATAATAAATAATAAATTTTTGTAAAATATATTGCGAACTATATATTTGTACAATATAATAGTTAATAATAATTATTATATATATATATATATATATATAAAAAAGCATAGTTTGATATAAAAATCTTATTAAAATGTCAAAGTTACTACCAACTTAAAAGTGGTCAGATATAATCACCGGCGTTTCTGCATGTGACAATTCGTCATTGCGATTATTAAAATAATGAAGAAAATTAAAAAATAAACATTTATAACGTTTTATTTGCAATATTTGAACGTATAAATCATGGAAATTTCGTGTATTAAGTCGACAATATATATAATGATAAACATAACCTTCAAATTTATCCATCGTATATTCATACCAAGCTTAAGGAAAATTTGACAAAAATAAGTATTTAAGGTGAGTTTTATGTCAATATTTCAGTATTACAATGTGTAATTTAACTAAATTCGTCTAATAAATGGATGAAAACACAACCTTAAAATTTATCCATCGTATATTCATTGCAAGCTTAAGGAAAATTTGAAAAAAATAAGTATTTAAAGTGAGTTTTATGTCAATATTTCAGTATTTCAATGTATCCAACAACAATTGCGGAGCTCAAAGCCAACATCGAGAGCGTAATTCGTGAGATGGAGCCACAATTATGCACAAATGTGATTGCAAATTTTCTGTCAAAAGAATCCATGTTTGCCATCGTAGTCGTGGTGGACATTTATCGGATATTATTTTTCATTCATAAATTGTAGAGTCTGTACAACAGGTTTCAATTAAAATATTCCAAGATTTCATCCAAAATGTGTGTTTTATTTACAATTTTAAAAAAAAGTTCTTACTGAAAAACCCTATATAATTTAACAAAATTCGTCTAATAAATGGACGAAAACACAATCTTAAAATTCGGAAAATTAGGTAAATAAATATTTATAGTGTGTTTTATTTCAGGTTTTTGGAAGTATATTTGAAAAAAATGAAAGTGAGGATAAATAATATTTGTATTTCTTTATTAGTTAGAATTAAATAAACGCGTGTTTAATTGCGTAATACATGTGGGAAAATGTGTAATTGATAGTTTTAAGTTTGAGATGAAATAATATGATTGACATTTACCAAAAACATGTTGCTAGGTTATGAAAGATTTTTTGTTTACTATGTATATCAATATATTTATAGGGTCAAACTTCTATATTCGTTAATATTAAAGTGAGTAATATACTTATTATTATTGTTCTAGGGGAATGTTCCAGAATCCAGATTATAATTTATGATGCGAGATTTAGAAGGACAATGGATTTGAGTTGGAGTTGTGATGATTTCTCGGGGCTTAATACATATCACAGTAAGTTTTATATTATACAATATATTATTATGCATACACTGTTAAAAAATTTATAAGTATTTTTACATGTTTTTTTTTAACGTAATTTTTAGCATAAGAAATATAAATAATACGTACGTTAAATTATGAAATATTTTTATTGTACTCGTTTAAAAATTTACTGTAACTTTTTTTGCATAAACAAAAAAATTTAATATCACGTAAAATTATAATATTATATATTTATACTATTAAAATCTTATGTAAAATTACATTACATATAAATTTAAACTTTTCGCTAACAATTTTTTATTTATTTACATAACTAAAAATTTGAAATTTTTAATGTGATAATATTAGTTTCGCGGAAGATTTTTTACCTATTTCATTATTGTTAATTTCAAAAATGTTTTTTTATTTCAGTTGGCGTTGCATTTATAATACACACAATACCAACTCCCGACCCCCCCTCATGTTTTGAATTTGGCTTTTTATTGCGTATTTCGCATGGATTCAACGAAATTGTGTCGAGCAGCTGAGATCGCTGAGAAGCCAAGTTTTAATTTAAAACACGATTGCAAGGAATCGGCACAAGGGATCTATTTATTTATTCGTGTCCCGGATTAAGGTAGAATGGAGGGTTATGGATTATCCTGAGAAGGAAGTAATGAAGAGAATTTGTAGGAGATCCTTTACAAGGAAGCTGAAAGGATAAGGCTTAAAGGAGCGACGATTGGGGTAAGAGAAAATGTGCCGTGATTTATTTATTAATTTAATTCTATAGTAAAAAGTATTTCTATTAATAAACTTTTCTTACAAAAAATAAATAAATTAAAATAAAAATATTAGAAAATCTAGCAAGATGATTTTGTGTTCTTACAACAAACATACACTGTTAAAATATTTAACGTAATTTGAAATGTTTTTTGAACGTAAATTTTCGTTAAAAATATAATATCACGTTAAATTATCACAGTAAAATTATTTTTTGCTTTTAAAAACCTATGTTAAATTACATTAAATTTAAGATGTATTTTCCGTACAGTATATTAAATTAAGCTATTATGATTTAACAGTATTTTGTAAATTTACATGATTTGTGAGAGAATTTTTTGCATAAAAAATATATAAATATTTACGTTAAAATTATATCTATCACAGGTAAAATTATAAAATATTGTTCTTTTACTCGTTTAAAAATTTAATGTAATATAATTTTTGTTTAGTTTATTAAATATTTATATAAATTTAAAGATAATTCTTATTTTTTTTTTTTTTCTGTTCAGTTCCGAGTGGATTAATTTTTTCTCAATGTTTTTAGAACATTTTATATTCATACTTTTCTTATAATATAAACATACTAAATAAATTGTTTAAAAATAATAATTATTATTAATTAATTAAAAGTATATAATATAATATTTATTATTTAGAAACTTATATAATATTTGTATGTATATTTAATTTATTTATTTTTACGTAACGTAATTCTCTTGTACATAAGAAATTTATTGTAAAAAAAATTATGAAACTTATATTAAATTAATAATTTTTCATTTCAAATTTAAATTAAAATCCAATTTAATTAATTCTAAAACTATTTCAGGTATATATTTTCGTGCAATTTGGATCAAAATCTAGTTCTCTGCGATAAATCGTCGACCAAATACTATAACGCGGCTGCCAACAGAGGAATTAAATAATAAATGCTTTCCGGAGAAGATTTAATCTGTGGAAAGAAATTTGAATCAACAGTAAGTTTTTATATATAATATTAAAAAATTTATAGTAATTTTATATGTTTTGATGAATGTTTATTTATAATCTCGTAGACGTTTCTTAATATTTTTTTTGATAAAATTATGAAATAATTAAATTACCCAATGATTAAAAAAATATGTCTCAATACTTGACATAGTCAAAAAAATAAATCTTTTACAACTCATTATTTTCAAATAAAACTTGTTTTAGGTTTTAGATCTGTATTAATATTTATTCATAATCGACGTTTCGACAAAACTCAACGTACGTTTTCATCGAGAAAAACTGATATAAATGACATCCAATTTACAGTAACAGAACATAGAAACATTCGTATCATATTTTTTTCTTTCCCTGATTACAACAGATGTTTAATTTATCGAAACGTCTCGAATATTAATACAGAACTTTAAATCTAAATTTAAAATCGAAATTTAATTTAATTCTGTTTTTTTTTTTTTGTGAAAACAACATAGTCAAGAAAAAAAATCTTTCGGAACTAATCAATGTTAAAATGAAACTTGCTTTAGCTTCTAGGTCTGTATTAATATTTATTTATAATCGACGTTTCGACGAAACTCAACGTACATTTTCATCAGGAAAACCTGATATAATAAATATTGTATTAATATTTATTTATAATCGACGTTTTTAAAACAGTGTAAAAATACACAATATTATGTAATTTATAAAGTTAGTCCCGATATTATTTTTACGTTTATTACATATTTATGTTAATTCCAAACGTTTTAATTTCCAGTTATTTTGGCGAGGCTGTCCCCAAAAAGAACATGGGTCCTTCAGTTCTGTTTTTTCCCCCATTCCAAGGCCCTAAACTCTCTGCAACAACCCGAAGAAGATGGGAAGAATTTCGACAGCATTCGGATTTATTATAATTTTATAATTTTTTGTAAAAATATTTACCTGCAAAATTAAATATATATATTTAATCCTATCCTATCCCTAACCCTACACTGGTAAAAAATCAATGACAAATTTACCTGATAATCATAGTTTTTTCGTTGTAATTTTAGTTTTAATAAATTATTGCGCAAAAAAAATAACACTAATAATTATATATTGTACATTGATTTTTTTACAGTGTATGTAAAATAATAACTGTGTAGTAAATGAAATTAGATTTTGAGTTTTACACACACACAGACACAATTGTTTTAAAATAAATTTAAATAAATTCTTTTTTTTTGTATTTATGGAAAATTGAAAATTCTGTTTGTTAAATATTTTTATCGTTTTCTCATCTGATTTCATTTACAACAAACGTTTTAGTTTTAGAATTACATAATTTGTGTAAACATATTTTATATCACGCATACGTTTGGAAAAGTGTTTTTCGTTTTCTCCAATTTAGAAATCGCGAATATTTTCATTATCATTTTTCACTTTTCTTTCTGCGATGCCGAGATGTATGTATTGTTTTATATATATTTATATATACCGGGTGTTTATTTGTCAAGTTCGTATGGGCGTTTATTTAACATGCAATTTCGATAATTTGCGATATACTTCTTTCTCGAGTTAAATTCGGAGAAATACTTAGAATACTTTTTGATAGACAATAAAAAGTTCTAGAATTTGGTTTCAGTTTTAATTTACTAGCATGTGCCGTTTGGGCGCTAGAATTTTTTTTCGATTTTTTGTTTTTATTTTTTATCTCGAATTATGAGGTATAGGAAAATAATCATGATATGGAATTCTACTAAACGATGCATCGTAGAATAATGGTTTCTTCACTAAATTATCGTACTCATTATTCCGCATTTTTCCATATCATGCTTATTTTCCTACACCTCATAGTTTTTGAGAAAAAAAATAAAAACAAAAAAATCGAAAAAAAATTCTAGCTCCCAAACGGCACATGCTAGCAAATTAAAACTAAAACCAAATTATAGAACTTTTTATGCCCTATCGAAAAGTATTCTAAGTATTTCTCCGAGTTTAACTCGAGAAAGAAGTATATCGCAAATTATCGAAATTGCATGTTAAACGCCCATACGAACTTAACGAACGAACACCTGGTATATATTTAATTAATAAGGGGGTTGATTTTTGGGTATGTTTGCAATTAAAGATTTTTTTCTTGCAAACATTAATAAATTAATTAAGGGAGAAATGGTCGTACGGGGGTTGGGATTGAAATATGTTTAGCAACACTTGTGTTGCTATAACATTTTCAACCCCCAACCCCGTATAACCCTTCGCTTAATTAATTATTAATGTTTGCAAGAATAGAAATCTTTAATCGCAAATATCTCGAAAACGGCTGGGAATTTCGCAAAAATAACAAAATTTGCCGTCCCCTTACGAACTCGCGATAAACCAGGTACGTACTACAACATATCCAAAAATCAACCCCCTAGGACACCCCCTTATTAATTAAGTCAAGCCCCCCAACAAAACTGATGAAAATATTGAAATTGAAATTTTGGTGAAATGTATTTTTTCTTATTGTTGAATAAAGTTCGTTAAAACAGATGTTGTGTTGTATTCATGTTTTTCCCAATTTCATCCCTTAATTTAGTTAAAATCTTTAATCGCAAATATCTCGAAAACGGCTGGGAATTTCGCAAAAATAAGAAATTTTTTTGAGGGGGTGGCTTAATTAATAAGGGTGTGTCCTAGGGGGTTGATTTTTGGATATGTTGTAGTACGTACCTGGTTTATCTCGAGGTTTGTAAGGGGGGCGGCAAATTTTCTTATTTTTGCGAAATTCCCAGCCGTTTTCGAGATATTTGCGATTAAAGATTTTTTTTTTTACAAACATTAATAAATTAATAACCGAGGGGTCGTATGGGGTTGGGATTGAAATATGTTATAGCAACACTAAGTGTTTCGGAAAGGTTTCGTTATTTTTGCGAAATTTGCACAGTTTCGGGGATTGGATTAATTAATAAGGGGGTGTCCTAAGGGGTTGATTTTTGGATATATTGTAGAAAAAACAAAAACTATTACATACAATATATTTTATTTGTCAAGTTTTTAATAAAATCAGAAGATTCAGATTTTTATAATAATAATAATAATTATTCATATATAATAATATTTTGTCTACAAATACAATTGATAAAATATAGATCCAATACCACTTTGTTTTTGTTTAAACAATATACATGATCCATAATATTTTGTGTACTAATTTAACATTAATACTAATCTATCACTTTGAGCTTTCGAAAAATAAAAATTACAAATTTTCATAATATTTCTTTAAAATTCTCTTTTTTTTAGTTAAAATGATACAATATTTTAATAATTATTATATTATAAATATAGGGCACAAAACGCACTCCGGCTTGGTCTCAAGATTCTTTCGGTTTATGTTATCGTTTTTGTTAATTGATAATAATAATAATAATAATAATACAGTGTGTATCAAAAGTCTGGTAACAGCTAATCATTCTCCAGAACTATTTATTGTATTAATATGAACTTTTAGATGAATATCGACATTACATCGATATTTTTTATATGAATACGTTCATAGTATATCGAAATTTCCTGAAAAATTACTCGAATTTGTTAACAATGAAACATTAAAAATTTTGTTTCATTATTAACTGAAATTCATTAATTACACAAATTTGAATGACATATTTTAACAGCGTATTTTTAATAGAAATGTTAGGAATTTATTATAACTGTGATTGTTATTTAAAAGAAACATTGTATATTAACAATTAAAAAAAAGTAGATTATATAATATTAAAGATATTCATCTAAAATACCTAATTAATATAATATATAATTCTCAAACCACACTGTATTTATAATTATATTTAACTATGGGCCAAAATATCCAACGTCTAATAAAATATCTAATACATTTTTATTCGTCCAATAAATATTTTTACGAACAACAATCCATATAATTTATGTAGTTAATAAATAATTTTATTAGGTGATAAATATCTCGGCCTTATTTCTAGTATATAATATCGTTTTTTTTTTCTTTTTCGTAAATAATTTGCAAATAACAAAAATATAAAATGAATTATTTTCTTGGAATGCAAACAGACTAACATCCATTTCTAATCCGCATATATTTATTTATTTGTTATAATATCAATATTTTTATTCATATTTTTTAATAATAATAGTGCTCTCTCTTTATTATCGAACAAAATTCTTGTAGTAAAAAATATATGTGACTCTTTTAAAAAAAAAAAAAACAAATAGAACATTAAAATCTATTATACTTATTTAACTATATAATTTTTATTATATATATATATATATATATATATATATATATATATATATATATATATATAATATGTATATATTCATTTATTCTTATTATATAAATAGCTGCCGTGTTACATAATTATTTTTTTTAAGTGATAAAACATCAAAGATAAATTAATTGGCAGGGTCAAAATTGGTCCATTCTCATTTTTAAGCTTTTTTTCTTTTGTTTTAGAACATACTTAAGCTCTAAGTTTTTAGGGCGCAACAGATATTGCTGTGAAATACTTGATGTGGTGCTGTTTACATGATTACATATTCTATATTGTTTTTTTTGAAAATATCTCAATTAAAAATTAAGATAAAACATAATCTATCTCCTATTAATTGTTGTTTCCAATTGGATACTTGCAATTTTTAATTTATATTTTTCTAGAATCTTTTAAATCAAACATATGCAAGTACCTCATTATTTTTTAGAAATATAAATTAAAACATTTCTTAGTCAAATAGCTGCCCAAATGCATTGTACTTATTAAGATATTCGTAAAATAGTTAATATCAAACTGCCTTTTAAATATATATATATATATATTCCTAACCTCACATTTCGTTGTTTTAATGACAATGTAGTAATAAAAAAAAAAAATGTATATATATATATATATATATATATATATTCAAGCTGAAACTTGGACGGTGTTCAACTAGTCATAAGAAATATACCCTGATAATAATAATAATAATTTGCCGATTACTTATTCTAGGAATAACCAGAATTTTCAAATTATAAACGCTGGTTAAATTTACTTCACAAGTAAATAAAATAACTCTTAAAAATATATGTTATTTCAACAATTTACTACCAAATTATTATTATTAATACCACTACATTCAAATAAAAATCTGTAGAGTAAATACATTTACTTCTAAACGAAATTTACCCAGCGTTTATTATCCAATTATTATATTTATTTTATAAATAAATAAAATTGGAAATACTGGCTTCCCTAACTGAACTTGAAGAATATATTCTTAAGGTTAGAGTTTATTATTACCAGGGATAAACCTATTTTGGCGGTGGGTGGGGAGTGGGGGCTCTAATGTACAAGACTCGTCGTCGAACTAGGCGATGCGATATTATCAATCTCTCGTTGGGCGCGTGAAATTTTACTCTTATCTCTCGGCGTACCATCCTCGCCCGTTTCCATCGCGAACATTTTCATTTTCTCTTTGAAGGTGAGCTTCTCGGGAACGGGCCCGGTTGGTTTCAGCTGGGCTTGTTCGGCGAGACGTCTAGCGCGCGGATCTCGATAGACTTCTTGCGCACCGATGACGCCGGGCGTCGCGGTCGATTGGCCGGGAAGTTAATCGGTCGGTGTTGTGGGTGAAGCGAGCATTGATTCGGCTTGCGCGATAAATTGCTAAACAGAAATAAAACATATTTATTGTTAGCTTTGTTCGCGGAACACATCCCGAACTAGTTCCGAACAAGTACGCATACGCAATGTAAATTTGATCGTTCAATTCAGACAGGTGGTGAGAATCCAAAAATGAATAATTTTACATTTGATTTATTCGTTTAATACTTCATATTTATGGTAACTAATTATTAGAAAAGTTAGCTAATTTATGTACAATTAATAATTTAATAACAATTTTTATATATTTACAGAATTAGCATATATTAAAAATTAATCAAATATTTAATTGTCAATATTTTCTGTTTATTATTATTTTGATTTCCAAAAAATATATATGTTGTTACTTGTTATTATAGTACTTATGTATTAATTTCAGAATTTTTGTATCTGTGGTTTATTTGTAAAAAAATAATTTTCATCATTTTTCTTGAAAAATGCGATTTTCTCTTATTTCACACATATATTTTATTTGAAAAAAAAATTATGATTATACTTTATTACAATTAACAACATATATATTTTTTGGCAATCAAAATAATAATAAACAATGAAAATATTGACAATTAAATATTTTATTATTTTTTTTTTATATCTGAATATAAAAATAGTTATTAAATTATTAATTGTACATAAATTAGCTAATTTTTCTAATAATTATTAAACGAATAAATCGAATGTAAAATTATTCATTTCTGGATTCACCACCACCTGTCTGAATATAGCCTTTTATTTGCCTTGAAATGGGGCCTTAAGGTTACGAACTTACATTCGGATCTTCATGTACAACTTCACCGGTCGTCTGTCCATGTCCGCTCGTATCAAACGAAACACGTTTCGTGCTTTCTTTAACACGCATCGACATGATCGCGTAACTCGAGCCACGCTCGGGTGGCGGTGGTGCTTCCGGTTCTTGCTGCTGCTGCTGCTGGACACCCATCGTCACCTGCTGCTGTGCCACCACGCTACTACCAATATGATTCGATTGATTCGGGGGGCCAGTTGGGGTAGCACCTGGTTTTAATATGGATGTAGGCGGTTCCAGTTTCGATGGGGCTGCTGTAGGTGTTGTTGTTATTGGTGTTGTTGTTGCGACAGTTGTTGCTAGCTGTGGCAGGTATGGTGGTTGAGGTGGTGGACTATCCTGTTGTTTAAATAAATATTAGCTTTAGTTAATTAGTGGGCGCTATTCTGATCATTGAATTTACTGTAACACGTTATTATTTATTAAATTTAGTTTACTTTTTGGCATTGTTGTTCATTTCTTGTTATAGATAAATCCAGAGACGCTGCAATTCACGCAGTTTACCGATTCCGCGCTGACACGAAAACAGTGAATCACGCGCGCCATTTTGTTTTTTATGAAACGACAATTTTTGCAAATAAAGACCAAAATAACATTTTTTCGAATCCCCAAACCGTTTCCTTCTATGTTTTTTCATTTGCGAAGAAAAAATTTCCAAACTTTGCGTACTTTTTAGTCATTCAGAGGATGAGAACCTCCCCTTAAGGCGACTTTAATTACAAAACTGACTGTAAGCTAAATTTAATGACCAAGAATAGCTCGACAAGTCTCATTTAAGCTCGAGATCTTTAAATTTTAACATGATAAACTGTATTCTATTCAAATCAACTTACTTTATCACCATCTTCATCTTCCTGTTGCGCCTCCTGTGCCCTTCTTTCAAACTCCCTCTCCAATCGTAACGAGCGCAACTGTTCCTCCTGCTGCGATGTCCGTTGCTGCAGATTGCCCAATTCGCGTATCTGCTGATCACGCCATTGTCGCGCCTGCGCCCTACGCACCTCCAACTCCTTCTCACGCTCCTCACGCTCCAATGGATTCGCCGGCCCAGCCTTACCCTGCACCGTATTATTCGGATAGAAAGCGCCCTTTGGCGGTTCTTGCATACTAGCTGAATACAACGGATGCGTGGTTGTCGGTGGTAATTCGGGGGGGCACTTCGTCGGAGTGTTTCAGTTTTGGTTTCGGAGCCGTAGGCGGTGATTTGATATAAGATGGCGACATTTGACCACCACCGGCGTAAGGAAAATTATTACCCGATTGTTGATAGCTGGTGTTTAAGCTCAGATTCTGTAATGCGGTTTGTGTTTGAGCTAGTGTTGGTTGTTGATATTGTTGGGTTTGAGCCGGGGATGGGTGTGTTCGGAGGTTTTGGTTTGTGATTGCGTTGGAGGTGTGAGTGTATGAAGGTGACATGGGTTGTTGATATTGTTGTTGTTGATATTGTTGTTGTTGGTATTGGTGTTGGTGTTGTTGTTGTTGATAATAAGGTGAGCTGGTGTTTTGAGGTTGATACTGTTGATAACCGATACGATTTTGTCGACGACGTACCTCTTCACTCATTTCTGCCATTTTTGCTTGACCTTTAACATAATCAGTATTACTTATTAATTTTTACAACATATTATTGGATGGGTTTATGAAGAACTTATTAATAAGATACAATTTTAATTATTTAAAAAATATATTGGACGTTTCGACTAATAATCACGTGATAAAACTTAACAACATGAAACTCACTAATGAACAAAATTAATTTTATTCTATTTTACATGAAGTAAATCGTCTTGAAACTATTTACATATGTTATTTTAATACAATTAAAATGTAATATATACAAATATATCGCATATTATTGGATTTTTTTATCAAAATCAATTTATTTATTTTTGCTATATCTGGCAGCATTGATTTTCAATGTCAAAAGTCACAGTACATTTATATTAGTTTATATTTTGAATGTGTATTTTTGTAATTTATTATTGCAAAAAGATGGTCTAGGCGAGATGTCAACAGTTAGTTGGCAATTTAATTTCATATTTTGAACAAGAAAAGGAAAATAATGGGCTATTAATGCCCCTGTCTGCTGTACGCAAGAAGCTCATATAAACATAGTAGTGAGTGACGTTATTTGCCTAGTGACAAAAATTGATGACGTCCCTATCTTTTTATCTTATCGCCACTATAATAAGAAATGTTTTACTTTCTTACCTCTCAGACTAGCATTAACCGGATGTTGTCGTACGATCTCATTCTGTCTCTCGTCGATATTATTCGCGCTATTATATCGCATCAATTCATCGCGCGTCGGCTGCCGCAACATATCTTCACTTTTCGACGATCGAATCTCACCACCTCGTGCCATTTCATCCTGATCTCGCTGCTTTATATTATTCGAACTCTAATACCGAAGCATTTCTTCGTTATTTCGTTGATTCAGCCGTAGATCGGCGCCGCCATTGGTCGTCAGTCTTTCCTCAATCCGGCCCTGTTGCGATTGACGGAAAATATCTTCGCGAAGCAAACCTTGGCTTTGCTGATAACGTATGTCGTTGCTTGGTTGTCGCGATAAATCTTCGTGTTGTGTACGTTGTTGCTGGTTAGCGGAGATTGGTGATAGTGCGTGTTGAGGCGCAGGCGAGTAACCTTGCTGGCTGACGTTGTGATGTGGACTTTGATAGTTAACTAGAATAATGTATTTTACATAAGTAAATATAAAATCTAGACCCAAGGTATTTCGGTTTAAGTTAATAAAATTAATATAATTAAGGCCATTTCAAGGCAAACAAAAAGCTATTTTCAGACAGGTGGTGGGAATACAAAAATGAATAATTTTACATTCGATTTATTCATTTAATACTTCATATTTATGGTAACTAATTATTAGCTAATTTATGTACAATTAATAATTTAAGGCCATTTCAAGGCAAACAAAAGGCTATATTCAGACATGTGGTGGGAATACAAAAAAAGAACAATTTTACATTTGATTTATTCGTTTAATACTACATATTTATTATAACTAATTATTAGAAAAATTAGCTAATTTATGTATAATTAATAATTTAATAACAATGTTTATATATTTACCGAATTAACATATTAAAAAAATTAATCAAATATTTAATTGTCAATATTTTCATTGTTTATTATTATTTTGATTTCCAAAAAATATATATGTTGTTAATTGTAATAAAGATTAATCATATTTTTTTTCAAATAAAAAAAAAGTGTGAAATAAGAGAAAATCGCATTTTTCAAGGAAAATGATGAAAATTATTTTTTTACAAATAAACTGCATTTTTTAAAATTCTGAAATTAATACATAAGTACTATAATAACATAAAACGTCTCCTTGATTTTTTTCTTTGATTAATAATAAGTGGAATTTGATAAATATAATAAAAATCATTTTCAATGCAAAAATTTAAAAAAAACTGTCTATGCACTTCTGCCCTCTTGACGAAATTTGCAAACTAACGTATTGTCGATAAGATAAATTTGTAGAACCTGTATTACACAAAACATTAATTTTATTATTTTTTTTGTTTAATTATAAAAATGATTTTATTTATTTTAATAATTATTTTTATTATAATTAGAACAAAAGTAAAATATTACAGTTATATAGTATTTGTAAAATACATGTAATAGAAGAAAATTATTTGGTGTGCGTATGCACAGATACTAGTATATCAAATTTACGTGTGTGTGTGTGTGTGTGTGTATATATATATATATTGCGTATAAAGCACGCGAAGGGTCTGGTTATCGCCTATGGCAAACAGCGTATGATGCTGAGGAGAGAGGAAAGGAGAATTGAACATTTTTTGCTAATGAGTCAGATATAGACGAAATAATACAAGCGGTATTCCTTGATACAACCCATATACAACCCCATACAGAACAAGCACTTACGGATATGCATTATTTATTTATGATTTTTATGAGCTCTGTTTAGCTCAAACATAAGGTTAAAATTAAAAAAAAAAACAAATGCCTATATTTATATATATATATATATATATATATATATATATATATATATATATATATATATATATATATATATATGCATTATTATTATTTTGTACATATAGTGAAAAACAAAAAAAAAAAACTTTCTAATAAAATATAATCGAAAACTGTCCAAATGAATATTTAAAATATAAAAACTTTGGAACAAAAACATTTTTTTAATAAATAGATTTGAAAATTTTTGACATTATTCTGTAACACAAATAATAATACCTAAACTGTAAAATCATTTTAAGAGCCTATGTACTTATCATGGATCATATATACCGGGTGTAGAAATGAAATGTGAACCATAGGGATTTCAATGTTATTTTTTAAATACGGCTGTATCTCTTTCCCTATTGACTTTAGAGCAAATATTTAAATACAAAACTTGTTCAAAATGTGAAAATGCATGGTATAAAGTCATTTTTTTTACATAAATATTAATATTTTACGATATACAGGGTTAACCACTAAAAAATGAGCTATAACATTGGGAAACGGGAATGGTATCGAAAAATGCGGAATAATGAGTTCTATAATTCGGTGAAAAAATCATTGTTCTACGATACTTCGTTTAGGAGAAAAAAATTAAAAACTGATTTTTGAAAATTTTTGTAAGGGGGTACCCTTGTGTTTTGTTTTAAAAAAAAAAAGATTTTGGATATTTTAACATTGGCATTCGTTGTCTACTCTTTTATCCTACTCTTTGTACCTGACACTTTTTTTTTCCTGTTCTTTTTTAATTTTTTATTCTCGTTTTTCTGATTTTTCGAAAAGTTGATAAGGGGGGACCATTGGCAAAAATCAGTTTTTAATTTTTTTTTCCTAAACGAAGTATCGTAGAACAATGATTTTTCACCGAATTATAGAACTCATTATTCCGCATTTTTCGATACCATTTCCGTTTCCCAATGTTATAGCTCATTTTTTAGTGGTTAACCCTGTATATCGTAAAATATTAATATTTATGTAAAAAAAAAATGACTTTATACCATGCATTTTTACATTTTGAACAAGTTTTTTATTTAAATATTTGCTCTAAAGTCAATAGGGAAAGAGATACAGCCGTATTTAAAAAATAACATTGAAATCCCTATGGTTCACATTTCATTTCTACACCCGGTATATATATATATAGTTAATAAAAATAGGTTAACTGCAAATTATAAAATATGCAATTATACATTTTTTTGTAGAGAGTTAAAAAATTTATATTCAAATGATCTATTTTAGTTAAGATTCTATATTTCTTGCATATATGTTATATGTTTACATATTATTTAATATTGGTTTATAAATAAGAATATTACTTTTTTGTTTTTGTATTTTTTTTGTTTTGTTTTGTATTTTTTATAATTAATTGTATTTCAGTGTATTCTATATTAACGCAAATTTTGTATGTATGTATGTATTATTATTAAGACAGAATACCTTTTAGAACTATTCGAAAATAAGTAACAATTAGTTATTATTTTTTTTGCTTATAAATTTTAATATTAATTATTAAATAATAGAATTAGAAGCAACAGTGGTCACTAAGAAAATCCTTTTTAAAAATTTGTTTAAAGTCGGATAAATAATTTAGTCATAATTATTTTTTTTTTAATTTATTTTTTTTTTCTTCTTCTAAAGTTAGCAACACTAAACTTTAGTAAAATTATATAATTTATATGGGTACAAACATACTTTGTGAAATTTTGGTTAATTAAGGATAAATAATGTAACCATAATATATTTTTTTTAATTTTAGTAATTTTTCTCGATATGTAAGAAACACTATATTTTATTTAAATTATAGTTTTATATAGGCACTAGAAAAATCTGTTTATTAAAATCGGATAAATAATGTGGCCATAATGAATTTAAAAACTTTTGTAATTTTTTGCTCGGAAAATTGGCAACAAAAAATTTTACTAAAAAAAATAATAGGAGTATAATTTTTGTGGGCGTTATGAGAATCTTTTCTAAAAGTTGAATTAAGTTCAGATAAATAATGTGGCCATAATAATTTTTTTTTAAATTTACTAATTTTTTCTCGGAAAGTTGTCAACACTGAATTTTATTAAAAATAATATAATTTATGTGACAACTAGAGAAATCTTTTCTAAAAATTTGATCAAAATCAGATAAGTAATGTGGCCATAATGAATGTTTTTAAAATTTAGTAATTTCTTTCTCGGAAAGTTGACAACACTGAATTTTATTAAAATAATATAATTCATGTGCAACTAGAGAAATCTTTTCTGAAAATTTGATCAAAATTGGATAAATAATGTAGCTACAATAAATTTTTAAAAACTTTAGTAATTTTTTTCTCGGAAAGTTGGCAACACTGAATTTTTCTAAAATAATATAATTTATCTGGCAACTAGAGAAATCTTTTCTGAAAATTTGATCAAAATTGGATAAATAATGTAGCCACAATGAATTTTTAAAAACTTTGGTAATTTTTTTCTCGGAAAGTTGGCAACACTGAATTTTACTAAAATAATATAATTTATCTGGTAACTAGAGAAATCTTTTCTGCAAATTTGATCAAAATTAGATAAATATTGTAGCCACAATGAATTTTTAAAACCTTTAGTAATTTTTTTCTCGGAAAGTTGGCAACACTGAATTTTACTAAAATAATATAATTTATCTGGTAACTAGAGAAATCTTTTCTGCAAATTTGATCAAAATTAGATAAATATTCTAGCCACAATGAATTTTTAAAACCTTTAGTAATTTTTTTCTCGGAAAGTTGGCAACACTGAATTTTACTAAAATAATATAATTTATGTGGCAACTAGAGAAATATTTTCTGAAAATTTGATCAAAATTGGATAAATAATGTAGCCACAATGAATTTTTAAAAATTTTAGTAATTTTTTTCTCGGAAAGTTGGCAACACTGGAAAAAAACAAAACCACATGACCATCTTGAGCACTAGGTAAATTTATCCTAAAAATTTCATTAAAATCGGTCGAACCGTCTAGGAGGAGTTGCGACCACAAAATTTTGACTTACGACCGAGCGAGCGAGCGAGCTGACGACGCACATCCATACACCCACATAAACTAAGTTCAGATTCGTCATCTAGAGGCTATATGAAGAATTTCTGTACACAATTTTTTTTTTTTTGAAAATGTTACAGACACCGTACCAAACGCTATACTACTTTTTCCTTACAGTCAAAGTAGTAAAAAGTGGTAATGTGATACATTATGCTAATGTACGCACATTGTATATAAGGAAATTTGCAAAAATATATGTTTATACTATAATATTTAGTTTTATTTTTATAACAAGTTGCACTATAAAAAATATATGTAATTTATTCATGAAATATTTCTATACTTACTGTACATTTGTCATTGTTATCCTTTTCCATGCGGGTTTCATAAATTAACATTTAGGTCATAAACACAAAAGTTTTATTTACATTTCACAAAAATATAATGTGAAAGTTGTATATGTATTTTATATATAATTTAATAAACTTCAATTACTAAACATATTTTTTGCTTATACCTAAATTTATATTACATATACGATAGAAAAATACATATTGTTAAAAATAATGAGTTAAATTACGCGCCAGGAAAAATTTATAGCAAAAATTACATCGTGTGATTTGGACTTGTTCTTGTTTTGTTGAAATAATTCAAACTAACGCTACTATTTTTTTGGTTCGTAGCTAAGATACTGATTACAGAGTCCCCTGTGCGGTTTTGATTCACACTATAGGAGCCCTTGAAATCATGTTAATAACAATTTTTATATTCAGACAGAATTAGCATATAAAAAAAATTAATGAAATATATAATTATCAATATTTTCTTTGTTTATTAATATTTTGATTGCCAAAAAATATATATGTTGTTAATTGTTATTATAGTACTTATGTATTAATTTCTGAATTTATTTATGTGCAGTTTATTTGTAAAAAAATAATTTTCATCATTTTCCTTGAAACATTCGATTTTCTCTTATCTCACACGTTTTTTATTTGAAAAAAAAAAAATGATTAATCTTTATTATAATTAACAACACATATATTTTTTGGAAATTAAAATAATAATAAACAAATGCTAATTCTGTAAATATATAAAAATAGTTATTAAATTATGAATTGTACATAAATTAGCTAATTTTTCTAATAATTAGTTACCATAAATATGTAGTATTAAACGAATAAACCGAATGTGAAATTATCCTTTTTTGTATTCCCACAATGTTTTCTGATTATTGTAACTCGCATATATAGGTATAAGTCTGAATTTGTATTTTATTTTCATTTTAACACCGACAATGGCGCGAGCCGAAACTTAAGTCTGTTAACGAATTAAAGTTTAGTGAAATTTAACATAAAATGTGTATTATTGAAAACCTTTTATCTTAATAAAATTACCTGAACTCTGTCGTATATCCTCGGATCTTTGATTCGCATTTCCATACGAAGGACTCATCGTATGAGCCCCGCTAGGATAATGCGAATATTTCATTTCTTCATTCGGCGAACGCACCATTTGTTGTTGCATCTGATATGCTTGACTCATCAATGGATAATGTCTATCATCTATTCGTCCCGTTGAATTTACAGTGGGATACGAACCGGATCGGGACGAATCATCCTGTTGCAGCAATCGGTGCATTGACGGCGGACTTTTCAAATTCGGAATCGACTGATGCAGATTCGTCGGACGTTGTTGTTGATTAACAATATTTGTCAGAGGATAATAGGCAGATGCAGACCGTTGAGTGTTTGTCGAATGCAAGGAATTCTGCGAGCTGCGTAATGCTGATGTACGATCGCCGAGTTGCTGCGGGCTCGGCATTTTATTGCGATAAACGCTGAGATTCTGATAGAAACCGACGTCTTGTTGCTGCTGTGTTGCTGATTATTGAGATTATGTGTGGAACGGCTGCGTGGTTGCTGACCGACGCCGTTTTGTACACCGCCATTGTTGATACTGTTGTTTGATGATGTGCGGCTATAACCTGTAAACAATTTTATTCAAAATTTAAAATATACAAGTGTTTCTGTAATTCGGCAGTGGAAATTCTCTAGTTAATAAAAAGAAAAAGTTTGTTATGAATTAAAATCTAAATCAGTATTCCTCTTAAATAATAATAAAAAGGAAATTTTATTACTCTAATTCTGACATAATTATAACACACGAAATCAAAATAATTTTATCTTAAAAAATAAAAATACCAAAGCTGCGCAAAATGATATATTTTTTAAAGCAGTAATAGATTATAATAAGTTACCTAATGAAATAAAAAATGCAAAATTACATAGTTTTAAGTTTAAAATTAAGAAATATTACTGGGAAAATGTAGTTTAATTAAATTTTATGTAATTTACATGTACTAAATGCATTGTATTAAATTTTGTATAGTTCTTAAGAAATAATAGTCTATATTAAGTAAAATTATGTAGTATAAGTTTAGGATTAAAAAAAAATTATCTAGAAATACACTCTATGTAGTTTACTATGCACTTTATGTATTTTGAATATATTAAATGCTTTTGTTTATATATCACTTTTTTGCTAAATAAAGTTTTCTATTATTATTATTATTATTCGTAACATAATTATTACCAACCTGGATTGAAAACATCATGCGAGGTTCGGCCATTTTCGCCTGCGCCCTGTGAGATATGATGCAAAGCTGGAACAGATTTTGATGATGGAATCGAACGCTCCGAATCTACTCTAGATGGAAGATCACGTTCGGACATTCTACGTGGACCTGAAATGGAAAAAGAAATATGTTTTTATTTCAATAACAAAAGAACATTACTACAAAAAAAAACATGTTTAGATTGTTTAATATGTATATTAACCGCTACACGGTTACATAGACAGCAATATTTGATATTAGGTTATAATAATTAAATTTAGAACTATAACTCGCAACATTTTCGTAAATTAAATTATACAAAGTGTTTGTTTCACTAAGAGGATATTAAAATTTTATAAATATCTACGAATAGATGGATCTTTTAATTTTAATTGCAAATACTTAACAAAATATACAGAAAAATCATTTCGCATGAGTAAAGACGGTTTTGACAATAACATTTTTATTCTATCAAAATTATAAAAAAAACTAAATTATCTAAATAATTTCGCACAATAAATGATTAAATATCAAACATTGCTAGCAGAAACATTTAACTTACCATAAAAATAGTGTAAAAAGCGAATATATTATACAAAAGCAAATATAAGTTGAGGTGCACAACTAATATTTGCAATAATGTGATCACATTTATATAATAAATAAATAAATAAAACTATCATGCAGTTAATTAATTTAAAAAAATATATATATATAATATATTGAAGTAATAATTAGTGATGTTTAAATCACCGGTAATTTATTTTTAGTACGTAATTTATACCGGAAATATTACCGTAACGTTACCCCATATCAATAAATAAATATATTGCATATTTGATTCAAGTATAAAATGGTGCAGAACAAATCAAAATTGGCGCAAATTTAGCCCTTTAGCACTATAAGAAATAGTTAACTTTTATTTACAATTTAATAATTATGGTGCAATTTTTGAGCTGGTAATATTGTAGGGTAATATTACTGGTAAATTACTCGTTACATGTAATTTACCGGATCAACATCACTAAATCATAATAATAACATTAAAATTTTGCGCACATACATTATATCCAACAACTTACCAAAAAATATATATATTACTATTTTTATTTACATGCAGTTGTATTTTGAGAAAATAATGTTTTTCTTTATAGTAATTAGACTAAAAACTGGTGATGTAATATAATTTCTTAAAGGCTAAAAAATATAATTGAAAAAAAAAACAATCAAAAGTGTTCGACAACAATAGATTTCTCACTACCTAAATTCTCTTCGTAAACAATCACTCGATTAGCTTCAATTTTATTTGTTTCAAATATATCTTCACTTATATCAGCGCAACTTTTACTATCTCGCTTCAACTGACAACTATTTTTCAAAATCGGACAGGTTCTTTTTGCAAATCGGCAACATTTCTTCACAGCCTTGCGTTTATTCTGTAAATCGGAACAGCTCTTCCAAGTTTTCGGTTGAATTTTTCGTTGTACGTAAACAATTTTCGGACTTGTTTCTGTATTCGAATAAAACGCATTGTTCGGTAATGAACATCTCTGTCGTTTAATAATCGCCTGATTACGACACTCTAGACAGTTGCACATCGGTACATTATTGCTTTTACGTGTAACAATATAAGATTCGGGAAATTTTCGGAAATCAGTTGCTGAATAAACACGAGCTGTGTATTTTTTACGACATCGATTTAAATTATCTAAACTATCACTTCGCACTAATTGACCGTTGAATGAATCTACAGTTATTTCATCATTTTTACTTAAATTTTCCGTTGAATTCTTTAAAATTCCTTTAATTATTGCTGGTTGATCTATAATAACATTTTTATCTTCTGTTTGTAGATTGTCAATATTAAAAATACAGTTTTTAAATTTACATTTATGTGTGTGGAATTCAAATGTTTCGGACGCCATTTTATTAATTTCTGATTCGGATTTATATTTAAGATTTGGCGATGAATATTCGATATTAATATTTGGTTCGGAGCGATATTTTTTACTAGCAATAAAATTATTACTTGTTTTAGAATTTTGTGATGAATTTTCCATATTTTCACAAATATTTGGTTGTGAACAATACCGTTTACTAGCAATTAAATTATTTTTAGTTTCAATTTCTGTTTTTGACTTATACTTAAAATGTGGCGATATATTTTGAGAAATATTTGGTTCCGAACTACTAATTAAGCTATTACTAGCTTTGGAACATTTTTTACTTGTAATTAAACTTTTAATTTTTGACTTAGACTTATATTTCAATTTTGGCGATAAATTTTCGATATTTGGTTCCGAACTAGCAATTAAGCTATCAGTTTTAATTTCTTGAGTATTAATTTCAAATTTTGACTTATAGTTACGGCTTGGCGAGAAATTTTCGATATTTTCACAAATATCATTCGTTTCAAATCCATTATTTTCTTCTACGGTAATAATTACGCGAGTAAAACTACTGCTGGTAGTTTTTGGAGCGTCCGAACCAAAAGTAGACCAATCTTGTAACAATTTAAATATTTCTAATCGCTCATTTTCGCTCAATTTATTACTCAAATCTTCTTGACTACTAGATTTCTTTTTTGAATCAATTTCTGTATTAATATCTCTTAATTCTGGTACGCTGGTAGCTGCAGTAACATTTCGATTTGAAAATATGTTTTCAAAATGTTTGGTTACAGTTTTAACATAACCTAATCGAACTTGATCGGGCGATTTCCAACTCTTTCGTATTTCCGAATCTTCATTATCAAATAGAGTTAAATCTAGTGCTAATTCTTGATTTCCAGCATTTGAACTACCTATACTTGATTGAGAACTTGAGATATCTTGTGATGTAATTAAATTGTTATCTATTTTCAGTTCGGAATCATCTAGATTATGTTTGAAATCACTATCTATAAATGGTATATCTTCTAATGAGATTTTAGGCAAAGTTGGTCCATTGTTTTTCTTCTTAAGATTTTTAACGTCTAGTAAATCGAATTTCGGATAATCTTCTAATAAAGACGTATCTATAATGTACATATCTTTCGGACATGGTTCTGAAAAATCTGTTATCTCTAGATTAAAACTAGGTGGTGTTAATTCCTGTTCGGTTTCGATAGAAATGCGAGGTATTGTAAGTTTTTTCAGCTCGGCTTTGTATAAACTGTCATCAGAGGCGAAAAATCCCGATTTTTGTTGACGGGGTGAAAAATAACCACCTTATAGTGAATCTTGCGATCCGCGAAATCTATGCAGTGTTGGATAAAATTCCTCAGCTGCATTGCAAACAATTGTAATAGAAATACACACTCTATTAATTATCGGGCTATATAATTTGTTCTCGAAAAGTGAAAGATACGGAGATAGTCGTGTTCCGAAAAAAGGATATACGTAGTATATTTTTACATGCATGTGTTTGTTTTTAGATATAGTTTAATGTAAACTATGACTACGTTCATTTCATAGCCTTAATCCGCTTGAAATTTTAAACGAATTGAATGAATTCTAGGCTGTTCATCTACAAATGAATTGAGATAATTCTTTATTACATTTTTAAATTTAAATGAAAGATAGTTTGTTTATTTTTGAAAAAAATTCAAAATAAGACATTTTTCAAAATTTGCTCAAAAAAATGTGTGTTCTATATTTTCTGTATTTTGAAACAAATACACAAATGTACGGAATTCGTGAATATGGCACAAGATAAACTAATTAATATTTCTAATATTAATTAATATTACATTATCATCTTAGAATCAATTAGAAAATTTGTACAGAAAAACAAATAAACAGACAAGATAAGAAAATACCTTTTCGTTGTTTCCGTTCGACTGGTAGTCGTTCGTAATTGAAAATTCGCCTTTTTCGCTGCATGCCGTAACGACAAATGCCGCTTGATATCAAACTTCTTAAAACTCTTATAATCGCAACCGTATTTCTTTTCGCCGAAATGCCGATTTAAATGTTCGCCGAGTATGTACGGATTGTTAAATTTCTTATCGCAACTTTTACAATAATAGATACTGCGTTCCGAATCTTTAACGTAAACAATTTTCGAATCGGAATTGCTCGGATGTGTCACCGTGAATTCAGTGCGATTTTCTGGATTTGCCACTGCTTTTAAGCTAGCTTCAAAGCTTTCGGATTCATTTTCTGCAAACACATATGTATAATTGTCAGTTTGGAGCAGAACTAACCCCTAATCTATATATATATAACTTTGTATAAAACTGTTTATTAAATAAAACGGATTATTAAATAACAAAAATTCTAGGCTTTTATGCAATGTTTAATAGCTTTTATGCAATGTTACATGTAACAATTTTATATAACAAATATTATTGAAATTTAACAGTTAAAAACATGTTTTTATTTATTTATTATTTGTATAATTTAAAAGTTTTAATTTTATATAATATAGATAAGTTTTAATAAAAATATTTAATATTTAATAAAAGTATTTTAGCCAGCTCTGCCATGTTACCAGTTCAAACCACTGGTTCAAACAAAATGAAAACTATTTTGAAATGAAAATACAATGCATATTTCGTCATTTGTTAAAAAAAAATTTTCAACAGAATTATTTAAATGTAAGTAGGTTTCATGTCATTTAAAAATAAAGATCTTCAGCTTAAATAAGACTTTAACTTAAAGAAATTTAGATAAAATAATTCAAGATATAATTTTTCAACAGAATTATTTAAATGTAACAGGTTTCAATGTCGTTATTTTGGTCATCACATTTTAATTTAAAGATCTTTAGCTTAAATGAGACTTTAACTTAAGAATTCTATTTTCTATAGCAATGTATTTAATTTCTTATCTTCCAAAAAATCATCTAAATATCAAAAATTACCAAACATTTCTGTATTATTCATCATTCATACAAATATTTTTCACGTTAATACTATTTATTTAACAAGTTTAACTTCAAAATTTAGCTTGTTAAAGTACCTCCGAGGAATTTAACCTAAAGTTTTACACTTAAAAGTATTTAAGAAGTGACCCAAATTGAAACTTACTTAAAGTTCTCTAAATTTAAAGATTTCAGCTAAATTTAATGACCAGAATAGCTTCATCTGATATTATTCATAAATAATAATAATACGTACTAGTTTTATTTGTTTCCGAATGCGTTTCTTCATCATCTGGTTCTTGTGTTATCGTCGGTTCAACATATTCATCGGGAACGTAAAACGATGATGACCGCGATGAATTTGAGTGTTGATCGAACGAATTTTCATTTCGGATACTTTTCCGAACTAAATCTGAATCCGATTCGTCTGTCTTTAGGTTATAATGACGTTGTAAGTGTTGATCAATCGAATTTTTATCTCTAACATTTTTCCGAACTAAATCTGAATCTGATTTATTTTTTAGATTATAATGTCGCTGTAATAGTAACTGATGCGATTCCAAACACTTTTTCTTAAACGTATACGCTTGATTTAATTGTGCATGACATGTTGTGCAAACAGTCGAGGGCAATTGTTCATTACAATCTTGTTGCTCAAACTAAAACATTCAATAAATAAGATAACTGAATATTATTATCAATAAAAATGATTCGATTACTTACAATTTCCGGTGTTACAACCAATAATTTCTCTATCAGTTGCTTCTCATCCGAATCCAATGATTTTAAGGTTAATGTAACGTTTTTATTATCAGTACACAAACGACATATACTATACAAATGAAGCATATTTCTATTTATGTATATTCTTCTATTTACTAGGATTTATTATTCATTCGATTTAAATTAAAAGTCTCTATAAATATAATAGATTTACTTCCTTATCTATGGTTAAAGACATGTCATTTTTAATATTGTCGTACTGCGCATGCGTCAATATATTAGAATATGTATTTTTTTTAAAGTAATTTGAATATTTTGCAATATATAAAACATATTTATATTATTATTATTTATTAAATAAGTAAATAATAATTACTTATTTTATTCGCATTTATTTCAAAGAAATGGTAAAACTTAAATGTCACTGGTCAAAGCGGTCAAAGCCTAATTAATTTGAAAATAATTTAAAATTAAAATAAAAAATGAATAAGTATATTTTTATAACAAAAATTATTTATATTATTATTATTTCTTTATGAATATAATATTAATATTATTAGTATTATTAATATAATATTAATATTATTATTATATTATATTTTATTATGATTTTATTTTTAATAGAGCCATCTATTAATCATGTTTATAAACTACAGCCCAGAAACAAGATGGCTGTCAAATGTAAGACGCAAGTCAGACGTGTTTGGTGTTGTTTTTTATGCTTCTTTTATTTAACTTTAAGTGTAGTTAATAGTAGTGAATTAAATAACGAAAGATTAATAGAGCCATTTATTAATCATGTTTCTTTGGTGTGTGGCCTGTTTAATGGTACCTCATGTGCCAACAATTGCTGCAGTTAGAACCGCGTCACCTGCATCAGAATACGATAATAGAGTTCAACAACAAAACAACAATGGTATCGAATAATCCTATACAGAATTTTCACTCTCCTAGTTTATAGTTTTTGCTTGTTCTATTACACAAATGAACGTAAAAACATACATAAATTGGAAAAACTTATATAGTTGGTTCAATACAACGCAATTACCTTTTCCACTTGTGCAGATGTCAACAAACAATATTTAGTAGTGCTTGCATATTTGCTTAACGTGAATTAACGAAAAACAGTGGAAAAACACGTAAATTAGAAATACGTCTGCTCGCAAACAAGTTAGCGGAAAGCGAACCGTATGGTTGCCGTCAAGCAATTCAGTTCAGTGCTTAAAAATGATTCTTCGTAATACTTCGTAATAATAATAATAATATTAATATACCAATATTAATTGAAATTAAATTGTGTTAATTCAAGTCTGGAACCAACAATTTACGCCTTAAATATATATATATTTTGTTGCAATCTATATGGAAATTCTTCTGGGTGAGTTTATATTTTTGAAATCGTATTGTGAAAGAAATTCTCCATATGTCATAATAGGTAGAGACGTGTAATATACCTATATGGTGATAAGTTTTGTTCAAAAGTGTAAATTTGCGAATAAATACACACATTTAAATACAATAATATACATAAATATAATAGGAATTGTCCATAAATAATAACATCTCTTTACGAAAAGCCCCATCAGTTTAAAAGGTTAGGTTTCCAAACAACGGTTCAAAAAAAAAATCAGTTACAATTCTGTTTTGTTTTCAAACTTAAGTGTTAATTAACATTGATTGGAATTAAATAAACGCTTGTTTAATTGCGTAATACATGTGGGAAAATGTGTAATTGATAGTTTTAAGTTTGAGATAAAATAATACATATGACATTTACCAAAAACATGTTGCTAGGTTATGAAAGATTTTTTGTTTACTATGTATATCAATATATTTATACGGTCAAACTTCTATATTCGTTAATATTAAAGTGAGTAATATACTTATTATTATTGTTCCAGCATCCAGATTATAATCAAATTATAAGGAGAAGATTGGAAACTGGAGGGACCTTTTCGTCACAGAACCTTGCACAGCTTTGTTCCGAAGCTGATTTATGATGCGAGATTTGGAAGGACAATGGATTCGAGTTCGGAGTTGAGATGATTTCTCGGGGCTTAATACATATCACAGTAAGTTTTATATTATACAATATATATACACATACACTGTTGAAAAATTTATAAGTATTTTTACATGTTTTTTGAACGTAATTTCTGGCATAAAAATATAATACTCCTAATACTTACGTTAAATTATGAAATATTTTTATTGTACTCGTTTAAAAATTTACTGTTAACTTTTTTTGCATAAACAAAAAATTTAATATCACGTAAAATTATAATATTATATATTTCTTTTTTTTTATAAATTCTTTTGGTGTAAATGTTTAACTATTTTTATTTTTGCATTAAACACCATTAATTTTATATTTATTTATCTAATTAAACATTAGACAATTTTTAAATTAAAGAAAAATGCTACATGGCCACTACGACATGTCAATGCATTTTGTTTATTTGACTGGTCATGATAAACTCATGAATTTTATCCAGTCAAATTAGATGTTGAAATATTTTACATCTAGCAATGATATTTTTAATTTTTTTTTTTTTTTTAATAAGTTCTTTTGGTGTAAATGTTTAACTATTTTTATTTTTGCATTAAACACCATTAATTTTATATTTATTTATCTAATTAAACATTAGACAATTTTTAAATTAAAGAAAAATGCATTGGCCCTGCAACCTGTTACCTGCCAAAGCCACGATGATCCAAACTTCGTAAGTAGCTTATCGTTCCTACCTGTGTTGGGAGCATGCGCTGAGAAACTTTCAGCTTTTATAAAATAAGGAAGGTCTGGCAGTCACGGGCTTTCGGTCTAATAGTTTTTAATTAAAACAAAATGATCTAAGCAAGCCAGCATTTGTTCGGAAAAATTACTTGTATCATTCGGAACAATAATACAAGCGATAAAATGTTGCGAATCGGATAGAACAACAAATCCATTGTTTTTAGAAATGTGTAAATGGCCTACTAAGTAATCCTCGGTTAATTTGTTCAAATATACACCAAAATTCCAAATCAATGTGTCACATGTAGACGGTAGTTTGTGGTCAATCTTAAAACTAACTGGAAATTTTATATTATATTCTTTTAGTTCGCAATTTGCTTTTAACAAAATGGATACAATCTGTACGGTTATCCTCACGAGTTACATTATTCGTTCGTAACGCTGCCTGACAAAATTCCGGATTAAATATTTTTAAACAGTCATTTAATTTATTAAGACGTAGTAATTCCTGTGGTGTTTTTATATTAAATTTATAAACTAATTCCATATAATAAAAGCATTCCTTTTCTCGCTTGTGTACATAATTATTGTTCCAAACCATATTAGATTGCTCAGTTAAAATTATATGTCTTCTTGATCGAGAAAGTAAACCATTGTAAATAGAAACTTGTTCATTTGTACGTGGTAATCGGATATGATTATAAGATTTAAACTTGTGAATAAAATGAACGGTAATAAGAGAATCTAATTCAAATTGACATAACTTTGTATTATGCTTGGTTACAACGCCCTGGAATAAATTTAAATTTATTTATATATATGTTAATTACAATAAAAGCGTTAATCTTACCTCATAATTATTTTTTCCGATCACATTTGTGTGATCGAGAACAAATAATGTTAGATCCATTAGTTAGATTTGTATTATCGTAATATATTATCTATGATTTGCATATGATAAATTTGCCAATTAGAATTTGACAACAAATTAGGCATTCTAAAACAGGGAGTAGGTTCATCACTATAAATTTCATTGGTCAACAGGTACATCGCTATAAATTTTATCGGCATAAATTTCAAAACCATAAATTTCAATTGTATAAAGTTGACCTTGAAAATGAAAAAACGCACCTGTAGTTATAATCGTTCCCACCAGATGTCGCGCTAGCTGGTTATCTCACAAATTTAAAGAACATCTTACAACATTAAAATTTATTTTGTAAAATAATATTTGACAATTATGTAATCTATTTGAGAATTAATAATATATTATTTAATTTAAAATTAATCAGAATAATACATTGTGACAAGAAATAAATAAAAAAGCCGCTTTTAGTGGTCATTTCTGTTAAATAATTATTTATAGAAATTGTAAATTAGTAAAATAAATAATATAAAAAATTCATAAGAGTATAAAAACTAATTTTTAAAGTATATTATAAAATTTATTTTTATAAAAAATAGATGCAGATGAATAGTACAAGTACATATGTTGCGTTTGACAGCACTTTGACATTTCAATTTCATTGAATCGACATTGCTAATACAAATATGAACATATACTTGAAATATTAAAAATATATGACGTAACAAGAAGAATAAAGCGATTCTTAGTTTCATATTAATTAAAAAAGGTAATTCACGAAATTAAACTAAGAATCAAAGAAATACTATCGTACGAGTTAACCAAAAAAAATGTGGATCTTCTCTACAATGAAATATGTAACATGCAAGTTGTTTTCATAAAATATGAGGTATATTTTTAATTTGCAGTTATTGTAAATATGATAACACTGTAAGTTTTTAAATATTCTAAAATTGAATAATGGAAGAATTATTATACTGGTCAATTCATATTTTACTTTTTCCACTTTTCTTGAATATGAATGGAAGTCGATAATTGTTTTAGACATTAAAAAAAATATTAGAAATTAGGTGTATATAATTATTAACAAATATGTTATATAATATACAATTATTTTATATATAATTTACATGTAAAAACATTTCTGTATGATAATACTTGACACAACATTTATTTGTATCATGTCATTTAAGTGAAGAAAAATTGTAATAAAATAAAGATAAAAAATAGAACGAATACAGACCGTTTTTTTTTTTTCGGAAATAATTCGGTTTTGTTTTGTCAAATTAGTAAAGTATGTAACGGAATTCGTTATCGAAATATAAGTTTTGAATATCAGTTTACAATAGTAAAACAAAGCCACAGAGCCACATTTATAATGGACTTGCATTTGAAATTTTTGCTGCACGAAAAAGACATAGGCAAAGACGCAATTTTAGAGAAAGTAAATCCGTTAGAAATATTCAATGAAACGGAATTTCGTATAATTTGTTTACATATTATCAATTTTTTAATAAAGAAATTAAATTATAATGCTTATTTATTTTCCCATATAATTATAATTAACTCACAAAATCACATATTGTTAAATATTATGCAATTCTTTAAAAAATACATACATATATATATATATAGAATATTAAATGATTCATTTTCATCTGCAACATTTTATTAAACGATTCTACGTTGTTATTTGTTCTTCTTGGTAACTCGTAAACAGACAGTGAATTTACGCCAATTGTGTGAATCCAATATCTAAAAAATATTTAATTAAATTTCGACAAATTATAGTAGGTACACAATAATTAAATTCAAATATGTGATATTCATTAACAGAACATATGATCCTACAATTTTATTAGATTTTAACTGCAGGTAAAATTACTGATCTTATCTAAACTTTCATAGATATTCTTCAAATAATAATTTAATATTATTTACATTTACAATGTTTTACTTATGATTATAATTAATAAACAGGGAACGCTTGAAATTAAAATTATTAGGCATTTCACTCGATACGATTATTATTAATGATATATATATATATATATATTTACCTTCGCATATATGCAAACATATTTATTGTCTATATTTATATTTTGTTCTCTGCACCAATCTACAATTTCTTGAAGTCCTTGCACAATGTCGTTTTCGGGTAATAACGGTAATGCTATGAGCAATCTAATTGCTTTTTTGTATGCAATATTTTGTCTCATCTGCGGTAGTAAACCAAAACTAGCTGCTCTATGCCACACCGCCTATTACAGAAATATATGTATTTGAATATTTAATTATTAGGTTTGATTTGGACGTAATCAAACTTAATTTAATTCAAAAATTAAACTTAACGGCTGATATTATAAGCTTGGTTTTTGGGTGTTTTAGTTCATTTGTAGTCTCTGCTCTTATGACAGTTACGTTGTCTTAAAACCGATATTAATCAAAATCAATTTTAAAACCGAGCCCGTAATACGGGCCATCGTGTTTAATTATATAATACAATGTAAAATGTCTTATTTTCATCTAATTTTCTTGGACAGTTACCATTGATAATATTTCTTTTATTATATTTATTAATTTCATGAAATTTTAACATTTATTTAAACGAATTTATTATCATATTTGATTTGGTCTATAATAAATAATAGCACAAACCAAATCTGATAAAATTTCATTATTCTCAAATAATTAAAATAATACAATGCTATTTTCTATAAATATTATTTAGTTGAAAAAAATTGCTACCAGTCAGATATAAGTTAATTTTTAATATACATACTTTTGTTGTATGTATACATATGAATATTAAACAGAAACTACTTACACTTGCATAATGATAGTAGCATCCCGTTATTGCCGTTTCGGGATAAACTATTTGTAACGAATTTCGTAGGGCCCTCTCAAAGTCTGTCATAATTCTTAATGGGTGTTAATCTGGGCGTCATCTCCTTAAATACGCGGAATACTGCTTCATACATTTCTTGTCTTCTACTGGACATTAAACAATAAGCTATCGGAATAATCTATAAGGAAACATTTATTTTTATTACAGTTTAATTTTTATTTGAAATAATTTTTACCTTATTGCTATTAACAATATGTATTGTCATTAGTTGACTCGAATCAGGCCGTTGAGGTCGTACTTTAAATGTCCCATCAATATGCATTTCTTCATGTCTTGTTTCTGTTATGGAGTCGATTAAATATGGTACGAAAAACAAAAGGGCACATCCTTCATCAATTTTAATACGTCTCTGAAAAAAAGGTTCATCTATGTTGATTTGATCTTCATTAATTACGTCAATACTTGTAAATCTATATCTATCGCGCCACTGTTCCTCTTCCAGAATATTTCCTAGTTCTTCTAAAGTATTCGGTATTGCTGGATTATGTCTTCGTCTATTTGTTCGCATTGAATTTTGCGCTGTTGGCTACGGGTAATTTAAAGCAGCTTCCGGATTGCTAAACCAAAGTTATTATATATATGCCAAAGTAAAACAATTAATATTCAGTTGCTTTTTTTTTAAATATATTTTTTGTGATATGATTTTATTTAAATGCTATGTAATAATAACAAATATTATTGTACATTCTAATAAAAAACGTGTTATAAGTTTATTTACACCTAATAGATAACATTTTAAATGTCCAAAACAATTTCATCTTCAGCAGCAGCAGCAGTCGCAGATTGTAGGGTTAGCTGCAGTGGATTGTCCAGTAACACGCCTTTCTAGAATATTTAAAAACTTTACACTTTACAGTATTATCATTTATAATACAAATTAAGAATATACTTCATATTTTTATGTAAACAACTTTTTACAAATTACATTTTAGCTGAAGAATTATACTTTTTTGGTTAACCCATACCTACAATCGCACTTCTTCGATCAATTCCATGATTTAAGTTTTTTAAATAATACAAAAATATGAATCGCTTTATTCGCTTTATCGCTTCTTGTTTTGTTTTCACATTTTGAATTTACATTTTGTATTTACAAACTTCAATCAAACATTTGAACTGTGAAACGGCTGTCAAATATTCATATATCCCTCGGTTTTTATCGTTTTTATAAAAATAAATTTTATAATATACTTTAAAAATTAGTTTTTATACTCTTATGAATTTTTTATATTATTTATTTTACTAATTTACAATTTCTATAAATAATTATTTAACAGAAATGACCACTAAAAGCGGCTTTTTTATTTATTTCTTGTCACAATGTATTATTCTGATTAATTTTAAATTAAATAATATATTATTAATTCTCAAATAGATTACATAATTGTCAAATATTATTTTACAAAATAAATTTTAATGTTGTAAGATGTTCTTTAAATTTGTGAGATAACCAGCTAGCGCGACATCTGGTGGGAACGATTATAACTACAGGTGCGTTTTTTCATTTTCAAGGTCAACTTTATACAATTGAAATTTATGGTTTTGAAATTTATGCCGATAAAATTTATAGCGATGTACCTGTTGATCAATGAAATTTATAGTGATGAACTCTCTCCCCTAAAACAGACAACTTCATAGGTTAAATTTTGTAACTGTCAACTTAATTTATAACATGTATTGTGTCTGTTTTTTTATTAAAATTAATTTATTCCATTTTAATTATAATATTTGATATATATTTAACAATTAAAATAATAATAATAAATAATACTGTAATAATGTAATATTATATATTATATTTTCATGCAATACTCGTCCTTATGTTAATATACATTAAGGGTTATTTTCGCTTGTAACTTTCTACATATGTATATTTATTATATTTTTAGTCCATACATCCTCTCCTATTAATTATAAATCATGTTTTTATCGCGTTTTTCGCATTTATATACATTTTTCTCGAGTTTTATTACCAATTAAAATAATTATAATAAATTTATTATTGTCATATATTTAACATAGCCAGAACATAGCTGATAGATGTCCAAGATGGCTGCCAGCTGTCAGTTGTGATATAAATTGAACGCGCAGATGTTTCTCGTATATTTTATAGCATTTTATTACAAATTATGACAAGAAATATTCAATGAAATGATGAAAATAGATGTTTATCTACGTATTTTTATTGGTGCTTGTTTAGAAATCACTTCTAAGTTGATTTAATTGCGTTAATAAAGTTTTGTGTCATTGCAAGTGTAAATATTATAGCATTTTATTACCAAATTATGGCAATAAATATTCAATGAAATGATGAAAATAAACGTATATCTACGAGTTTTTATTGGTAAGTTTGCTAGGAATTGCTTGTAAGTTGATTTAATCGCGTAGTAAAATTGTGTGTCCTAGTGTTACGAATGTAAACAAACCAATTTTTAGGTGTTTTATTATATTTTATCGTATATATTCAGTTTTATTTGGATATTTATCAATCGTAGTTTATAATTTTTACCTATTCTATTACACAAATGAACTTAAAAACGCTATAAAGATAGATTTTAATATGTAAATTGCCAAGAAATCGTATGTTGACGCAAACTGTTCGTGAGCTTGACGGGTCAAAAATGGGCATACATAAAAATGTAATGAAAACACTTGATATACATATATTTTGCAATTGAAATCAATAAATTATTGGAAAAAATGATTTATTTACGTAATTATTATTGTTCAGTTGTCAGTCTGTAAAATTTTGTTTTCATACCGTTGGCAACACTAATTTTAAGACATGCGCAGTAAGTGTAATAGCGCAACGAGGCGAGACGAGCGTTATGTCAGCCATTGCTGCTATAATGAAAGTGTGTTTGCAGTACATATAATATTGTATAGTTTTGTATCATTAGTATTAAGTATTAAATATTAGTATTCAAAATAAAAGTGAAGTTTAGTACAACTCAATTGATTATAGCATAATATCGATAGATTTAAAGGTATTTAATAATAATCAAATTACTAAATAGTGTATAATGTGTTTTTAAGTTTGTACAACAACTTTATTAAATATAAAATATCAGAAAAATTAGTTTTGCTTTGTTTTCAAACTTAGTTAAATGTTAATTAGCGTTGATTGTATTAACTAAATGTTAGTTTAATTGTGCAATTACATGTGTAAAATGTGTATTATTGTTTTTAAGTGGAAAACATATTTATTAAATATATATTTATAATCAGACGCATCGAATGCATACAAATATCAAATGTGATACGTGCATAACATATGCGATAAGTATTCATAAACACATATTTAATTACAGAAATAAACAAATATACATGTGTAATACACGAATGACACAAATTATAACTTATATATTGCTAAGAAACGTCAAATTAATTTGAAGGTTAGAAATCTGTTCAAATCTGCAATTAATTTAATATCTCGTGTTTACATTGCTATTAAAATACATTTTTTTAAAAAAAAAAAAAATCAGTTTATTTCATTAATGTTTCTGCATGTTCTTGTAGCAATCACAAGATTATGTTGGTTAATTTTCAAATATCCAGTGGAAGATTGGTTACGGAGATAAAACTTTCGGAGGCTGCTGGATGATGATGATATTTGGGTATAAATCTAGCAAGAGAAGCAATGATGATTACAGCAAAGAATGAAATTGCAAATGGTAAGTAAAGTAGCTAACTTTAACAGCTGTGTTTTTGCTTTATACAAGTTGGTAAATAATCGCGATTTATCGGGTACGAAATAGATTAGTGTATGATGAGTGTGAAATTGAAAAAAAATGTTGTAGCAAAAGTTGGTGTTAGTCAGTTAAGATGGTTCGGACATGTTGAGCGAATGTCTAATGAACGTTTACTGTTAAAAAGATTTATTTGAATGTTTTTGATGGTATTCGTTTGCGTGGACGTCCGATGAGTAATTGAAGTGGTATGATTGAGAGTGTTTTGCGTGAGCGAAAGTTTCCAAGTAGTAGGAATAGAAGAGCATGTATGAGAGGAATTATGAATGTAGATGAAGCGAAAGTTGCTTGTTTGGATAGGAATGTTTGGAGGCGACAGATTTCGGAATGATGAAAAGAGTTTGTGCCACACCCTGATTTGGGTACATGGCGTGATTGTGTATGTATGTATGTATTATTGTTTTGTAATTGGGTAAGTCAATTAGTATAATATATACCGGGTGTTCATTCGTCAAGTTCGTATGGGCTTTTAAAGAATATTTAAAATAATTAATACCCAGAAAGTAGAATCTGCAAAAATCTTGAACATGAAAATTTCCAAATATTTATAGAATCCAGAATCATTTGGTTAAAAGTTAAGATAATTTTTAATTTTTACTGTTAATTTTTGTAAACTTTGGGTTCTAGTTTAGACAAATTATAAATTAAAACAAATCTCTCGGTTTTATGTTTATCTATGTAATATTTTAGTTGCAAATGTATTGTTTTTTGATATAGTTTTATGTAATTTTTATTTGTTTTTTAGGGTTTTCCAAATCGATTTTTTCGTAGATTGTGTTTTGAATCTTCCGATTACTACACATAATTAACTAATTAATTAATTCGATTGGACTAGTTGGAAATAAGGAACGAATTCCAGAATAATTCCGATTGTAAACAGTATTTCTGGAACAAAAATTTGGGTAAGGCTCAATTTTAATATTTTAAAATTATTTTCTATTTGTTTTTCTGTTTTTGATATTAATTTTCCGAAATTGATTTGCGATATACTTCTTTCTCGATTAAAATTCGGAAAAATACTTAGAGTACTTTTCGATAGGGCATAAAAAGTTCTATAATTTGGTATTAGTTTTAATATATTAGCATATGCCGTTTGGATGCTAGAATTTTTTTTGGATTTTTCTGGTTTTTTTTTTTTTCAAAAAATGTTAGGTCTAGGAAAATAAGCATGGTATGGAAAAATGCTGAATAATTAGTATAATTGAGTAAAAAAACCATTATTCTAAGATGCATCGTTTAGTAGAAAAAAATCAAAACTGAATTTTTGAAAATTTCTTATTGTACCCCTTGAGATTTTTTCAAAATTTGCTCAAAACAATCTGAAAAAATCCAGTGAAATAGACAAAAAAAATTAGCTACATAATAGCTAAATAAATAAATAATAATAATAATAATAATAATAATAATATAAATGATTTTTAAATAAGATCTTCTATATATTATATCGAAACGTCGAATAATGCAGAAAAAACTTTTGTATTTTAAATTTTGTTATGCCAATTCCAATAATTTATCACAATAAAATCTATAGGAATTTAAATATTAAAAACAAATTAACGCTTATACATTTTTAATTATAATTAAACACTCCCAATTTATATTTAATATCTTCATTCAAACGAACGCGTTTAATTAACACACTTTAACTAAGTTATACATTGGAAATAAATATTTATACTTTACGTGGCTTTAACCCTTTCGGGACGGAATAGATTTTTCTGAATAATAATAACCACTGTAAAAATGTAACTTAAATTTATATTATATAGCTTTTAACAGTAAAATAACAACATTTTTGTAATTTTACTGTGTGATAATTTACGTAATATTATTTTTTTATGGAAAAAAACAAAATTAAATTCATAGAAAACATAAAAAATCTTTTATTTGTGGTTCCATAGAAATACTTCTAGGCCTGAAAGGGTTAAATACACAAATACTAAGTAAAATAAAACTGCCCGTATGGTTCTAGTTCTGTATTAATATTTAATTAATAATTAATGTACGTCTTCAACAGAAAACACAAAATAATCAAATTATTAAAATAGTAAAAAGTATTTCTAGAATTTATTATATTTGAAATAAAATTATGCTTTAGCTTATAATTCCCGTATTATTAATTATATTAATATTTATTAATAATCGCGACGTTTCGACTTTCTCAACCATAACAAAACGTTTTTGTTTTGTTACCGGGGGGCCTAGTAACTTATTTCAATGTCTTTTTTATTTATTGTATAAATATATTATTTCTTGGTTTCCTGATGAAGATTATTTATAAATGGTCGATTATTTAATTAAATATGAATACAGAATAGCCTATTTTTATTAACCAGGTCTTTATTAATTTGCTTTTTTGTCAATCTGTAAACTACTTGTAAAATCTGGTGTACAAATTTGTTAAAAATCCCTTAAAATCCTAGTAATATTTAATTAAATCTGATTAACTAATGATTTAATTAATTAGTTCATCAAAGTAAATTAATGGCGATTTAAGCAAATAAAATAAAATATTACGGCCTATGTGTAATTAAGAATATAATAAAATAAAGGTAGATTAGTTCTAAATATATAAATATATTTTTTCTAATTATTTAAAAACTATTATAACTTTTGTTTTTCTGCCCTAAGATTTTTTGATCGCGTATGCTTCATCAACAAAACAAGAGTTCTTCTGCAACTTGAATCCAAAGATTGGGGAATATATTGGATCTATACAATGCTATACGATGTATTCATCACGTTAAAAGGTATTTTACTGCTTTAACTTAGTTAAAAAGTTTTTCCGGAGGCAACTTAAGGTTCTCTATATAATCCGATTTGGGGGCAAACAAAAGTTTAGAAATTTTTTTGTCGAAAAGTATAATAGATATCAAAGCCGCGGTTTTTTTTTTGGATGAAAGAGGAGATTTTGATCTATTTTCATGTATTTTTTTTTTGTTTATTTTGGTTAAAAATTAGATATGAATCTTTGCAGCAGAAAAAAAGTATTATAACTTTGTCAATTTCCAACAAAATTATAAATAAAAATTGCCCATAATAGCTCAATGTCCATTCTTTCACCTACAAAAAACTGCGAATTAATATCTTTTATAGTTCTGTAGAAAAAAATTCATAAAAAATCATAATTTTTGTCAGATTTGCGGCAATTTGTTCAATTTTGCAGATTTTCGCAAAAAATGTTATAATTTTCTCAATTTTCAACAAAAATTAAAATAAAAATTGCTCAAAATAGATCAATATCTATTCTTTCACTTGCAAAAATCGATATTAAATATCTTTAATTGTTTCAGAGAAAAAAATTTATAAAAATTTCGGATTTTTCTTATTAATAAATACAGTTACGAAAAAATCTTATTTTTTTTTCAAACTCTTTCTATGTTTTAACAGCTTTTATTTTGCTCTAAAACGAAGCTAAAATCAATAATCTAATAATCCTAATTGATTTTTACCATCAGTATATTAATTTTATATTTCTTTTTGGTTATCCAATTTTATACTTTTAATATGTTTCTTCCAATGATCAATAAAAGATTTCTCCATCGAAACAAATAACTTTATAAACTGCATTTTGTTATAGAATATTTTGTTTTTATATAATTCTTACATAAGTTCTACTTAAGTTCTATATTAAATATGTTTTTGAATAAGAATTTGTATACGAGATCTATAATAAATTGAAAAGCTCGAGTAAAATTCGCTATAATCTTAAAATTTTTGTTATGAAATCGAGGAAAATTAACCGAAAAAATTATGGTAAAATCTTTAGAATCTTACTTAAAATTCATAAAATCAATGTAAAATCGCTTAACGTCAATTCACACGGTTGTAATTGCTATGTTCAGACGTACGTAGCTCAAATACAAAACATGTTGAAGTTAATATTGAATTTATTCGTTTAATACAACTTATTTATATTGTAACTGACTGTTCGGAAAATTACATAATGAATGTTGAATTAATAATTCAATAATTAATTTAATATTATTAATTGATATTTATATAAAATAAAAAATAGTATATTTTTTAACTGGCTCTATTTTCTACAAAAACGATTATTATTGTACCGAAAAAATACTTGAGATATAATATCCTATGTAGAATAATACATATTTTTTTAAATTTTTTTGTATTTTGGAAAATAGAGAAAAAAAAAAAAATTTTCCAAAAAAAAAACTATATTTTTTGCTTTTTTTGGCCAAATTATAAATACGAAAAAATTGAAAAAAAATATATATTATTCTACATAGAATATTCTATCTCAGGTATTTTTTCGGTACATTAATTATCGTTTTTGTAGAAAATAGAGCCAGTTAAAAAATATACTATTTTTTATTTTATATAAATCAATTAATAATATTAAATTACATAATTAATTCAACATTGATTATGTAATTTTCAGAACAGTCCTTACAATCTTCCTTAATATCTTAGGATTGTAGAATCCGGTGTAGAAAATTTAAGGGAGTCCAAAAACATCTCCGCATAAATTTACAAATTACATAAATAAATAACACAATTATCTGCTGATAGGTTAGATGAATGCCGAGATCTGTTAGCGCTGTTTTATTATAAATATCTTCTACCTTTCAGGGCCGTAACGAAATCCGAATTTCGAACTGAATCGCCGCGCAAATTCTATCCGAAGCTGGGTGATGATGATGAACGACCTCCAGCTGGCTTGGATTCGGAGAAGAGATAATTTATTTGGATAATTTATATCCTTGTGTGTTTGGAAACTTCGGACTTTAGCCCAAATTCTTCGGAAACGCCCGCAGAATTTAGTTATGGATCCAACGGTTTGGGGGGATATTTTACTAACAAAGTAAGTCACCAAATACCATTTTTTTTAATCAAATACAAAACGAATAATTTTGTTTTCTTAACAATAATATAGTAAAAAAATCTTTCAGAACTTATATTAATTTTTTTTTTTCATTTAATAAACAACAAATGATGTAAAAAAAAATTATTATTAAAAAACAAAATGAAAGAAAAACGATTTAGTGAATGAGAAAAAAAATGTTAAATAATTTTGTTCGTTTATTTATTTGTTTAAATCACCATTTAATTTATTTTTGATGCAACTAATTAAAGCATTAGTTAATTAACTAATGATTTAATTAGTTCATTAAAAAACAAAAACAAGAGGAAATTATATATACAGTCGATTCCGCTTAATTGGGACACATCGGGACTAGGGCATTTTGTCCCAATTAAGCGGCTGTCCCAATTAACCGAATTTTACATAAAATTAAGCAATCCATATTTTTCTTTCAATAATTTTATTTTATAAATTCTTGGAAAAAACTATAAACTACATATAACCAAAAAAATATAAACTTTTAAGAAAAAATAATAATAAATTCCAAAATAAAATAATAAATAAATACATACATTTTTAATTCAATTCAAAAATGTGTCAAGTGTAGTCTGTCTTTTGTTTTTGAAACATTTCACTTCTACACTTATCCAGCAAAGCAATTTTACTAGAAACTGTCATATCACTTCTTGGCATCTTGGCAAGAGTCAATTTTTTAAAATAAAATCGACAAAATGTAAGTTTAACGAACCTTCCACGCGCGAGGTGTAGTGGTAACTGAATACGTAACGATTGAGACAGCGGGGTAGACTCTCACAGCTATAATGACCGGTGCCGCGCCACGCCGACGCGAGGGTAAACATTAACCTTTGAGCGCGCGTGGGTCCGTACTTCATACGTGAATGAATGTGTTGGGGAAAAAGTTCACAGCGCGCGATACTAATGTAATTAATTGATACATATTTGCTAGTTTTTTAAATATAATTTTCCATGTTGTGAATCAAAAAGATATGAAGCGTATCATATTAAATTTTTTGTAAATATTTTTTCTTGTGAATACATATTTGTAACATAATATATACTGTGATCTTAAATTTACTGTCCCAATTAAGCGGAATGTTGTCCCAATTAAACATGTAAATTTACTGTTGGTTCCTTGGTTTGGTTTCTGTTCTTTGAGATTTGTCCCAAATAAGCGGCTGTCCCAATTAAGCGGTGTCCCAATTAAGCGGAATCGACTGTATATGTTTTTTCTGGAAGTTACAAAAATAATTAATTATTCAATCAATCAAATATATTTTAAGTTTTCAAAATACAATTTAGAAATACATATACGTAATTATATCAACAATAATATTACAAGAACTAAACAATTTATGCAAAAATTGAGTAATTATGACCTAGAAATACTGAGGGCATTATAAGTGTCTCATGATTTGTAGGTAAAATTACATAATTTTTTTTTAGAGTGCTTACTTTACATGTAAATACAAAAATATGTACATTATTTGATCAGTAAATTTAAAGTAAGATTAAGTGATCTTTAGATTATATTATATATAATTTTGTTTTTTTGACATGCTTTATTTTAAATTTACTGAACATATTATGTATATTTCATCAACTAAAACTATTCTGCTAGCCCCTAAAGAAGGCCAAATAGTGATTGTCGAAACGTTGGTTTAGTAATCGATAAAAACATATATATAAAAGACTGAATTCCGTCTAATTGATTACCTATCGATAATAATATATTATTAAATTAATTAATTATTTTATATTGTATTATTTGATTATAATTGAAAAAAATATCTTGTAAATTTATTTTCAAAAAAAGAAAAATTATAATTTTTATGTTTTGTGTAATTATAATAAGATTATTATATAAAAATATTATATCATTAATATAGTAAAAAATCTTTCCGGAACTAATTATTATTATTAAAATAAAACTACTTTAGGTTTTAGTTCTGTATTGAAATTATATTTTAATTCACGTTTGTGGAAACAAGTTGAAGTGATTATTGTGTAAATACTTTGAATAACAATAAATATGTTATGTTATATCACTGGAAAGAGAAAAAAAAATCTTTTTAATGACACTACATTGAAATACTATTTATATAAGAAAAATGAAAGTTGCATCATAAATCTCGAAAAAAAAATTTGGTTACTCCTGGAAATTCTGTGTAAAAAAGTGTCTTAAGAAAGTGCAAACCAAAATAATGTTTCGTTTTGCATACGAGAGTTATATGCGAAAATATAAAACAGCAAAATTTGCATTTTTGTCTATATCTAGTAACCTAAGAAATTTTTTGGAAAAAACAAAAGATGACTAAACTCGCGCAACTTTCATCTAATTTAACCGAGGTCGTATCTCTAACAGTTCCGGGAGTTATCTTGGACACTCTGTATATATATAAAAAAAAGAAAAGTAAAAAGAAATGTCGGTTTATTTTGGTTTCTCCGATTGGAATGATTTTTTATTTGTTTGTGGAATGAATGGATTAATATTTCCAATAAATATTGAATGATTATAGGTGTGGAGATAATTACATATTAATTTAATGCATATTTTTAAGTTAATTCGAGCGTGTTTATCTAACGCTAGATTAAAATTGAATTTGATGTTAAAATTTATATACGTGTTTCACAAAATTTTGAAAGATTTTGAAATAAAATTAAAGAAGAAAAGAAAGCCATAGTGTAGTATTATATTTTTAATTTAAATCAGGGCCGGAATTGAACCAAAAAAACGTTATTTTTCTCCGGAAACCGATTTTTTTTTTATTTCGGAACAAATAAATAAATCAAAATTGACTTTATTTTCGGATATGCCGTTAATTTGTTAATTTGTTACGTTAACAATATTATGTTATCTAATTATTATATAATTGAAACATATACATACACAAATTGGATAAGTTTCGAAAATATATTATTAACATATATTTATTAATTACCGGATTGTTGGTAATAAATATCACAGTAAGTTTTCTATATACAATATATTTACATTAATGCATATATTTACTGTTCAAATATTTAACGTAATTTGAAATGTTTTGTGAACGCGAATTTTCGTTAAAAATATAATATCACGTTAAATTATCACAATAAAATTATTTTTTGCTTTTAAAAACCTATGTTAAATTACATTAAATTTAAGATGTATTTTCCGTACAGTTTATTAAATTAAGCTATTATGATTTAACAGTAAAAATAACAGTATTTTGTTAATTTACATGTTTTCTTATTTTTGTTTAATTTTTTAATCCTACATTCATAATTAATTTTTATTTGGAATATTTTAATCTTGAAAATATATAAGCATTCAAAACAAAGTTCAGAATGTACAATATCTTTTTTTCTGTTCTTTATTATTTTTACATAAGTGATTTTCGTAAAATATTCTTATGTCAATTTTTACTATATTTGAATAAATTATTAATTTTATGCAAGATTAGACAACTGTTAGAAATCGTTTCAGTATACACAAAAAATTGATAATTTTTCTAATGTTTTAATTGTTTTATCTAGAAAAGTTGATGATTTTCAGTATACTCATCTGACACATCTAATTGACACTGTAAAAAAGTTGCCATTTTATATAAAAACTATAGCAAAAAAATTACATATTATTTTAGAAAAATGATGATTTACATAAATTTTCTGTAAAAATAATATTTTTCATAATAAATAATAAATTTCATAATAAATAATTAAAATAAGTATAGATTTTTCCACAATCCAATTATAAATTAAAATTTCCAAATTAAAACTGATTGTGAATGCTAGATAAGACAATGATACAATATCCAATCAAATGATTTATAAATCAAACTAAAATGCATTATTCTCATAATAATAATATAATATAATATAGTTATCATTTCCATATAAACCACATGGTATAGGAAAAGTCAATTTAAAAAAGAAATACATAAAAAAATAAAGTGCGTAAAAACTTGCATTATACTTGAAGATTAGAACTTGTCACTGAGATAGTCATCAAACTTATAATAATTTTTTTCAATAAAAAATTTTTTTAAATGAAATTTGAAATTAATTTTTGATTTTATGCTACTGATATGCTTTGGTAAATGATTATAAAAGATTAGACCAATGTGATTTGGGTTAAATTTAGTTTTATTTAAATGTGTAATTGGGATAAGTTTGATTTATGTCTGGTATTATATTGATGCAGATCGCTTTGAGTTGATAAATTATTTTTTATATTATGAATAAACAAAATAACAAAATATAAATAAATACATGGAAAATTTAGCATATATTCATTCTTAAAAACGTCTTTACAAGATTGTCGTTTGCCAAGTAAAAATATATTCCTAACGGCCATTTTTTGTAGTTTAAATACTCGTTTTGTAGAAGGAGCATAACCCCAAAAAATATGATTGAATCTTATTTAAATACTAACAAATCTATTTTAAAAATTTAATCACCTATACATATGCTTATTTCGTATTTTAGCTACAATGTTTCGTAAATTGTTAATTTTTAAAATGTATATCATTATAAAAATACTATTTTTAATATTTCGTAATTTACACGTGTTAAGAAAAAGCACTATTGAAAATTAAATTTCTTTCTTACATAAATAAATATAAAAATAAACAATAAAACACTTGGTGTAAGTTTCACTATATTTATTTGACTTAATCGATTTCGGCTTTCTAGGCCCTCATCAGAAGTTTATACAGAATGAAATATTAAGATTATTTGTAGTTCTTATATACTAAAATTACAGACATATTACAATATTATAACGGTACAAGGATACAGACATTTAACAATAATATAACAGTACAAGAAATATTAAAATCGGGTAAAACCTTTTATAAGTACTTCTAATGAATTTGAGTTGAACAAATCTGTTTGGTCATTAAGTACATTTAAACCCATAGCTATTGCTTTTTGGATTTCATATGCTTCTAAGAAGTTCATTTTCGAACCTTTGTTGATTGTATGTAAAATATCCAAGTCTTTGATGTCACAAGTGTGACCTGCCTCTATTAAATGTAGTGCTAAATGAGAATCATGTTTTTTATATTTGAAGGAACGCATATGTTCATAAAATCTAATTCTAAAGGATCTACCTGTTTGGCCAATGTAGACCGCATCACAATTATTGCAATTTATTTTATAAATACCACATTTACTATATTTGTCTTTGAAAGTTAATTTGTTATTAATTAAAATATTTTTAAAATTAAGATTGCTATAGTAGGCGGCTGTAATGTTATTTTCTTTCAATTCATTGCCTATTTTTGTACTGGTGTTACCGATATAACATAATCTGCGATAATTTTTTGTTTCAGGCTGTTCAGGTATTTTATTAAAAATTTTGTTTAAAATAATCTGTTTATTTTTCTTAAATACTAATTTGTCTACTACTTTAGGATCATACCCATTATTGTTAGCAATTTGTTTAATAGTATTTAATTCTAATTGAAAATTTTCTTTGTTTAGAGGTATAGTTAGAAGTCTGTGAACATAACTATTAAAAGCAGCCATTTTTATATTGTTTGGATGGTTAGAGTGTGCTGGTATTACGGTATCTGTATATGTAGGTTTTCTATAAATTTTGAAAATAAATTCGGAATTAATATTTTGTATACTGATGTCTAAAAAGTTTATTTGATTATTATTTTCTTTTTCTATGGTGAATTGAATTGATGGATTTTGGTTGTTTATAAACTGCAATAATTGATCTAATTGTCTGTCGGAACCTGTGAATAAACATATGATATCATCAACGTATCTGTACCAGAAAATTATAGAATTGATTAGAGGATTTCTAGAATTAAATATTTGATCTTCTATGTTATTCATAAATATTTCCGCTAATAAAGGACTTAAAGGTGATCCCATAGGAAGGCCATCTTGTTGTGTGTAAAAATGATCATTGAATTGGAAATAATTTTGTTCTAAACAAATCTCCAGTAACGACATAATTTCTAGTTGCAAAACTATATTAACATTATTTGAGTGTAATAATTCTTCTAAAATATTTTTGAGTTCGTTGATTGGGATTGATGTAAATAAACTATTGACATCAAATGACACTAATTTTGCATTTTTTGGTATAGATACATCTTTGATTTTGTCTATTAACTCTAATGTGTTTTTTACACTGTGTATTGGTTTGAAATTTAACATTTTTGGTAGAATAATATTTAAAAATTTACATAATTTATATGTAGGTGCTTTAGTATATGAGACGACAGGCCGGATTGGGTTATTAAGTTTATGTAACTTAGGTAAACCATACAGTATTGGTGCTGTGGGGTTCATTGTTAAATATTTAAACTTTGAGTTTTCGTTAATTAATGAATTAATATTTTTGAGAGTGGATTTTAATTTTTCCTGATATTTCGGAGTAGGATCTTTCCGTAGTTCATTAATATTACTTTTATTAATAAATTCTTCTACTTTGTTAATGTAATCTATTTTATTAAGTATAGTAATAGAATTACCTTTGTCACATTTTGTCAAGACTAAGTTTTCATTCTTAAGTTTAGTTTTTATAGCGTTAATTATGTGTTTAGAGTTACTATGTTTACCTAGGTAAACATAGTAACTCTAAACACATAATTAACGCTATAAAAACTAAACTTAAGAATGAAAACTTAGTCTTGACAAAATGTGACAAAGGTAATTCTATTACTATACTTAATAAAATAGATTACATTAACAAAGTAGAAGAATTTATTAATAAAAGTAATATTAATGAACTACGGAAAGATCCTACTCCGAAATATCAGGAAAAATTAAAATCCACTCTCAAAAATATTAATTCATTAATTAACGAAAACTCAAAGTTTAAATATTTAACAATGAACCCCACAGCACCAATACTGTATGGTTTACCTAAGTTACATAAACTTAATAACCCAATCCGGCCTGTCGTCTCATATACTAAAGCACCTACATATAAATTATGTAAATTTTTAAATATTATTCTACCAAAAATGTTAAATTTCAAACCAATACACAGTGTAAAAAACACATTAGAGTTAATAGACAAAATCAAAGATGTATCTATACCAAAAAATGCAAAATTAGTGTCATTTGATGTCAATAGTTTATTTACATCAATCCCAATCAACGAACTCAAAAATATTTTAGAAGAATTATTACACTCAAATAATGTTAATATAGTTTTGCAACTAGAAATTATGTCGTTACTGGAGATTTGTTTAGAACAAAATTATTTCCAATTCAATGATCATTTTTACACACAACAAGATGGCCTTCCTATGGGATCACCTTTAAGTCCTTTATTAGCGGAAATATTTATGAATAACATAGAAGATCAAATATTTAATTCTAGAAATCCTCTAATCAATTCTATAATTTTCTGGTACAGATACGTTGATGATATCATATGTTTATTCACAGGTTCCGACAGACAATTAGATCAATTATTGCAGTTTATAAACAACCAAAATCCATCAATTCAATTCACCATAGAAAAAGAAAATAATAATCAAATAAACTTTTTAGACATCAGTATACAAAATATTAATTCCGAATTTATTTTCAAAATTTATAGAAAACCTACATATACAGATACCGTAATACCAGCACACTCTAACCATCCAAACAATATAAAAATGGCTGCTTTTAATAGTTATGTTCACAGACTTCTAACTATACCTCTAAACAAAGAAAATTTTCAATTAGAATTAAATACTATTAAACAAATTGCTAACAATAATGGGTATGATCCTAAAGTAGTAGACAAATTAGTATTTAAGAAAAATAAACAGATTATTTTAAACAAAATTTTTAATAAAATACCTGAACAGCCTGAAACAAAAAATTATCGCAGATTATGTTATATCGGTAACACCAGTACAAAAATAGGCAATGAATTGAAAGAAAATAACATTACAGCCGCCTACTATAGCAATCTTAATTTTAAAAATATTTTAATTAATAACAAATTAACTTTCAAAGACAAATATAGTAAATGTGGTATTTATAAAATAAATTGCAATAATTGTGATGCGGTCTACATTGGCCAAACAGGTAGATCCTTTAGAATTAGATTTTATGAACATATGCGTTCCTTCAAATATAAAAAACATGATTCTCATTTAGCACTACATTTAATAGAGGCAGGTCACACTTGTGACATCAAAGACTTGGATATTTTACATACAATCAACAAAGGTTCGAAAATGAACTTCTTAGAAGCATATGAAATCCAAAAAGCAATAGCTATGGGTTTAAATGTACTTAATGACCAAACAGATTTGTTCAACTCAAATTCATTAGAAGTACTTATAAAAGGTTTTACCCGATTTTAATATTTCTTGTACTGTTATATTATTGTTAAATGTCTGTATCCTTGTACCGTTATAATATTGTAATATGTCTGTAATTTTAGTATATAAGAACTACAAATAATCTTAATATTTCATTCTGTATAAACTTCTGATGAGGGCCTAGAAAGCCGAAATCGATTAAGTCAAATAAATATAGTGAAACTTACACCAAGTGTTTTATTGTTTATTTTTATTAAAAATGTTTCACCAAGTGCCTACAGCTGAAACTTTCAACTTTATAAATAAATATAAAATAAATTTAAAATTCTTTTCTTTAAAACAAATTTTCTGTCAAAAAATATAGTTTTAGATAATAGTTTAAATGACGTCATTTTTGTCAGAAAAATATTTGAAGCAATTTTATGCATCCGATAGTAATTTAACGTAATCATTATGCAATTTTTGTAAAAGAAACCTTGAAAATCAAATTGATTTTCTATTTCAGAAATCCATGCATATTACCGAAATCGTATTTCTCAAGAACGGAAGTTTTTTCTAACTTTATAACTATAACTGACGTACACAAAAATACTGTTATTAAATATTAAAATACTTTACAATATTAAATTGTTTCTATATGTATGTGAAATTTTGTCTTCCGACAAATTACTTTACAAAAATTATTGAACATTATCTATATTTTTATTGTCACATCTACTTATATTCCTCACTTTTTACATAAATGTTTAACTTGACATTAATTTGCATTAATTTTATTTTGAGATGATATATTGATAATTGCTCAATTGTCATAATAAATGTATATACTGTAATAAGCAAGCTACTAAAACCCACACTGTAAAAAATGTAATTTAAATTTATGTAATTTTACATGGTTTTTATTTATAGTAAAATTGCAACTTTTTGTAATTTTTACAATAATAATTTATGTAATATTACATATTTATGAAAAAAAAATTACAGTCGTAGAATATGTAAATTTATATTCATTTTTTTACAGTGTACTGAAATAACAGTAACAGAAACCAGAAAATTTCTCAATGCTATTTTGGTGGATTCGTAAACTTTATAACATTTACCCATACTTAGTGGTGTAACTAGTTTTTTGGCACCATTGTTATTTTGCTTTCCCTTTCCGTTGGTGTGAACACGTAAATAAAATATTGTTACAATCGTAACGTATGCTCGCGAATAAAAACTATTTAACAAAAATGAAATCTAGAATTTATATATGCATTTGTATATTTAAAATCAAAATATAACAATTTAAAAATCAATATTATTAATAAATAATCAATAAATTTATACCAAAAAAAAAATACAAATGACATTATCACGCGAATTTTTTGTTAATAACATTAAGTAATACTACAAGCTCGATTTTTTAATGTTTTAGTACAATTGTTTAGTCCTGATTTTATGACAATCGCATTGTCTTAAAACCTGTTTTAGTTTAAACCGAGCTTATATTTCCAGGCAATGAATGTACCTATCTAAATATCAAGATTTAATTATTTTTGGACAAAATTTAATTAGAAAAAAATATTTAATTTGTTACATGGAAATAACCTTGTGTTTTTAAACATACATCCTATATATGTTTAATTTTAAAATTTTCTATAAAACAAATAGATTTTTTCCAGAAAATATAATTTAATACAAAACCATTTTAGTAAAAAACTAGATAATATAATTCTAAGATACATGAATAATAGATGTCTGTAGTTCTGACAATATTTCTTTTTCTCCATAAATTTGTGTTATCGATTAAAAATGACATCTAACACCTTAATCACTAAGCTTTTGTATTAAGTTCAACTAATAGTCAAATAATCAATACTATTCCAATGAATTATTCAAAAATTTAATCAAACTAAACCATACTTTATATTATGTAAGAGGCATAGCGAAAGGGGCACTTTCTTGTTTTCAATTTATAAGAGCATTCAATTTATTACTGCTATAATTTATAAAATAATTTTCACGTCCAATATTAATACAAAAATTAATTTTATAAATTAATATACAATTTATTTTACGCATCAGTTCTATATATAAGTTAAGTTATCAATTATTTGTTAACTTAAAAAAATTTATTTTTATTTACAACAAAACGATATTACATAAATTCAACTTATATCTTTTACAATCAAACGAAATCTAACTTATCATACAGTAAAATGTTATAATTACAACTACGTATTGAGTGGGGGCTATGACGTAGTTAGGTGGTTAAAATGGGGAGAATTGCTGTTATCAGCAATGTTCGTGGGAAATGCTGTCGGTTAACTTATATATATATATATATATATATATATATATATATATATATATATATATATATATATATATATATACAGGGTGTAACAGAATAACTATTCCTAATTTTAACTGGAGTATCCTGGGCTCAGAATATGAAAATTTAATGCAAATCACTGAGATAAAATATGGCTCCTTACTCAGCTACAGGGTGTTTTATATAAAAATTTAAAAACGATTTTTGCCCAGTACTTTAAAACTATTTGACGTATTCTTATCATACTTGGCAGGAAATGTAGGTACCGTACACCATACTAAATTATGTTAAATAAAAGTTTCTGGCTACTGTCAGTGGCGTACAACAGGGGCAAGTGAGAGGTTGATCCTTCCTAAATTCTACGCCACTGGCGGAATTGTCATTTTAGCACAATTTTTCGATTCTCCAATACTTGATGTGTAAAAAACATACTCTTTCTTTGTAACGATAAAGTCACTGTTTTTCGAGATATTTAAAGTTAAACATAAGCTGCACCCTTGGGATTTTTTCAAAATTTGCTCAAAAAATTCTGAAAAAATTCAGTAAAATAGAGAAAAAAATTAGCTACATAATATCTAAGTAACTTTTTCTCTAACTCATTCTGGTTTGGCTGGAAAAATTATTGAAAATTAATATTTTTTGCATTTTATTTTTTTTATTTTCAATAATTTTTACAGCCAAATCAGAATGAGTTAGAAAAAAAAGTTACTTAGTTATTATGTAGATAATTTTTTTCTCTATTTTACTGAATTTTTTCAGATTTTTTTGAGCAAATTTTGAAAAAATCCCAAGGGTGCAGCTTATGTTTAACTTTAAATATCTCGAAAAACAGTGACTTTATCGTTACAAAGGAAGAGTATATTTTTTACACATCAAGTATTGGAGAATCGAAAAATTGTGTTAAAATGACAATTCCGCCAGTGGCGTAGAATTTAGGAAGGATCAACCTCTCACTTGCCTTTGTTGTACGCCACTGGCAGTAGCCAGAAACTTTTATTTAACATAATTTAGTATGGTGTACGGTACCTACATTTCCTGCCAAGTATGATAAGGATACGTCAAATAGGTTTAAAGTATTGGGCAAAAATCGTTTTTAAATTTTTATATAAAACACCCTGTAGCTCAGTAAGGAGCCACATTTTATCTCAGTGATTTGCATTAAATCTTCATATTCTGAGCCCAGGATACTCCAGTTAAAATTAGGAATAGTTATTCTGTTACACCCTGTATATATATATATATATATATATATATATTATTTAATTAATAACATTCAGCAAATCAATTAAATAGAAATTTATTCTTCATTTTAATTATTATAAGCCTTAGATTTTCGTCTACTAGTTAGAAAAGCTATTTTGTTACATATATACACAAATCACGCCATATACCCAAAAAGTTGTAACACAAACTCTTTCCACTATCCCAAAATAATTTACTACAAACATCCCTATCCAGACAAGTAACTTTAGATTCATCCACATTCATGCTATTTTGTTAATATATTCAAATGTAGTTTAAACACCAAAAACATTACAAACATCCATATATCAAGCGGGACTCATACGAGCGTAAAGTCGCTCTAGCAAAGGGGTGGGCAACCTTTTGTTAACTATCAGGCTAAATTTAATCCTGTGTTTTATAAACGGGCTAAAAATAAATTTGAATTAATTATTTTATATCAATATTTATTAAAAATCTATCTAGATAGATTTAGATGAGTAGAAAAAATATTACGCATATTTAATTTCAGTTTTTGCGGGCCGAATAAAAATCATTTTATTATCAATAATATAATAATATATAATCATTAGTTGACAAAATAGTATTAAAATAAAACGGCTTTAAGTTCTAGTTCTGTATTAATATTTATTAATAATCGATGAATTCAATGTATATCATCAGAAAAAAAATAAAGTGGTTCTTTGAGTTCGTCGAAACGTCGATTATTATTAAACATTAACACAGAACTATAAACTAAAGCCGTTTTATTTTAATATAATGAGTTCTGAAAATTTTTTACTATGATATCAATAATAACTATGCTAGTACAATTTAAAATTCAGGCTTTATTGTCCGCATAATGTCTACTTTAGAGAAAGTGTTTATTATAAAAACGAACCTAATTCATTATTAGTAAATATATTTACCTAAATTTGATATCTAAAAACAAACTTGGTTTATAGAAAAAAAAAAAACGATATAATACAATTTTAATGTACATGAATAAATTCATACCGTGTGTAACTTCTACGTACTTAAAACTATAATAATATAAACATACGAAAGTAAAAATTGATTTAGTTTTTGTATATTTGATAAAAACAAATGTTTCTGCTGAAATAGCGCACAAAATCAGTCACGGAAAATTCTAATTTTAATTAATATATATATTTAAAAGCACAATGCACTTTATGTAAAAATAAGTAGAATAGTTTATTCTAGTTTTAAACACGATGTATCAATAAATTACACTTAAATTTTAAATGTGGAATGAATAATCGTCATCATAATATTTAATACTGAATTGGTAGACACATTTAAACCACATTAAAAATTTAAGGCTAATACTACAAGCTCAATTTTCAAATTGGTTTTAACTAATACCGCTTCTAAGATAAAATGCAATTGTCATTAAAGCAGGACTAAACAAAAGACTAAACAAAACCTTGAATACAATTAAATCATATTGTTTTCTATAAAAAAATTTACTTATAAATAAAATATTTATAAAATATTTCTTTTGTTGTTGCAGTCAAAAATAAATCTATTACATGATGCAGTCACAAGTGGATCTCTCGAAGAATTACAGAATCTATTGCAGGAAGACTGTGCAAAAAGAAGGAAATTGGTATTGTGTAAAGATCAAGCTGGCGTTGGCCTACTACATATATATTATGATATACGCGATATTTCCAAATGGCTTTTGGAAAATTATCCACAGACTGCCACTGTCAAAGATACGGTAAGATTTTATTTTGATTTATTTACATACGAATGTCTAATAAACGTTTGGTTAAAAGAATATTTATGTGGAGTGATACCGAAGTTGTCCGATAAGTAGAAATGAATTGAGTGAGAGAATGTTTCCAAGTGGTAAGGATAAAAGTGCATGTATGAGAGATATCACCAAATATGGATGGCTTTTCTGGATAAGAATGTTTAGCAGACACTATTTTCTGCTTTGAATGAATTGAGTGTTTTGCGTGAGAGGATGTTTCCAAGTGGTAAGAATAAAAGTGCATGTATGAGAGGTATCACCAAATATGGATGACTTTTTTGAATAAGAATGTTTAGCGAAAACTAATTTTTGCTTGAATGAAAAGAGTTTGTACCACACCCTTAAGGATACATGGCAGAATTTTGTGTGAATATACTTATTAGTTAGTCGTTATAATTTTTCAAATAATAAATGCATGTATTAAAATATTTGCTTTATTATATGAAAGTAGCTATTTATACATACGGTATGTATAGGTTAGGTTTTTTTTCAGTATGTATAAATAGCCAATTGCATATACATACCGTATCTATAAATAGCCTCATCCTTATTATATAGGTGTAAATAATATATCACCATTTTTAATTTTCAAGGCGTAAAAATTTGTTTTAAATTTTAAAATGGCAACAGAGCGCTATTTTGTCGAAAAAAGTTTTGGGTGAATAATTTTTTCTCAAATTTAGAAACTATACTACTTTTATTAAGAGCTTTATAATAAAATATCACTCTTTTTATTTAACTTTTTTGACAGAATGACGTCCTGTCGCCAAAACAAATTCTTTTTACATAAGAAGTACCTTAAGACAAATAAAAAATCGACATTCCCAAGGGTTTTCCTGAAAACTTAAAATTGGCGACGTATATAAAAGCTATTATGCGTTAATTTATTGTTTATTTACATCCTGTATATATCAAAAATTATAATACCATATTTTTTTGTTTAATAAATATAAACAAAATATCAATAAATTTCTATTGTTAATATGGAATGCATTTTTCTTCATTCAAAAATTAACTAATAATTTAATTAGTTTATCAAAATAAATTAATGGCGATTTAAGCAAAAACAAAATACTATATTCTATTGTTTTGTTTATAGGAAGGCAGAACACCAGTACATTATATAGGAATGTGCAAAGATCATCGGGAAATGCAACGATTGTTAACATCAGCCGGCGCGGATCTATATGCAAATGATAATCATGGACATAACTATAAATATTATATGGATAATCCGGGCGAATTAGAATTACCAAGTACACATCGGTTAAGTGCTGCAAATGGTACAGAGCGACACCATAACTCCAAAGAACGTAAGTTGCATCATTTCTATTATTTCATTATATTATTCAATATACCCAGTGCTGGATGGATGTTGTGTAAGAAAGATTTAGATTTGCAAAATAAATCAAACTCAGTAGCGAATTATCCGTAAAAACATAAAAAGTAATGCTTTTTGTCATTTTGTTCTAGTGTTTATTTGTTTAAGCTTATTTATATAATTCTAGAAATGTTTCAACTAACTTAAAGTCCAAATATAGAAAATATTATGTAAAATTAATAAGGATGAGGCTATTTATACATACGGTATGTATACGCAATTGGCTATATATACATACTAAAAAAAAAAAACGTAAACCAACCTACTAACCTAACCTACCCTAAATAGCCAATTGCGTAAAAATACTGTAGTAATGCTATGTCTTCAAAATTATCAAAAATAATTGAGAGTTATTTTTATTTACTTATAACCTAGATTTTTAAATTCATCATAAAATTTAATCTAGTAATACGATCATGATATCGGTCATTACCAATTGCCACGTTTTGATAACATTACGGTAATTACCGATTTTACATTACCGCTTTATCGAATTTATATCTCTATACGCATGTAGTTTTCATTTTCTACATTATAACTTGCAAATTTTATTTCAAATTAATAGTTACTACAAATCTAAATTCTTTTTGATGAAATATTTTTTGAAAACAAAAAATTAATAAAATAAATAAAATATTACATGTGACTGACAATGAATCAGTGAATCAGCAATAATCTTTGACCACTAGGTACGTCAAATACTTGTGTATTAAAACTTGAAACCACAGATTAGAATTTTAGCTTCTTTCATAATTTGATACTGAAGTTTCCAAAATACGTATTTTGCGTTATATTAACTAAATTTTGTAGTTTAAGAAATTTATTTCATTTATTGTGTGTTGTCAAAAATATATTTAAAAAAAAAAACGAACATGGTAAAAAATTGTTTAGAACTTATTATATTAAAAAAACAGCATTAGATTAGCAACTATTTCCTATGTATGGGAATTTTAATCTACAATGTACATACATACATAATTGCGTCATGTACCCAAAAGGGTATGGCACAAATTCTTTCCACTATCCCGAAATTAGTATTCTCCAGACAAGCAACTCTAGCTCCATCCACATTCAAGATATCTCTCATACATGTTCTTCTATTCCTAGTACTTGGAAACTTTCGTTCTCGCAAAACACTTTCAATCATACCACGCAAACATATACTTTCAAAATCATTCACATATGTTGGAAACATTTACGTTTCTAGCAAAAGTACCCAAAGTACCTAAAACCTTACAACCAGCATTAACTATTCTTTCAATCTCACAATCAAAGCGAACATCATTAGATAATAAACCACCCATATACACAAACTCATCTACCTACTCTAAATGTGCACCATCAACAGATACATTACATTCAGACGTCAAATCACCCTTCTCAAAAAAATAATACATTGCACTTATCAATATTCAACACAAAATTCATATCCTTACCTGCAACATTAATTCTATCAATCATCCTTCCACAATATAATTTGTAGTATTTCCAAAAACTTAATGTAAAACATATTTTTGATATCTTATAGTAAATTATTTTTACTAAAAAACTACTCTAAATTAATAAATTATTAATTAGTCTCATTGAAAACTTAAAATATATAAATACATGTCAGGGTTAAAAAACTATAGTAAATGACTTTATATCACCCTAACCTGCATAATTAATACGACACATTTAGATCTCTTTCTTGACGGTCATCTTCACATCATAACCCTGACCTCAAAGAATATTTAATAATTCTAATAAAAAATGCATAAATACACCCACACATAATTCACAAACAAAGAAATACACGTATAAAAAATCTTATCTGTCTACCAAATAATAACAGAATATATTTTTCTCTTGTGTAATAAATAAAATAATATATGTAACAAGTACTGTTATATACTGACATAATTTCCGTCATTTATCTTATTTTTTAAGTATACAGTGTCATCACAGTATTTAAATAAGAAAGTAGGACGAAAAAATTTCAATAAGTTTTCTTGAAAATTTTTCATGTCAACTTTACATTTATTTCCACATTTCAACGTTTTATGAATACTTAATAAAAGTATAACCAAAAATAAAACAATACTAAATTGTTTATAATGGATTTTTTTTTGTTATATTGCCTAGAATTGTGACATAGTTTTTTTTCCGTTGAAAATGATAAATAACTAGATTTTTGTCATATTTTTTATAGATAATAAAAAAAAATAGATTATGTACAGTTAAAATGGACATATTTGATTATTATGTGAGATAAGTAAATATTTATTTAATCGCTCGTATACTACTGACATAATTGGATATAGTTCATGAAAATATACTTTTTTAAATATTTGTATATTCAATCTATATTTCAGTTAGTAATTAACTGATAATATAATACTAGAACTTATTCGATATTCCTGTACTCAGATTTTATATAATAATATATCACATGACAACAATAGATATTAAATATTTAATATTATTATTATTTATTTCTTTATTATAACATAGCTTTATACCTGTAACACGACCAAACTAAAAATGAATATTTATAAAATTAAGGGAGCGTGCGTTAAGGTAGTGACCATACAATTTCATATATTTAGACTTTAATTAAATAAGTAGTTTACAACATAAATTAAAACACAAATTACACTAATATACAACAATACACAAAAAGACTAAATTAAACTAAACAATGAATAAGCGAATTTAGTAAAATAAAACAAACTAGAGGCCTCTGGTACTCTAATGCTGCTATAAAAACTATAGAAACTTTTGTCTTTTTTTTTACATATGATATTTTTTATTTAATCAAAAAAAAATACTAGTATAAGCGTTATTTCATATTACTATTTTAAATTAAAAACGGATTTAACTAAAGCGAGAGCAAAGGTAGACTTAACTAAGACGAAGGCGAACACAGACTAAAGATGCAAAGCGGAAAAAATAAAAACTTTACTCAAATAAGCAAACCAAATTGTAGCTTTTACGAAAGTTACAGCAAAAAATTCCAAACACTTTTTTCAAAAAATCTCTTGAAGTAACAAGTTGTTGGCCGCGAATCCTGATAAATAAATCTGTCACTAGGTCAATTCTAGCAGATACAAAAATTTCTTAGTTTTAGAAATATGTTTAAATTACATGGCCCAATACTGCCCTGTTACATCCCTCTGGTGATTCTTTAGCAATTTAGAAAAAATAAAATTATAACATTTATAAATCAAACCTATTACATTGCAGTTTAATCGGTGACAATTAATTTTAATTGGTTCTCATTTATTTTTTGCAAAATAAAAAATAGTAATATGTTATCATCAAAAAAAGTAATTCATCGCTTCATACACATCCACAAAATATAACAAATTCAAATGTTAATTAACCTTAATTACTTCAAATATCAATAATTCGACAATAAATTAAAGCAATTTAGCAAGTTGAACGTCCTAGACAGAATAATGACTCAAACACATAAAAACTGGGAGAAAAAATCTATACATTATTAGCATTAGCGATAGCGCATATTTAATAATCAAATATGTCTGCATTGAATTCTAACACTTTGACACTTAATACAAGTTCAAAGCCCTGAATTTCATTTCCTTTACCAAAAATTATCCTTCTATCCGAAGAGAATATTCGAAAATGTGCTTATCTAAAAAGAATCATTGCACGCAAGAAATATTTTCGGTAGACATACAGGGTGTAACAACATAGATAATACTTCATTTCAAAAATTAGAAAAAAATACGTATGTTCCAGTTTTAGTCAAGAAAACTAAATCTGAAATTTATTTCAAATTCTATTTAAGGTTTTTTTTTTTCTACTACACAAATTTATGCAATATTCAACATTCTAAAATCTCCGTCCAACAATTGGCAATTTTGTTAAACAGTACAATTTTAATTGCACAAATACATAATTCCCACTACAAAATTTAAAATTCCCACTAAACATTTTGTGCCCAAGTGCACGTTACAATAATGCCTGATTTACTTCAAAAAGTTATGTTACTCAGCCAAATAATGAATAAAATTTATCCATCCCAAAATTCAAAGCACACTTCGCTAAGATACTAAAATATGTATAAAATTCCAAAATATGCTTATTTAAATAAAAATACTTAAGTAAAAAAAACATGATATTTTTATTTCTGTTTGCGCTGTTTTTTGAAATTGAACCATATTTGAAATGTACCGACTTTTAGAACATTTTGTAGAAACTGACATTAGAAAATTAACTCTAGTTCAAAATTTCACAAAAAATTTAATTTCGTAATATTAATCATTTAAGATTTTGATTTTTAAATTTTAAAACGAAATACTTAAATAAAATTTCTTAAATTCTGGGTTACCAATGTTATTGTCAATTAAAATTTAACTTCTAGTAATATCCTGTATATATGAATATATGTTAAATATTCTAGTCGTATACAAAATTGTTGGGATAGAAATACGAATGAAAAAAATATTACAAATCAATGAATCGATAGAAATAACTAGAAAGTGTCTGGTCGGGGTTATTTGATAAATGTAAAAAATGTTACGTAGACACATGTATTAGGTACACAAATATCGATTTATTTTATCGAAAGTAAACTAAAATATAGAACAAAATTGAATCATTCATTCGTTTATTATTCGTCACCTGTTTCTCTTGCTAACTTACAACTTAGCTACAATTATCAATTAATTTTATTATCTACGGAATTACCATATAATGCATTCTGAAAAAAAATACTTAAAACTCGATAGTTTTTTTAATCGCTTACAGTTTTGATTACTGGAATTTTCTTATTTATTCATCAATTAAAACAAAAATACAGAACTTTGTTCAATAATATGTTTATTTATTATATGATATAATACTTATCAAAGCATTTTTGATACATTTATTGAAATATTTAAGGTTTTATTTGGATAGTTTAAAGAAAAAAATAGCTTTTTTTGTATTTCGTCCAGATTGCAAATTTCAATTTATTTTTCATATATTTCCAAATTTGTGATAATTATATTTATATGCCCTTAATAATAATGATCTGTGGGCGCAACAACCCTTGAAGGGTTAAAGTCTACCTTCTTACGGTATTCACAGAATAAGAATTTTTTTATAAAATAAGGTGTGTGTCAAATCTTACGCCCAACAAGTCAGACAGAGCCGCAATATTGTAGCGTACCTGAATTGTCACCCGTCCAATTACGAACCGATTGTAACGACGCTTGTTCTAAGCGTTGTAGACACATGTCTAACAACACTGCCGAATATTTCATGTAAAATTAGGAATACTTAGTATAAAATAATTACTGATTAAATTAAAAAAGTATACCATATACTATAAGAAAAAAAATTATATAAACATACATTAAAAAAACTATTTATTGCAAATACTAATTATCAAAAATATACCAGGTAATATTTGAAATAATACTACTTGATTTAAAGGGGACAAGTAATTCAAAACATTCTATACACAACTAATCATATTCATTACATTAATACACAAATAAATTTTAAATAAATTTGACAAATAAATCATATTTTTCAATACTAAAAAATAATAATATTTTTAAAAACATTCTTATAATTAAATAAAATGATTGAATTGACATCTTATATTTTTGAAATTTCCGGAAACAAACATATTAATAGATTTCCATATTTGCTAGAATTTTGCGCTAGAATTTTCTTTTTGATTTTTGGTTTTTATTTTTTTTCTTAAAAATTATTAGGTGTAGGAAAATAAGCATGATATGAAAAAATGCGGAATAATGAGTACGATAATTGAGTAAAGAAATGATTATTTTAGAATGCATCGTTTAGTAGAAAAAAATTAAAAACTGAATTTTTGAAAATATCTCAAGGGTGTAACCCTTGCGATTTTTTTAAAATAAAACTTCAAAATTTGCTGAAAAAAATCTGAAAAAATTCAGTAAAATAGAGGAAAAATTATTAAAAATTCTAAAAAACACTTTAGAATTTTCAATAATTTTTCCTGCCAAACCAGAATGAGGTAGAGAAAAAAGTTACTTAGCTATTATGTAGCTCATTTTTCTCTCTATTTTACTAAATTTTTTCAGATTTTTTGAGCTAATTTTGAAAAAAATTTTATTTTGAAAAAATTGCAAGAGTACCCCTTTAAGAGATTTTCAAAAATTCAGTTTTTAATTTTTTTCTACTAAACGTTGCATTCTAAAATAATCGTTTCTTTACTCAATTATAGTACTCATTATTCCGCATTTTTCCATATCATACGTATTTTCCTACACCTCATAGTTTTTGGGAAAAAAAAATAAAAACCAAAAAATTAAAAAAAAATTCTAGCGCCCAAACGGCACATGTTAGCAAATTAAAACTAAAACCAAATTATAGAACTTTTTATGCCCTATCGAAAAGTATTCTAAGTATTTCTTCGAATTTAATTCGAGAAAGTAGTATATCACAATTTATCGAAATTGCATGTTAAACGCCCATACGAACTTGACGAACGAACACCCGGTATATTTCAGTGCAATAATAAACAAATATACATGTGCTAAATACACGGAATTGTCCATTAATTTACGAAAATAGTTTTAAAGGTTAAGTTCCACCAAAAGACAGTTCAAAACAAAATACGATTTCTCAGCTAATGTTTATGTTAATTTTATATAGGTTTTTAAACAGTGCAAAAATACACAATATTATGTAATTTATAAAGTTAGTCCCGATATTTTTTTTACTGTTATTACATATTTATGTTAATTCCAAACGTTTTAATTTCCAGTTATTTTTGGCGGAGCTGTTCCCAAAAAGAACATGGGTCTTTCAGTTCTGTTTTTCCCTCCATTCCAAGGCCCTAAACACTGCAACAACCCGAAGAAGATGCAAGAAAAAGATGGGAAGTATAATTTAAATATATATTTAATCCTATTCTATTCCTTACCTTACACTGGTAAAAAATCTATGACAAATTTACCTGATAATCATTTAGCCAATAAATAAATTTTCTATTATTATTGTTCCGTTTCCAGATCCATTGCGACACCGCTCTGCGTCGTAGAGTTGTTGTAATGTCCTCAACTAAATCATATCCGATAAATAAATTTTCTATTATTATTGTTCCGTTTCCAGATCCATTGCGACACCGCTCTGCGTCGTAGAGTTTGTTGTAATGTCCTCAACTAAATCATATCCGATAAATTAATCTTCTATTATTATTGTTCCGTTTCCAGATCCATTGCGACACCGCTCTGCGTCGTAGAGTTTGTTGTAATGTCCTCAACTAGATCATATCCGATAAATTAATCTTCTATTACTATTGTTCCGTTTCCAGATCCATTGCGACACCGCTCTGCGTCGTAGAGTTTGTTGTAATGTCCTCAACTAAATCATATCCGATAAATTAATCTTCTATTATTATTGTTCCGTTTCCAGATCCATTGCGACACCGCTCTGCGTCGTAGAGTTTGTTGTAATGTCCTCAACTAAATCATATCCGATAAATTAATCTTCTATTACTATTGTTCCGTTTCCAGATCCATTGCGACACCGCTCTGCGTCGTAGAGTTTGTTGTAATGTCCTCAACTAGATCATATCCGATAAATTAATCTTCTATTACTATTGTTCCGTTTCCAGATCCATTGCGACACCGCTCTGCGTCGTAGAGTTTGTTGTAATGTCCTCAACTAAATCATATCCGATAAATTAATCTTCTATTATTATTGTTCCGTTTCCAGATCCATTGCGACACCGCTCTGCGTCGTAGAGTTTGTTGTAATGTCCTCAACTAAATCATATCCGATAAATTAATCTTCTATTATTATTGTTCCGTTTCCAGATCCATTGCGACACCGCTCTGCGTCGTAGAGTTTGTTGTAATGTCCTCAACTAGATCATATCCGATAAATTAATCTTCTATTACTATTGTTCCGTTTCCAGATCCATTGCGACACCGCTCTGCGTCGTAGAGTTTGTTGTAATGTCCTCAACTAGATCATATCCGATAAATTAATCTTCTATTACTATTGTTCCGTTTCCAGATCCATTGCGACACCGCTCTGCGTCGTAGAGTTTGTTGTAATGTCCTCAACTAAATCATATCCGATAAATTAATCTTCTATTATTATTGTTCCGTTTCCAGATCCATTGCGACACCGCTCTGCGTCGTAGAGTTTGTTGTAATGTCCTCAACTAAATCATATCCGATAAATTAATCTTCTATTACTATTGTTCCGTTTCCAGATCCATTGCGACACCGCTCTGCGTCGTAGAGTTTGTTGTAATGTCCTCAACTAAATCATATCCCATAAATTAATCTTCTATTATTATTGTTCCGTTTCCAGATCCATTGCGACACCGCTCTGCGTCGTAGAGTTTGTTGTAATGTCCTCAACTAAATCATATCCGATAAATTAATCTTCTATTATTATTGTTCCGTTTCCAGATCCATTGCGACACCGCTCTGCGTCGTAGAGTTTGTTGTAATGTCCTCAACTAGATCATATCCGATAAATTAATCTTCTATTACTATTGTTCCGTTTCCAGATCCATTGCGACACCGCTCTGCGTCGTAGAGTTTGTTGTAATGTCCTCAACTAAATCATATCCGATAAATTAATCTTCTATTATTATTGTTCCGTTTCCAGATCCATTGCGACACCGCTCTGCGTCGTAGAGTTTGTTGTAATGTCCTCAACTAAATCATATCCGATAAATTAATCTTCTATTATTATTGTTCCGTTTCCAGATCCATTGCGACACCGCTCTGCGTCGTAGAGTTTGTTGTAATGTCCTCAACTAAATCATATCCGATAAATTAATCTTCTATTATTATTGTTCCGTTTCCAGATCCATTGCGACACCGCTCTGCGTCGTAGAGTTTGTTGTAATGTCCTCAACTAAATCATATCCGATAAATTAATCTTCTATTATTATTGTTCCGTTTCCAGATCCATTGCGACACCGCTCTGCGTCGTAGAGTTGTTGTAATGTCCTCAACTAAATCATATCCGATAAATAAATCTTCTATTACTATTGTTCCGTTTCCAGATCCATTGCGACACCGCTCTGCGCCTGTAGAGTTGTTGTAATGTCCTCAACTAAATCATATCCGATAAATAAATTTTCTATTATTATACCGTTTCCAGATCCATTGCGACAACCCTGTAGAGTTGCGACACACCTGCACAGTTGTTGTAATGTCCTCAACTAAATCATATCCGATAAATAAATTTTCTATTATTATACCGTTTCCAGATCCATTGCGACAACCCTGTAGAGTTGCGACACACCTGCACAGTTGTTGTAATGTCCTCAACTAAATCATATCCGATAAATAAATTTTCTATTATTATTGTTCCGTTTCCAGATCCATTGCGACACCGCTCTGCGTCGTAGAGTTTGTTGTAATGTCCTCAACTAAATCATATCCGATAAATTAATCTTCTATTATTATTGTTCCGTTTCCAGATCCATTGCGACACCGCTCTGCGTCGTAGAGTTTGTTGTAATGTCCTCAACTAAATCATATCCGATAAATTAATCTTCTATTATTATTGTTCCGTTTCCAGATCCATTGCGACACCGCTCTGCGTCGTAGAGTTTGTTGTAATGTCCTCAACTAAATCATATCCGATAAATTAATCTTCTATTACTATTGTTCCGTTTCCAGATCCATTGCGACACCGCTCTGCGTCGTAGAGTTGTTGTAATGTCCTCAACTAAATCATTTCCGATAAATTAATCTTCTATTATTATTGTTCCGTTTCCAGATCCATTGCGACACCGCTCTGCGTCGTAGAGTTTGTTGTAATGTCCTCAACTAAATCATATCCGATAAATTAATCTTCTATTATTATTGTTCCGTTTCCAGATCCATTGCGACACCGCTCTGCGTCGTAGAGTTTGTTGTAATGTCCTCAACTAAATCATATCCGATAAATTAATCTTCTATTATTATTGTTCCGTTTCCAGATCCATTGCGACACCGCTCTGCGTCGTACAGTTAGTTGTAATGTCCTCAACTAAATCATATCCGATAAATTAATCTTCTATTATTATTGTTCCGTTTCCAGATCCATTGCGACACCGCTCTGCGTCGTAGAGTTTGTTGTAATGTCCTCAACTAAATCATATCCGATAAATTAATCTTCTATTATTATTGTTCCGTTTCCAGATCCATTGCGACACCGCTCTGCGTCGTAGAGTTTGTTGTAATGTCCTCAACTAAATCATATCCGATAAATTAATCTTCTATTACTATTGTTCCGTTTCCAGATCCATTGCGACACCGCTCTGCGTCGTAGAGTTTGTTGTAATGTCCTCAACTAAATCATATCCCATAAATTAATCTTCTATTATTATTGTTCCGTTTCCAGATCCATTGCGACACCGCTCTGCGTCGTAGAGTTTGTTGTAATGTCCTCAACTAAATCATATCCGATAAATTAATCTTCTATTATTATTGTTCCGTTTCCAGATCCATTGCGACACCGCTCTGCGTCGTAGAGTTTGTTGTAATGTCCTCAACTAAATCATATCCGATAAATTAATCTTCTATTACTATTGTTCCGTTTCCAGATCCATTGCGACACCGCTCTGCGTCGTAGAGTTTGTTGTAATGTCCTCAACTAAATCATATCCGATAAATTAATCTTCTATTATTATTGTTCCGTTTCCAGATCCATTGCGACACCGCTCTGCGTCGTAGAGTTTGTTGTAATGTCCTCAACTAAATCATATCCGATAAATTAATCTTCTATTATTATTGTTCCGTTTCCAGATCCATTGCGACACCGCTCTGCGTCGTAGAGTTTGTTGTAATGTCCTCAACTAAATCATATCCGATAAATTAATCTTCTATTATTGTTCCGTTTCCAGATCCATTGCGACACCGCTCTGCGTCGTAGAGTTTGTTGTAATGTCCTCAACTAAATCATATCCAATAAATTAATCTTCTATTATTATACCGTTTCCAGATCCATTGCGACAACCCTGTAGAGTTGCGACACACCTGCACAGTTGTTGTAATGTCCTCAACTAAATCATATCATATCTAAATCATATCATATCTAATAAATATTTTTCTTGTTAGTTTGATTGCGAAGCATGATTTGGTTTCGTATTAATGTTGATGTGATAAAAAACATTGTTCTCTTTGGCTATATTTAACTTATGATATATGCAGCAGCTATTCTGCTTATTGCATTTAAATTTCTAGATTTTTTTAGCTTAGATTGACACTTTAACTTAAAGAAATAAATATATAAAACTATATAAAGGATTCTAGTTTCTATACTAGCTATGTATTTAATATCTTATCTTTCTAAATATCTAAATATGGTAGCAGTTTTATTATAAATTTATCTCTTTTCAGGCTGTGACGAGATCCGAATTTTGAACTGAATCGAATTTGTATCGGACGCTCAGAGTCCAATATGATAATGGTGTCCTGGTGGACTGTTTGGAATGTTGGTGATTATATTAATAGGGACGACTTTTAGCTGCGCTTGGAAACTTTGGATTGATTCGATTCGGAAGGATAATTCTTCAGCTAAGAAGTTAATACTAATAATGCTGAATGCTTCTGGGATCGAGATCCGAATTTTGAACCGAGAATAGAATTTATATCGAAGCTACGATGTCCAATGGGCTTTTGTGGAGCGGAACGGTTCGGTTTGGACTGATTCGATTTGGAAGATAATTCTCATGGAAACGCCCAGGAATTAATTAGTTATGGGGTCCAATTTTCTAGCAATCGTTAATTGTTAACAGAGTAAGTTACAATAATTCTTATTTATTCTTCGGAATTATGTTATTTTTACACAAATAGAAAGCGAATTTAGGTTGAGTTCTGAAAAATATTTTACTATGAATTTTTTGTTTTGTTTTTTTTATTTTATAGAACTTTACCTATAGTAATATAGTAAAAAAAATCTTTCAGAACTCAAATTATATTAAAATGAAACAGCTTTAGGTTCTAGTTCTGTATTAATATTTATTAATAATCGACCATACACTCAACGTAAATAAACAAGTTACTAGGCAACAAACTAAGTTACTAGATTATAAAATTTATACGATTTTTAATTAATGGCATTGAGTTAAATTAAATTTGGCTTCCATTAATTAAAAAAAAATCTATATAATTTCATAATCTAGTTACTTATTTGTTACGTTTACTAACTTGTTTCTATGTTCTGTTTATTTATTGATGAAGACATACCGTTCGTTTAGAATTACAATGTCGTATGTACATTGTTTACTATTACGAGATTTTCAAGTTTAAAAATTGTCTGGGCATTATTTTTTAATTGATCCACTTAATGAAATTGAGATTTTGCTACAGTACTTACCGAAAACCATTAACTAGGTTTATCCAAGAATCCACCCATTTGCTGGTCTTATCCGATAAAAATAACTAAATCAAAAAACACATACGACTTTGTTACTGTGATATTTGTTATTTACTTTATTTGTGGCGGATACGACTTTGTAATTCAGAACTTAATAAAAACAAAAATGTAAAGTATACAATAAGAATATGTTTAAATATTATTTAATAGGGTCCGAAAGTAATCTTGATCTTTTTTTGGCATCCATTTCATCATAGATTTAATAGCAGCGATTTTTTCCTTAGAAAGTTGTGTTGTTTTGGATGAAACCCTAAGCTTTCTCATCTCTGCAGTAAATGGTTGACGTGTTGCTTTGTAATTTCTTACGGACGCTATTGTCCACTCAAGTTCTGGATTATGTGACAGTTTATATTGTATATCGAAGATATTGGTTGTGAATTTTAATGCGCTAATTTTAGCACATGGTATTAATTTGTAATTATAATAAGCACAACACGATTTTAGATCAAAAAAGTCGCTAGCATTCATTTCCAAAACTGTATACGGTCGTTTAGTTGCAACTTTGCGTAGTAGAGATAGAAGTGATACTGGAGAATAATATTCAGCCTTAGCTAAAACTTTTTCAATGCAACTATGTACATTATCTATTTCTTGTATAGCTGAATGGCCTGGAGTTGAAAATTTTATCGTTATTGAACAAATTTCTAGGTTTTCATACAAGAAGTAACTAATAGCCTATGACATTAGCGAGTTTTTGTTCTGGGGTACACAGCTGTCACTCCATAGAATTAAATTTAGCAAATTTGGATTGTCAGCGAATACAGCTTTCAAAATTTTTAGTAAAGCACTCGCAATGTCATTACCCCTTCGACCCATTTGATTTTTAATTCCATACTGCGCAATAAACTTGCTTTGTTGTAGACAAATGAGCAGTAAGATTATAAACATTAAATTTCGATTTATAATAAAAATTACTAATTTCAGCTCTAGGACAACTTAAAACATTTTCTAAATCAAAACAAATGACAGCTTTGTTTTTGTCTCTTCTGTCTCGGTTTCGTTCGTCCCGAGTAATTATTTTTTCATATATATGTCTTTGATGCTGTTCTTGCCGTAGGTGGTCTGTTGTATTATTTTTTTTTTAAGTTTCAATTTCTTCACATAAATCACATCGATCTTTTCGACGTGAATAAAATGACAAATTAAACTGATTGCAAAATATGTTCCTATAAAATGATTCTTTCACAGGATCTTGATTACGTTTTTCACAGAAGTCAGCATATAGTCTATACATTTTTTTAATGTTCAGAGAAGGATCTAAAAATTTTTTTGTAGTTGTAGATCGGCAATAATGTGACTCGATTGGTTGAAATGACTTAATGTGGGTTTTCACGCATTTTACTTGATCTTCGGAAATACATAGGTACCTATGTATTAAATAATTAATCTACGGTTTAAATTATTGACCTATAGAATTAATTATTGATCTATAGAAATATTTATCGAACTATGGAAATAATCAAATACCTACTGATATAATTATCGATCTATAAAATTTGATCTATAAAATTAAGAAAGTGGCTATTTATACATACAGTATTTTTACGTAATTGGCTATTTAGGGTAGGTTAGGTTAGTAGATTAGGTTTAGGTTTTTTTTTTTTACTATAGATCATTCTTTAATTATTAATAAGTAAATGATTGATTTTTCTATAGGTAAAAATATTAAATTTAATAGGTAATATTTAAATTATTAATAGATCATAAAATTAGCATCCCTTAAAAATTAAATTAAATTAATTCTATTAAATTGCTAAATTGTAGTAGTTAAAACTGTATGTTTATTTGTAAAAAAAATAAATAAATAATCATTTATTGAAATAAAATAACTGTTTGTTTGTGTATGTGTTTTTTTTACAAGGTTACTAGGTTTTTTTGAAAGGTTATGACTGTTTTTTTACAAGGTTATGACTATTTTTTTTACAAGATTATGAAGTTTTTCACAAGATTACTAGATTTATCACGAGGTTAAAAAGAGAAGTCTTATATAAAACAATTAAAACCTTGTGAAAAACAGTCATAATTTTATGAAAAATATTAAAACTTTGTAAAAACAGTCATAATTTTATTTAAAAAAAAGTAGAAACATTGAAAAAAAAACATTAAAACAGTCATAATCTTGTTAAAAATATCAAAACCTTGTAAAAACAGTCATAATTTTATTAAAAAAACGTAGAAATCTTGTGAAAAAACATGAAAACAGTCATAATCTTGTAAAAAATATCAAAATCTTGTAAAAAAACTGACATAACTTTCCAGAAATCCTATTAATCTTCTAAAAAATTAGTCATAATCTTTCAAAAAAATCCAGTAACCTTCCAAAAAACCTAATAAACTTCCAAAAAACCTAATAACCATGTAAAAAAAAAACAGTCAAAACCTTCTAAAAATCCTAGTAACCTTGTAAAAAAAACAGTTATAACCTTCCAAAAAATCTAATAACCTTCGAAAAAAACGTAGTAACCATGTAAAAAACAGTCCAAAACCTTCCAAAAAAAACCTAATAACCTTCCAAAGAACCTAGTAACCATGTAAATTTAATGAAAATTTTAAATTATTACAGAGTATATCGAAGAATCTTCTAGTATTAGCTCACGTGAACACATGAAACGGAGACGATTCGATTTGGAATTATCATGTTTGGAAGGATTTTCGGGGATGAACGAGTTGGTTATTAATTACTGGATATGTTGGTAATTGGAACGCTGCTGAAGGTGTGGATTCGAGTTGATTGAGTGATTTCGGGTCGCAAAATGTGCAAATAAATATCGTAGTAAGTTTTTTATACAATATTATTACCATAAACTGTTAAAAACTATTTATATAGTAATTTTACAATATCACGTTAAATTATTTTTACCTATTAAAAACCTCTGGTAAAATTACATTCGGAAAGATTTATTTTACTCTGTTAATTTTGTTTTTGCACGGGCACAATTTTCGACTGCGATTGTAGCCATAAATAAGAATATAAAATAATTTCTAATTGCATCCGAAACTAAACCAAAATCAAATGTTGTCAAAGCGCGTTTATTTATTAATAATTAGTTAAAAGTGAACTTATAATTTTGGATACAAGAATTGGTTCCATAATAAATGTTGAGTAATAGTTAATAAGTAAAAATACATATATTTATGTCTATTAATTAATTTTCTCGCATATATTTTTGTTGCACAAGAAAATTATATCTGTTTTACCACACGAGTTAATAATTTGCTTGTGCAAATTTCATATTATTTTGTTTCCGATACCAAACAACTTTGATTGCAAAAGTACTTTTCCAGGGGCTTCCGAACCGTTTATATTTTTTTTCTTATTTCAGTTTTACTCTTCCGATTCAATTAGAAAAATATAAAAATATATCGCTGTTCGGTTTCGGTTTTTTTTTTCCGACATAATATAGAACATAAATTTATACAAATAATATAATATATTATTCGTATAACTTATACAAAATATTTGTATGTATTTTTATTTTAACGTAACAAATTCTTGTACATAAGAAATTTATTTAATTTAAATTAATAATTTTTCATTTCAAATTAGAATTAAAATTAATATAATGTAACCGCACGCATTTTCGGCTATGTTTTTTTTAGAATAAGAGTGTTTATTTTCTACAATATATTATTATATTTAATCGAAACGACAAACACTTTTCAAATTCGTTAAAGAGAGTGTTTATTTTCTACAATATATTATTATAGTTAATCGAAACGACAAACACTTTTCAAATTCGTTAAAGAGAGTGTTTATTTTCTTCAATATATTATTATATTATATTATTTTGTTTAGTCTTTAGTCGAAACAACAAACACCTTGCAAATTCGTTTCCTGTGCAGATAATATTGTTATAAACAAAACCTGAGATTACAGTCTGCGAATACAGCTATTTTTTACATAGCGTGTTCAGGGAAAAGAAATATAAATCTATCCTTGTCCTATATATGAGATCTCATACGCGTTCTCCCTACATCAATTTTATGGCCAATTAAAGCTTTTTAAACTGTGCGCGAAATCCAGCAACGTCAGCTTTGTCAATCCTATTTGTTAATTAGAACAAAGAACTTCAATCTAATTGGTGAGTATGATATTGTTCCACCACTACCATATATTATATTTTTGTCTTACTAAAATAAAGATGTATTTCTATTTCTGTTGCAAAGGGTTCTACGGGTGGGAGTTTTACTGTCCATCCTGGTGGGAGTTGCTCCATATTAGGGCCAACACTTCAGTAGAGAAGGCAGATTCTGATCTCCAGCTCAGAATCCAGAAGCCTCCTAGACTCTAGTAACGTTGAGTTACCGAGTATCTTTGAAGCTTCTTACCAGTTCCCACGGCGAAGCTCTGTCCAATTGAGATTCGGGGGCGACTTCACGACCAATATCTGTTTCGCTGCCACCGTCACTGAAGAAAAGCGTTGTATCACCACATTGTCACTATACCGATGCCATTGGGTAAACCACCGCACACCGTTCTTTCATTATTTACTGTGCCTAGATAAATCGCTGTTCGTTCCATCACCACCAACGTTCGTCTCTGAGTCCAATACTGTCCATCGCTGCCGTCCACCGGCGCTCACGAAACCATCAACGCGGCCACTGCCCCAGGGCCGTCACTATCCGCGAGTGGCTACTATCCAAGGAACGTCGCCGTTCAGCTACGTCCAGCCTATTTCTACCCGAGTCAGGGTCCGTTCTATGTGCCATCCGCCCCTCAACACACACTATGTTATAATATCATATTGTCGTACTCACTTTGATACTACTATGCATATATTCGAATCTTGTAATAGTATGCCGTCAGATAACTTTTAAAATCATCATTTTTTAATAAAGATGCTTTATCTACACTGATTCCTACCCCTCTCTTCGCAACAAATAAAGCCTGTAACCTGCACAAATGTAGGCCAAGGGATACGGTTTCCTAATAACCTTGAACCTCACAGTATAGTTTAAGCATCTCAGCTGAGACTTCATCTCACACATCGTTATTTTTGTTTATGTTATTGTAATAAATGACTAACTGACGGCCTACTACGACCTTGTCAGATATGCTCCGACAACCTTGTTAGCTATGCAGAAGATTGAAACAATTCGAGTATCAATAAACAATCTGCGTTCGACAGATATATATATATGTTTATGTTTTATTTACCTTAAACATTCATTCTCTAATTACGTCATGCGACTTTGCATATTATGAATCTCAGTTATTACTCAATTATCACACAACGTAATCCTACCACTAGACTAGACGATCACGATGCTATAATTAATTTAATTCTCTATTTTTATTTAATTAAATTTATTAGTTATATTTTATTAAATTATTCAATCAGTTAATCTCAATCTTAAATATTTTTACAACCATTCCCGCGCGTTACAATAATTTGAAAACTATTACAGAAGAGGTATGCTTCGTTCAACTTGGATCAAACTCTAGTCTCTGTGCATGACACAAACGCTGTATTATTAATTTCTTTAGTACAAACATCGTTTAGAGATTTTATTTGATCATCCGTAGATTTCAAAAAATATTGACTATTTGGGATTACAGTTACAAATCCAGACTGAAACTTGGTGGGGACGGATATGAGATGAAATAATTCAAAATTGGTTTCAAAATTTATAGGAATTTCTATGAAATACGTTATTTTATCAGAGTTTAATTTACAATTTATGTTAATAATTTTTTCGAATTTTGGCATATTTTCCATAGTTGGTTCTAAAGGAAATTCGTTTTTGTAAAATTTATAAATTTTATTTAACTCATCATGTAGATCATTAATTTTAATAATACTGGGGTGCATAACGTGCAATTTACAAAAAGTTAGTGAATTTTCTATATCTTGAAGAATATTTAAAATAATTGTAAATAAAGTTGATAGTTGATTGTAAATATCTTGAATAAAACTATTTTGATTACGGGCTTCACTGATAACAATATGTAACAGTTGTTCAATTTTTAACTTTAATTGTAATTCGTTTTGTCTGATTGTTTCAATTGTTTTATTGAACTTTTCGATTATTTGGTTGCTAACTGAATATTGATACTTTAATTGATTATTTAATTTATTTTGATTATTTTCTAAATGATTTAAAATTTTTGTAAATCTTTTATCGTCTTCGGCATCTAAATTGCCAGTAATTGATTTAATTATCGATCCTAATCCGTTAATTATTCCTCTCTTATATCTAAACTTATCAGTATAAATGTTAAAGTTTCTAAACTTATAATCAATATTATTCTTAATATAATTAATTATTTTATTATTGTTTTCGAAGTTTAAATTATCGACTGTGTAGTTTCTGATAGTTTGTTTTATAGTGTCGTGTTGTGTTCTTAGGCTGTTATATTGCTTTATGATTGGTTGCAAATCATAAGTGTGTAAAAATGTGTGTTGTGATTTTTGTAATTTAGCCTGTCCTAAATTTAAAGGTAAAACTCCAAGATTGTTCGTAATGTCTTTAATTTCTAATCCTGCGTTGAACGCGATGTAGACGGACCTGCAATATCGAAAATATTTTGAGTGGTTTTTCTAGGTCGTTTTATATTTGATAAATGAATTTTTGACTGCTTTTTGTCATTATCAGTATTAATTTCTGCTGTTTTTAAATTTTTGTTTACAGATTTAATTTTTTCCTTTTTAAATTTAGCCTGCCGCGTTTTATTAACCTTTTGTTTATTGTGTACGTAAACAGTTTCGGGTATGTCGGGTAAATTTTCTCGATTTTCGTTCAATTTGTTAATTAATTTAGTTTTATTGTTTTGTAATTTACTGTTAATATTTTGGTAAGCTAACTTAACTTTCTCTTTATGATTTTGAACATAGTCTTGAGTAATTTGTTTTTCAAGTTCTACGTCGAGGGGTGAATCTGTTTCAAAATGACCATTAATTACATTAATTGGTTTTAATCCGGTTGACGTGTGTGTAGTGTTATTATATGCTAGTAATGCATAATGTACTTTATTTTCTATACTATCGTTCTTAAAATTTTCTTGAAGATTAAAAAGACGGATGTGCTCGATTAGGGTGGAATGAAATCGTTCTATAAGTCCATTCGAATTGGGGTTTTGTGAACTGGTGAAATGTATGTTAACTTTATGTAGACTTAATAATTCTTTTACTATACTATTTTTAAATTCTAACCCGTTGTCGGATGTTACAAATTTTGTGCATATTTTGAAAACGCATCTATAATTGTTAAAAATTTACAACTTTCAAGAGTAAGTGTATCTACGTGTATAGTGTTAAAGGGTTTGTCGGGGGTTGGTGTAATATTAAATTGTGGCTTTAGTGGTTTACGCTCATATTTTGATTTTAAACAAATATCGCATTGATTTATATAGTCGGTAATAGTTTTAACTTGATTAGGCCAATAATAAATTCGTTTTATTTGATTATGTGTTTCGGCAATGCCACGGTGGTTTGTTTTGCCTTCGTGATACATTTTAATTGTTTCTATAATGTCATCGTATCTTTCTACGTCAATTAATTTACTATTGCATTTTATAAAATAAATTAAAATTAATATAATTTGAAAACTATTACAGAAGAGGTATGCTTCGTTCAACTTGGATCAAACTCTAGTCTCTGTGCATGACACAAACGCTGTATTAACTGTCGACCAAATGCTATAACACGGCCTATCAACGGGAAGGAATTAAAACTACAATTACGTGATCCAAAATTAAATCCCTTTTGGGAGAAGATTCAATCTGGAAACGATCATGTTTTGGAAGGATATTTGTGGATGTTTTAACCAAATATGAGGATCAACTTTGTTCCGAAGCTTCTCGAAGCGGTTAAACCAGACCGGGGCGTTATACGACAAAATCTATTTGGAAATAAATATCGCAGTAAGTTTTATATATACAATATAATTACACACACACACATACATTATATATATATATATATATATATATATATATAATGAAAAAAAATTTTTTTTGTACATATTAAGTCTTTCACATATCCGATCTTTACAATCATAATAATTCTATAATATTATAATAGCAATGTTGTAATATTAAGATTTTTTAAAAACTTTTATATATATATATATATATATATATATATATATATATATATGAAAGAGTATTTATTGAAATTTACAAAATATATATTGTAACAATTTTATTGTTACTGGCTAATAAATTGCATTGAATTCAAACTCAAACTTCGCGCGAACTATCTTTTTCCGGCTCCTAACCTGTCTTGGCCAAGCTGACGCGCGGACTGAGTCATTCTGTTCCCGGTCGAGCGAGCGTCCACATCGTAGTAACTGCAATTTTTGGTAATATTTTTTTCTGCTTTTATCTCAATCATCCGATTTAAATTTTTGAAAGTAGTGTTAAATTATGATATATTATTATCTCGGCTATCGTTTAGAATCATTATTTTTTATAAATTTCTGTTAATTTAAATTTTTTTGCTTTCAATTAAGAACACGTGCGCGACGATTTTTTGGCGTAGTGGCGTTTGTACGGCCCGGGAATAGAATCATCCTTTCGTGGTTCAGGATTATAGTATATGTTAATTAATTTAGTTCTTTTGTTTGTTTGTTTTTTGAACCATATAGCTATTCCTTTCCATTGGACCTGGGTCCTTCAATTTTGTTTTTAAATACTCCAGTTTTGTTTTCTCTTTAGATTCGTAATACTCTGTTTAGATTGGTGTCTTTGGGGCACCCTTGGGTTCTTAAATTTATAATGGTTGGCCTTGCTTAGTGCGGTCAAACATATCATTTTGTGCGGTGTGGAGTAATTCCTTTTTGTGTGAAGGAGCTTGTGGCCGAACTTCGCTGTTGGCGCAGCACTAGTTGAAATCTCGTCATTTCTTATTAATTTGTATTTATTGTAGTTGATGTTCGAGTATTTAGATTGTTGAAGCCAGCTTTCTTGTTGTCGATTTTTTGCTGTTGGCTTCAATCTAAAAAATTAATAAGATTCTGCGAAGTTCGAGTTGGAGCATTCCGTAGTAGCATTTTCACACAATAAGAGCAAATGTAAGTAGCATTGGTTTTTAGTAACGATTTTTGTATTTATTTGATATCTGCCCTAATGTTAAATTATATTTGGTAATTATTTATTGTTTGATATTGATGAAATTATTAACCTTTTGGTATTTAAATTGTATTAATTATTCTGCTCAATTTGTTTTATTTGCGATTTACTATTGTTTCAATTATTGTAATTTTTTTGTATTTGAATTGTACTAAGATTTTTGCTAAATATTTTAACTAGTTTGTGTATGACATTCTCGCTTAGTTACATTATTATTCTGTTCAAGTTAGAAAACATTGTAAGCTCACGAGCAGTGATTTTATTGGGCAACTTAATTTATATCTTGTGTAAAATTTTGTCAGTCGTAGCAAGGATACTGTTGTTTGTATATGATTTTTCAGGGTTGGTGTAGTTGTTGCTGGAGGATTCAGTTTAGGGCTGTGTCGTTTGGTCGTCGTCTCCAAGTGGAACCAGCCTCAGTCCGTTAAGACAAAGTACGCTAATAAAAATCGATCTATCTGAAACACGGCTCAGGAAAATCTTCCAGTTCCAAATATTAGTTGACTGGATCACTGAGGATTTAAATCGCTCGTGTCACGAAAATCAGCCCGACCACTTGAGCTTATATTTGTCGTCCACTTGAGCTTATCTTTGTCGTCCACGAGCTGTACCAACTCACAGTCCTGGCTGGATGCCTTCAGCCTTCTACTCCAACAAGAAGAGGACTTAGCTAGGACCTTGCTCGGTAACTTCCATAAGCGTAAGATCTAACAATCATATCTTTGTTGCCCCAAAAAATCAATTAAACAATTTGTAGTCAATATAATAATTTAAAACTCTGTGAGAAAAATTACTAAACTAAATAAAATTTATTTAAATTCAATTCTGCTGCATCAAATTGAGTTTCATTTCAAAAAAAAAAAAAAATAAATACATAATAAATAATTCCATAAACAAAACTGAAACCATTATCCAATAAATTTGTGTTTCCTTGTGTAATTGTCCAAACCTTTGGCCTTCGAGTTTCTGCGATACTTGTAAATTTTTTATATCTCAGTGGCGCCTCTGAAACCCACCCCTATTGCCTACCAAACCAACTGTAGCCGGAGCCGTATGGCGGATTCAGGTAGGAGCCAAAAATAAAATAAATAATAAATAAAATAATACTCAGAAAAACGTCATACATATTTTGGCGCCTCCCAACTTGGGGCTTTTGTTGATTTTCTGATTAGCGTCTTTTGTAATTGATATCTGATATTTTATTTTGGTTGTACTTAATCGTGACATACAATTATTCATTAGGTGTGGTAAAAAATCCTATCATTCCTTCCTTATATTGGTTAATGGTTTTGTTTTGAGTTGTATTGCTTATAAAAATCAGTGCTACTAATTATTCAGTATAGTTGTTATTATATTATTCGATTTTAGTGTATAAGAAAATTATTGTTATATTCTGTTGTAAAACCATTGCTACACACCGTATATTTTCTTGTATTAATATTATATTTTTCTGTTATTATGGCCAATTTACCGTTCTGTCTTGAGCATCTTTCCGATGAGGAAATTATATATGAATTGTCTATCCGGAATGCTGATAACACTGGTACGATCGCAGATTTGAGGACAGTCTTGACGGGGTTATTGCAGTTGGAGTTGGAGGGTGCCTCGCTTGTTCAAACCGCTTTATGTTTGCCTGCTGAATTGGATGCACGGTGCTGTAAATCTAAGTTGCATGATCTTTTGGGTATGATACACACTTTTGCTTTATCCAACCTTCCTCTGACGGTTTAGCGACGCTGTTTATTCGTTATAATTTTAAAGCTATCGCGTGCGTAATATTCAGTATAATTTTGTCAAGAGAATTTAGAGATTTTAATTTTTGAACTTAACTGACTCTCTTTCATTCTCAGCATTCCTCTCATCATTTTCTCATCATCCCTCTCTTGCTATCGCTCTCTGTTTCCGTTCTCGCAACTCTCTATTATCGTATTGATATTGTTCGGGCGTGAATTCTTGCATTTATCGTTTAGCTCTCTCGTGTCGTATTTTTTTGTCATAGTAGAGCGAGTAACCGTTTTTGTGCAAAATCTCTCTCGTTCCTCTCTCGTCGTAAGTTAATTTTGTTGGCGAAAATTACCGTATTTTCGTTTAGCGCTCTCTCACGGTTCGGGTTATTTTTTGGTGAGAGTTAGCGTGATCTTCGCGTATCGTTTGAACGAGTTTTCGCTCTGCGTAGTAGCCCTCGGCTTGTTTGTTGCAGTGATGGCGAAAATTATCGTTCTCTTCGTACCGGCGTTCTAGTATTCGGGCTTGTTGAGAGCCACTCTTCGTATTTTTTTTTTTTTTTTTTGATTGTTGCAACCGCGTGTAAATCTCGGGGCTATGTGCCATGTCTCGCGGGCGACGATAGTTGTTGATTCTTCGGTTAGTTTTTTTGATTGTTGCAACCGCGTGTAAATCTCAGGGCTATGTGCCATGTCTCGCGTGCGACGATAGTTGTATTGGAACGCGTACGAATTTTATTTTGATTCTTCGGTTAGTTTGTTGATTGTTTCCGTACGTGTAATTCAAGATGAAAGACTCTATGTATCGTACGGTGACGATATGTTGTATTACGACGCTTACGAATTTTTGTTTTTATGAGGAAAAAGGGGAGTGTAACAATTTTTTATTGTTACAATTTGGTTAAATAATTGCAAGTTTAAATTACGCGCAAAACTACTTTTCGGCTATGACGTCAGGTCACGAGCGTTCGCTAGCTTGCCGGAAACTATGCATGAACAGGTCATTGTGGTACTGGCTGCGGTTGCGTTAAGATCGGATATGTAAGTTTGAATTTAATATCTTGTTTTATTTTCGTCATCCGTTATTAATTTCGGTTTTTATTGATAAAATATGATTTAATCATGTTCGTGTTAGTGATCGAGATTAATATTTTTGTTTTATTTGAGTTAATTTCGTAATTTTGAGTATGTTAATTTTGATGATGAAAAAACGTGCTTTTTTAATGTTCGGACGTCATGTACCGACTTCGGGTAAATTTTATGATAAGCTGCCGGATAATATCTGTTCTAGCGAGCCGTTGGAGTATGCAAATCGGTTGCAGTCTCTGTCCGACGTTTTCAAAACGACTCAAGACCGAATTCATCGCGCCTACGAACGAAATGCGCGGTACTATAATGCTCGTCGTCGAAATCTAGAGTTTAACGTCGGTGACGTGGTTTGGAAGAAGAATTACGTTCTGTCGGATGGTGCTCGTCACTTTTCTTCTAAGCTTGCGCCGCGTTATACCGAATGTCAGGTTACTACCAAGATCTCTCCTTTAACCTACCGGTTATCGGATTCGCTCGGTGTCGATATCGGCGTTTGGCACGTAAAAGACCTAAAGGCCTCACCTGTTGACGTAGAGGATGTTGAATAGACGTTTCATCCGTGTGTTTCTTTTCTTCGCGCCTTACCCTTATCTTCGCGATTACGTAACTATTATTTTTTTTTTTTTTTGGAGGAAACGGGGACGTGTAACAATTTTATTGTTACTGGCTAATAAATTGCATTGAATTCAAACTCAAACTTCGCGCGAACTATCTTTTTCCGGCTCCTAACCTGTCTTGGCCAAGCTGACGCGCGGACTGAGTCATTCTGTTCCCGGTCGAGCGAGCGTCCACATCGTAGTAACTGCAATTTTTGGTAATATTTTTTTCTGCTTTTATCTCAATCATCCGATTTAAATTTTTGAAAGTAGTGTTAAATTATGATATATTATTATCTCGGCTATCGTTTAGAATCATTATTTTTTATAAATTTCTGTTAATTTAAATTTTTTTGCTTTCAATTAAGAACACGTGCGCGACGATTTTTTGGCGTAGTGGCGTTTGTACGGCCCGGGAATAGAATCATCCTTTCGTGGTTCAGGATTATAGTATATGTTAATTAATTTAGTTCTTTTGTTTGTTTGTTTTTTGAACCATATAGCTATTCCTTTCCATTGGACCTGGGTCCTTCAATTTTGTTTTTAAATACTCCAGTTTTGTTTTCTCTTTAGATTCGTAATACTCTGTTTAGATTGGTGTCTTTGGGGCACCCTTGGGTTCTTAAATTTATAATGGTTGGCCTTGCTTAGTGCGGTCAAACATATCATTTTGTGCGGTGTGGAGTCATTCCTTTTTGTGTGAAGGAGCTTGTGGCCGAACTTCGCTGTTGGCGCAGCACTAGTTGAAATCTCGTCATTTCTTATTAATTTGTATTTATTGTAGTTGATGTTCGAGTATTTAGATTGTTGAAGCCAGCTTTCTTGTTGTCGATTTTTTGCTGTTGGCTTCAATCTAAAAAATTAATAAGATTCTGCGAAGTTCGAGTTGGAGCATTCCGTAGTAGCATTTTCACACAATAAGAGCAAATGTAAGTAGCATTGGTTTTTAGTAACGATTTTTGTATTTATTTGATATCTGCCCTAATGTTAAATTATATTTGGTAATTATTTATTGTTTGATATTGATGAAATTATTAACCTTTTGGTATTTAAATTGTATTAATTATTCTGCTCAATTTGTTTTATTTGCGATTTACTATTGTTTCAATTATTGTAATTTTTTTGTATTTGAATTGTACTAAGATTTTTGCTAAATATTTTAACTAGTTTGTGTATGACATTCTCGCTTAGTTACATTATTATTCTGTTCAAGTTAGAAAACATTGTAAGCTCACGAGCAGTGATTTTATTGGGCAACTTAATTTATATCTTGTGTAAAATTTTGTCAGTCGTAGCAAGGATACTGTTGTTTGTATATGATTTTTCAGGGTTGGTGTAGTTGTTGCTGGAGGATTCAGTTTAGGGCTGTGTCGTTTGGTCGTCGTCTCCAAGTGGAACCAGCCTCAGTCCGTTAAGACAAAGTACGCTAATAAAAATCGATCTATCTGAAACACGGCTCAGGAAAATCTTCCAGTTCCAAATATTAGTTGACTGGATCACTGAGGATTTAAATCGCTCGTGTCACGAAAATCAGCCCGACCACTTGAGCTTATATTTGTCGTCCACTTGAGCTTATCTTTGTCGTCCACGAGCTGTACCAACTCACAGTCCTGGCTGGATGCCTTCAGCCTTCTACTCCAACAAGAAGAGGACTTAGCTAGGACCTTGCTCGGTAACTTCCATAAGCGTAAGATCTAACAATCATATCTTTGTTGCCCCAAAAAATCAATTAAACAATTTGTAGTCAATATAATAATTTAAAACTCTGTGAGAAAAATTACTAAACTAAATAAAATTTATTTAAATTCAATTCTGCTGCATCAAATTGAGTTTCATTTCAAAAAAAAAAAAAAATAAATACATAATAAATAATTCCATAAACAAAACTGAAACCATTATCCAATAAATTTGTGTTTCCTTGTGTAATTGTCCAAACCTTTGGCCTTCGAGTTTCTGCGATACTTGTAAATTTTTTATATCTCAGTGGCGCCTCTGAAACCCACCCCTATTGCCTACCAAACCAACTGTAGCCGGAGCCGTATGGCGGATTCAGGTAGGAGCCAAAAATAAAATAAATAATAAATAAAATAATACTCAGAAAAACGTCATAATATATATATATATATATATATATATATATATATATATATATATATATATATATATATATATATATATATATATTGTGACGATACGCTTCGCGTACGACACATATATTTAAATTTATTTAGATTAGCATGTAATCTGGGTTGTATAATTGTACAAAATTGTAAAACTCACTATGAGATAATAACGGTCAAAATTTCATTTTTCCATATTTTAAGTTCGTCAATTAAACGTTCTTCGATAAATTAAAATTTGAATTATTTTGTTATAATATAATAAAAAGAACGAAATTATCTCATAGCGATGTTCAGTCATGTCCGATGTTTTTAATGTTTTTGTGCGAAGGCCAGCTGTTAGGAAATATTATTTTTTTTCTCCATACGGTATGAGTAGAGACATCTGTTTGCGCGTATAGTTACGACCGGCCGAGTTTTGTTTTTTTAACAATATTAAGAAGAACTGACGCGCTCTCTCGCAATACGAGTGAGACAGCGCGCTGCAAGCGGTTATAACTAGTTTTAACGAATTGTCGCCTATAAAAGGGAAGATTCGTAGCTTAAAAAGACATTCGGTTTCGCGTCGAGACCCACAAACCTTCCCTGGTTGACCGGTGTCCGGACCCAGGGGAAGGGGAGTTTGCTTAGCATCTGAGCGAACTCACTCGGTGGCTGGTTCCCGGCCCCAGATTTACGATTTTACGGACTTAGAGAATTCGGCCGTCAGTTTTAAATTTTTTTTGAAACTTAGAAAAAATTTTGAATTAATTTTTCGGACTTAGAAAAATTCAGCAGTCAGTATAAAATTTAATTTTTCGGACAGTCAGATTGGATCTAGTTTCGTGGACAGATAGAACGGTGTTGAATTATATTTCTGGTTTAAAAAAAAAAATATATATCAGTCGGTCAGCACGGAACTGTAGTTTATAAAATCTTTGTTGGAAATTTCTTGATTGTTACTGTTGTAATTAGATTAATTTATAATTTATAATTTAATAATTTCTTTTGATAAAATTTTTTTAAAATAAAATTTGTGTTGTTAGTATTTCAAACTGTGTTCTTTTAATTACGTATACAATTGTGTATCTTCCATTAAACGTGTGTATGAACCCCGGACAAACGCGACTGAGCTATCTGCAATCCGTTCCCTTTTTCCCGTATTACAGGTTGCAGGAAGTACGAGATTGGCGCCCGATATCCGGAAATAAAAAGGAGAACTAAAATAACGTCACCGAAGCCGAGGTGTCGTTACAATATATATATATATATATATATATATATAAAAAAATTATTTTATTTTTTATAACGGATAATGATTTACAAATCGATGTTAACAATTTCAAATACAGAATGTAACTAACTTAAACATATAAAAAAGTATATAATGTAAAATTAACTATCAGCAGTTTTGCTTTACAATTTTATGTATTCAAGTATCATGCAGTGGCGGGGTTCAGCTGTTATCAGCAGTTTCCGTGGGAATCTACGATTCTAACTTATATATATATATATATATATATATATATATACTAGGACATTGAACAAATAAATGGCGTTGGTGGAATTTATTTATTACTCGCCGTTATTGGGTCAAAGTACTTGCCATATAAGGCAGCCAGAACTAACACCGATATCAGTCGCCTTTCAGCGACTGATCAGAGCACCGTACTGATGAGGTCCTAAAGACCGAAACACGTGTCTACGGTTAAAACTGGCCAGTCATTGATGCATAGCTTAACAGCCGATTCAATGACTGATTATCATGTGAAATTTTGGGAAAAATTTAAAATCTCAATAATATATATATATATATATATATATATATATATATATATATAATGAAAAATCTAAATTTTTGTATATGGATAACTCTTTCATTGTTTAAGTTAAAGGATTAGTTTGATAAATTATTGAAATATATCCGATTTATTGATTTTCAGAGTTTTACCCAATCAAGACTTGGATGGGTGTCGAAAAAATAAACAAGATCTGTTTTTTTCCCTCCCAATCCAAAAGGCCCTAAACTTTGCAATAACCCCGAAGAATGATCGAAGATGGAAGAAAAAGAAGAGAAGAAACTTTCGACAGCATTCGAATGCTAGAAAAAAGCGATTTATTATATTGTATAATTTTTATGTAAAATTGTTTACTGCGCAATTTAAATATATATATATATATATATATATATATATATATATATATATATATGTCGGGGATTTCTCCATATATGTGGATCGTCCTGTATATTAATATGTATGGATCATACTGTATACAATATTTATAAAATTAACAAAGCAGTCGGATACGTAAGTGCTCGTGTTTGCGAGAATGTTTACTTAAAAAAATACAAACACCCGAGTACTGACAACCTAGATCCGCCGATCGCAGTTATGTTATGGTAAGCGATAACAGATTATAGACTAAACAACGTAGCCGAAATATCAGGGCAAGCGGTATGAGGTAATCATGAGGGCATTATGTTGTAGATGCGCGATCGTGTCGGATCTTGGGATTGTCACGTGTCCGTTGAGTTGTCGTTATAGTTAAAATATTGTAATATTTAAAATATTGGTTATTGTTAATATTTATCTACTCCGACATATATATATATATATATATATATATATATATATATATATATATATATATATATATAAATAAATATATTAGTATGAGTTTTTGATGCTTGTCAGCAAGAGTATTAAATTGAAATAGTTGAATAAATACACATCGATACTAATTTGAAAATTAAATTAAAAATTGTCAAACTGCCTCGTCTGGGGATCGAACCCAGGACCTGCCGGTTGCTAGCCAGCTGCTCTGCCACTGAGCTAACGACGCCAGACAAGTAGTAAACAACTTTTAATCAATGTAAAGTATTCATACTGTTTTAATCTATGCCAAGTAAACATTTACAATTCGCAAACCAGATTACTAAGTAGATTACATATGAAAGAAATTAATAATATTTATTCAGTTTTTATGTCCATTGACAATTCACTAGGAATAATTCACTAGGAATATGTATATATAAATATATTAGTATGAGTTTTTGATGCTTGTCAGCAAGAGTATTAAATTGAAATAGTTGAATAAATACACATCGATACTAAAGATTTATAGATAATATAATAAACATTGAAATTTGAGACACTTAAATTAACTATTTAACTTCAGTTTAAACTAGAGATATATGTAATCGGAAAAGGATGGTTCTTTCAAATATATTTGAATGAATATTAAAATATTAATAATTTATTGTATTTGTAAAATATATAATAACAAAACCGGATAAACAATGAATCTTTTAAACATTGATAAAACTAAACGAAATAATTCCAAATAAAACTTGAGATTATCTTACCTTTATAAATTATATAATTCGGGATGATGTAATGTTCGTTTGGTGTAATTGGTTTAAATCTTAAGTTTAAATAATTTCCTGTAACAAAACAAATATTATATGGTTCTGATTTCAAATTGCTGGCATGTGCCGTTTAGTATTTATTATATTTAATAATAATTAGAATATATAATATATATATATATATATATATATATATATATACTTATATATAATTTTCTTTAAAATTAAAATATAAAAATGTATTTGCTAGTGACATCTCTTAGACAAACGGTGAACTATTTCTAGACAGCTATTCAAACGTTCTTTGCTAAAAAATATGACGTTATTACAAACAAATATTAAACATTGTTATTATTATGAAATATATGTTATTACTACTGTATTTATTATATTTAATAATAATTAAAATATATAATATATATATATATATATATATATATATATATATATATATATATATATATATATATATACACTTATGTATAATTTTCTTTAAAATTAAAATATAAATAAAAATGTATTTGCTAGTGACATCTCTTAGACAAATGGTGAATTATTTATAGACAACTATTCAAACTTTCTTTGCTAAGAAATATGACGTTATTATAAACAAATATTAAACATTGTTATTATTATTAAATATTATGTTATTACTACTGTATTTATTATATTTAATAATAATTTGAATATATAATATATATATACACTTATGTATAATTTTCTTTAAAATTAAAATATAAATAAAAAAATAAAAAAATAAATAATAAATAAATTGTTGATATTTTAAGTAACCATCGCATTTCTTCGAGTGATATTCTTGTGAGTTTTGATGTTGCTTCTTTATTTACTAAAGTACCGATTAAAGAAACATTGAAGCTTTTAGAACGTCATTTTCCTGGAGACATAATTAAATTATTTCATCTTTGCTTGTCTTCAAGTTTCTTTATTTTTAACAATGAATTTTACAAGCAAATTGATGGAGTAGCTATGGGATCACCTATATCTCCTTCTATAGCTAATTATTATATGGAATTTTTTGAAGAGTTGTCTATAGAATCAGCTTCACTGAAACCATCTCTTTGGTTACGCTATGTTGATGACATTTTTGTAATTTGGCCTCATGGACGAGACAATTTAAATATGTTTTTTAATCATTTAAATAATATCCACGTAAATATTCAGTTTACCATGGAAGTAGAAGATAATGGTTGCTTGCCTTTTCTGGATGTTTTATTGGAAAAGAATAGTGACTTTACTGTTCTTCATTCTGTATATAGGAAGCCTACTCACACTAATCAATATATTCATGCATCTTCACATCATCATCCTGCTCATAAGAGAGGTATTATTAAATGTTTATTTAATAGAGCTTCATCAATTTGTCATAAAGACAAACTTCATGATGAACAGAAAATGCTTGAAAGTGTGTTTTTAATGAATGGTTATAATATTAATTATATCAAGAAGGCTATACTTCCAAAACGTTCTGGTACTGTGGAAGATTTACGTGATAATGATAGCATTATCTACGCTTCTTTGCCTTTTGTAGAAAATGTAACTGATAAAATAGGAAGATATTTATCAAGTAAACATATTAAAGTCTCCTTTTATCCTTACATAAAATTGCAGAACATGTTGAAGAGCGTTAAAGATTCTATTCCTTATCAATCTTCTGGTATTTATAAAACACCTTGTGTATGCGGAAAAGTTTATATTGGCCAGACTGGTAGAACTGTTTCTACTAGATTGTCTGAGCATAAAAGGTCAATTCGCCTGGGTTATCCTAATAAATCGGCTATTGCTGAACATGCTTTGGATACTCTTCATGACGTAAAGTTTGAAGAGTCGGTGATTATTGCTAGACCAAATAATCTTAGCAATAGATTAATTAGAGAAGCTATCGAGATTTATAAGGACAAGAAATGCTTGAATCATAGTGAAGGTTTTGAGCTAAATAAAATTTGGCTTTCCTTGATTAAAAAATTGTAATCTTTTGTTTTTTTTAAAAAAGGTATATTCTGTAATCTAGTTGCTTTCCTAGTTACTTGTTGATGTGTTTGTTTTTTTCCTGTCATTTCTGCCTGATGAGGACAGGCGTTTAGCCTTGTCGAAACGTCGTTTATTTTAAATAAAAAACAGAATTTAAACCTAAAGTTGTTTAATTTTATAAATAAAAATGTATTTGCTAGTGACATCTCTTAGACAAATGGTGAACTATTTATAGACAACTATTCAAACTTTCTTTGCTAAGAAATATGACATTATTACAAACAAATATTAAACATTGTTATTATTATTAAATATTATGTTATTAATACTGTATTTATTATATTTAATAATAATTAGAATATATATAACATATATATATATATATATATATATATATATATATATATATACACTTATGTATAATTTTCTTTAAAATTAAAATATAAATAAAAATGTATTTGCTAGTGACATCTCTTAGACAAATGGTGAACTATTTATAGACAACTATTCAAACTTTCTTTGCTAAGAAATATGACATTATTACAAACAAATATTAAACATTGTTATTATTATTAAATATTATGTTATTAATACTGTATTTATTATATTTAATAATAATTAGAATATATATAACATATATATATATATATATATATATATATATATATATATATATATATAAGTTAGAATATATATTGCCTGTCAGCAGAGTATTAATTTTAATAGTTTGAATAATTACACATCGAATTTAATTAGAAAATTAAATTAAAAATTGTCAACTGCCTCGTCTGGGACTCGAACCCAGGACATATAGGTCGCTAGCCTAATGCTGTCCTGGGTTCGAGTCCCAGACGAGGCAGTTGACAATTTTTAATTTAATTTTCTAATTAAATTCGATGTGTAATTATTCAAACTATTAAAATTAATACTCTGCTGACAGGCAATATATATTCTAACTTATACATTTATATTCTTAATGAATTGTCGTTTGGACACTAACTCGAATAATTATTACTAATATCTTTCATATAAAAATCAACCTTGTATTCTCGTTTCGCGAATTGTGGATGTTTACTTGGCTTGATTAAAAATACGTATGAATACTTTACATTGATTGAAAATTGTTGGCTTCTCGTCTTGACTCGTTAGCTCAGTGGACAGAGCATTAGGCTAGCGACCTATATGTCCTGGGTTTGAGTCCCAGACGAGGCAGTTGACAATTTTTAAATTAATTTTCTAATTAAATTCGATGTGTAATTATTCAAACTATTAATATATATATATATATATATATATATATATATATATATATATATATATATACATATACACTTATGTATAATTTTCGGCTGGAGTAAGATATACAATCCCGAGATGTTGCTGTATTCACGAATATTAAAAAAACCAGATTTGCGCATGCGTGAACATCGGAACGCCCATATTTGGTGTATAAAAACCAGTGAACCTCAAAATGTTTCATTAGTAATTTTCCTTTTGTTATGTTATGTTAAGAAGTCCGGTAGGTTAGGGTAGGTTTGGTAGGTAGGTTTTAGGTAGGAGTTTGTTTTTTAAAGACCGTAAAGAAGTCCGCTAGGTTAGGGTAGGTTTGGTAGGTAGGTTTCAGGTTGGAGTTTGTTTTTTAAAGACCGTTAAGAAGTCCGGTAGGTTAGGGTAGGTTTGGTAGGTAGGTTTCAGGTAGGAGTTTGTTTTTTAAAGACCGTTAAGACACATTTAAAATTACATTTTGTTATAATACACATTTTGAGAGTCACTGGTTTTTCAACTAACGTGAACACAGCAACTCCTCGGGATTGTATAGCTTACTTATACCTAATTTTCTTTAAAATTAAAATATAAATAAAAATGTATTTGCTAGTGACATCTCTTAGACAAATGGTGAACTATTTATAGACAACTATTCAAACTTTCTTTGCTAAGAAATATGACATTATTACAAACAAATATTAAACATTGTTATTATTATTATTAAATATTATGTTATTAATACTGTATTTATTATATTTAATAATAATTAGAATATATATAACATATATATATATATATATACACTTATGTATAATTTTCTTTAAAATTAAAATATAAATAAAAATGTATTTGCTAGTGACATCTCTTAGACAAATGGTGAACTATTTATAGACAACTATTCAAACTTTCTTTGCTAAGAAATATGACGTTATTACAAACAAATATTAAACATTGTTATTATTATTAAATATTATGTTATTACTACTGTATTTATTATATTTAATAAAAATTAGAATATATAATATATATATATATTTATATACTTATATATAATTTTCTTTAAAATTAAATATTTATTATAATATTGATTTTATTTGTAATTTAATACTAGTGGTGCCATCTCTGTCGCCAGCCATGAACTATTCATGTAAACAGAAAAGCTCTGTCGATAATATTTTTAATATAAATATTATATATAATAAATAATTTATATAATATTAAAAACTTCAATGGTAAATATCTCGGAAAACGGCTGGGAATTTTGCAAAAATGACAAAATTTGCCGTCCCCTTACGAACCCCTGTTAAACCAGGTACGTACTACAACATATCTAAAAATTAACCCCCTAGGACACCCCTTTATTTATTAAGCCAACCTCCAAAACTTTAAAATCTTCAAACGCAAATATCTCGAAAACGGCTGGGAATTTCGCAAAAATAACAAAATTTTGCCGTCCCCTTACGAACTTACATATAAACCAGGTACGTACTACAACATATCCAAAAATCAACCCCCTAGGACACCCCCTTATTAATTAAGTCAAGCCCCCCAACAAAACTGATGAAAATATTGAAATTGAAATTTTGGTGAAATGTATTTTTTCTTATTGTTGAATAAAGTTCGTTAAAAACAGATGCTGTGTTGTATTTATGTTTTTCCAATTTCCTCCCTTAAAATTAGTTAAAATCTTTAATCGCAAATATCTCGAAAACGGCTGGGAATTTCGCAAAAATAACAAAATTTTGCCACCCCCTTACCAACCTGTAAGATAAACCAGGTACGTACTACAACATATCCAAAAATCAACCCCCTAGGACACACCCTTATTAATTAAGCCAACCCCTCAAAACTGTGATAAAATATATGAAAAATATCAATTTTTTCTTGTTTTCCTGATAAAATTTCGTTAAAATGTTTCATTTTACTCTTTCCTGATACAAATCTTGCATTTTACGCTTTCCTGATACAAATTTTGTATTTTACGCTTTCCTGATACAAATCTTGCATTTTACGCTTTCCTGATACAAACTTTGTTAAAACTCCTTAGCTTAGATACATTTTGATACATTGATACATTTTGATACATTGATACATTTAGATTCATTTTTACGGCAAAAAAAGGCCGTAGCGTTGGACGATATAAAGTAGCAAGGGATTGGGCGGGGCGGCGAGAGGGGGCTAGAAGGAGGGGCAGGATGTGGGGGTTGCGGAAAAAGGGCCGTAGCGTTGGACGATGTAAGAAAAGGCAGCAAGGGCAGGGAAAAGGAGGTAAGGGCAGGAGAAGGAGGTTAGGGTGTGAAAAAGGGTAGCGTAGCGTAGTACGACATAAAGGGAGGGAGCGTTGGGGGGGCGCAGAAAAAGGGCCGTAGCGTAGTACGACATAAAAGGATGGTGCGGGGTGGGGTGGGGGGGCAGAAAAAAGGCCGTAGCGTAGTACGACATAAAAGGAGGGTCCGGGGTGTGGGTGCGGGGGGCAGGAAAAGGGCCGTAGCGTAGTACGATATAAATGGAGGGTCCGGGGTGGGGGGGGCGGGGGGCAGGAAAAGGGCCGTAGCGTAGTACGACATAACAAGAGGGTGCGGGGTGTGGGGGCGGGGGGCAGGAAAAGGGCCGTAGCGTAGTACGACATAAAAGGAGGGTGCGGGTTGTGGGAGCGGGGGGCAGGAAAAGGGCCGTAGCGTATTACGACAGAAAAGGAGGGTGCGGGTTGTGGGGGCTGGGGGCAGGAAAAGGGCCGTAGCGTAGTACGACACAAAAGGAGGGTGCGGGATGTGGGGGCGGGGGGGTAGGAAAAGGGCCGTAGCGTAGTACGACATAAAATGAGGGTGCGGGGTGTGGGGTGGGGGGTAGAAATAGGGCCGTAGCGTAGTACAACATAAAAGGAGGGTGCGGGGTGTGGGGCGGGTGGCAGAAAAAGGGCCGTAGCGTAGTACGACATAAAAGGAGGGTGCAGGGTGTGGGGGCTGGGGGCAGAAAAAGGGCCGTAGCGTAGTACGACACAAAAGGAGGGTGTGGGGTGTGGGGCTGCGGGCAGAAAAAGGGCCGTAGCGTAGTATGACAGGAAAGGAGGGTGCGGGGGCTGGGGGCAGAAAAAGGGCCGTAGCGTAGTACGACAGGAAAGGAGGGTGCGCGGGCTGGGTGCAGGAAAAAAATGCCGTAGTGTAGTACGGCAGGAGAGGAGGTTAGGTTAGGTTAGGTTAGGTTAGGTTAGGTTAGGTTAGGTTAGGTTAGGTTAGGTTAGGTTAGGTTAGGTTAGGTTAGGTTAGGTTAGGTTAGGTTAGGTTAGGTTAGGTTAGGTTAGGTTAGGTTAGGTTAGGTTAGGTTAGGTTAGGTTAGGTTAGGTTAGGTTAGGTTAGGTTAACTCCGCCTGCGTGTGAAGTTGGAGAATATCCAGTTGTCGCAGCCGGTCCCAAGCCCGGATTAAAAGGAGGAGGGGGAGGAGTAACACCTCGTTAAAAAACCATGTTCCACCTGGCCCGGGGAGTAGCCAACATGTAAGGGTCCCGCCTGGGGATACAGGAATGTTTGGTGTTGTGCTGTCATGTTTTGCCTTTGTGTGTTTGTTTGTAGGGTCGACTACAAGACGGTGGGAGGCCCACTTATGATGAACCTGGCGACGACCTACGGACAGAGATGCTGGTAGTATATGGAGAGGCGTGGGAGTGCCCAATGCCGACGGGTGTCACCCGTGCCCGGGAGCTGCGGGCTGATGTGTGCTTGCGCTGCCGAGCGCCATCTCCGTATATGTGCCTGTGACCAGCCCCTTCGGGACTTTGGCAAAGTAGTGCGTTTTGGGTAGGGGGCGTCGGAGCCCTCTACTGATACAGGCGGGCCCAACCCGTCCGTGAATTCCGGGGTTGGCAAACGGCGAAACCTGGGCCCCGGGGAACTGGGGTAGGGCGTTAAGCCTGAGGGTATACCCGTTCCCAGGTAGCCGGTCTGCCTCTTAACGCACGATGCGCTGGATACTACTTGGATATGGAGAATTCTAAATCAGCAACTTCTACGGGTACAGATAATAAGGAGAAGAAGAAAACAGTGGGATGCACAACAGTATATAAGGAGGACGGTGACTCTAACAAGTATACTTATGGCATCCTAGACAAAACTATGACGGAAGAGGTAGCCACTGAGGGGGCGGACCTTGTTGGCGGCAATGTACGGCTAAGAGGCGACGAAGCTGCGGCCATACTGAACAATTTTGGATTTGACGAATACGATCTTGAAGAAGAGTTTGAAGAAAAAAATAGAAGGAAAAGCACGAAGATGCTCCGTACCCCACCGGAGAGAGTAGGGCAAACTCCTAGCCCAGTGATAATAGACATCACGGACGAAAGCACCTATGCGCCTAAGGATCAAAGAACCAAGAGACGCATGTCTGAGGAAGACTCGCCTGAACAGGCGAAGAAAGCTGGTAAACCTAACAGTGCTAGCAGGCACAAGACGCCAATCGTGTTAGTCGGGCGCGAAGAAGATATGAAAGAGGGGCGCGGTGCAAAAACAAGGGTGATGGTCGAGCTAAAGCCTGCTTCTCTAAAGACGGAGAAAGAATTAGAGAAAATGGCAAAGCAGATGGAGGATCTTCGCAACCTAATAAAGAGCAACCCCAATACCCATAAAGGTATGAAGAATGTGGTAGGCCAAATGGCTATGCAGCTAAGGTGCGCGAGAGACTCGTGTAAAGCAGACGTGGATATGGTGTGTAAACTGGTCACTGATGCGAAGTTGCTTAAAGAAGAGAAGCTGGAACTGCTAAAGGAGAGGAAAGTGCTACTCGAAGAATGTAACACGACTCTCAAGGAGGGCAACGCACGCATTGGGAGTGCAAAGGAGCTGCGTCTGGAGAGAGACAAGCTGCTGGCCGAAAAGGAGGAAATGCTTGGCACAATAAAGGCACTACAAAAAGAGAAGCTAGAATGGGAGAAAAGGAGCTATGCGCACAAGGCGACGCAGCAAGAAAGAAGAGATTTTGTTGCGAAGCTTGACAGCGAGGTTCCCTCATTTAAACATTTTTGGGAGCTGTCGCAAACGGGGTGGCAACCAGAAGTTTTTCAGAGAAGCCAGAAGGTCGGTAACCCCTTGGATGAGGTGGAGGATTTGCTTATTATCCACGATCAAGAAGACGCTGAGATAGGCCTAACAAGGCAGATCAAAAGTAAATTTTTGGGGGGCAAGGAGCTAATGGAGAGGGCTGTCTCTGCTGCGAGCGGTGCCACACTTGGATGCAGCAACAGTATGGAGGTAGAGGGCACCCCAACAGCAAGTGCGGAGAGGCGCATATATACAATCAAGACGGTCAGTACGGGAAAACGTGGAGAGCAGTACTGGAATGAGGTATATGCGGTGCTGGATAGAGTAGTGGAGCGGATGGGTACACAGCAGGAGCGTACAATCCTGACGGCAAATGGAGGCACAGAAGCGGACAAAATTTTCCAGAGGATGGTGATGTACATCCTACGTAATACGAGGATTAGCATCCTTGAGTACATCCCACATAAACACAATAGCAGTAAGAATATGGAGCAAAAAGCCCAGGAAGTGCGCCCTGGAAGGAAGGTGGCCACCAAGCGGAGAAAGAGGCCTGCTGAGGTGGTGATAGCGGCAGAGGGAATCAGCTATAATGAGCTGGTCCAAGGACTGCGAAACAAACGAAAGGAGTTTACAGAGTTGGGCATGCCGATCAGGAATGCGTACAAAAACGCGTCGGGAAAAATGGTCCTGGCTATAGATGGGGACGCGGGCAAGCTTAATGAGCTACAAAAAGAGGTGCAGAAGGTCTTTGATAAGGCCACAGTGGCCAGAAGAAAGAGAGATGAGGTGGCAATAAGCGTCCATGGGTTGGATGCCGAAACTACCCCTCAAGAACTGGAAGACGCCATCTCGCAGATGATAGGAGAACGGGAGGGTATGGTAGTGCAGGCAATGAGAGAGTCACAGCGGGGGACGAGATCGTCGGTGGTTACGCTCCCTAAAAAGATGGCCGATGCCCTGCTAGAGAAACCCAATATACAGATTGGCTTGGGGAGGTGCACCCTCAAAGTAAGGGAGCAAATAATAAGATACTATAGGTGCCAGGAAACTGGACACTTAGCAAAAGACTGCCAAGGCGCTGACAGAAGCGGGTGTTGCTTTAGATGCGGTCAAAAAGGGCACAAGGTAGGACAATGCACTAACGAGGAGCACTGCTGGAGGTGTGAGGCAAAGGGACATAGGGCCAACTCTATGAATTGCCCTCAGTCTAAGACGCACGGGCAAGGAAACAGAGAGATGAAGGAGAGGAGAATGTCCACCAGCGGGAAGGCGGGAGTAGGACATGAGCGTGAACGGAATGACCAGGGTAAAAAAAAAGGCACAGTGGAGAACAATGCAGATATGGGGGTGGAGGAAACCCTAACGAGCCAAGCTAGCAATGGGGATAAAGCGCAAAATACTACAAATTAACCTTAACCGGGCAACAGCGGCGCACAGCCTAGCTGGGGTAACGGCGGCGGAAATGGGGTGCGGGGCCATTCTGGCAACGGAGCCCAATCAAAGGACGGTCCGAAGCCAGAAGGGCTGGTACGCGGACGTACAGGCAGATGCGGCGATACTGCTCCTCAATCGAGAGGCAGCGACAAGACAGGCGCGTGGTAACGGCTGGGTTGCAATAGAATGGGGTAAGTGGCGTGTATACAGCTGCTACGTTGCACCCAGGAAAAGCTTAGATGAATTCAAGATGATCTTAGACGAACTACAGGCGCAAATAGTGCTCAGCGATAGCAGGGTACTCCTGACTGGGGATTTCAACGCGAAGTCGGTAATATGGGGTTCACCGCTTACCGATGGCAGAGGCGAACTCCTTATGGAGCTGCTGAACAGCTGCAACATGACGGTGGCCAACGAGGGAGATACACCCACCTTCCAAAACGCAAATGGGTACTCACACATTGATGTGACGGCCTATTCGCAAGAAGGTGGGGGAAGGGTCATCCAATGGAAGGTGTTGGATGAAGTGGAAAGCTTGAGTCCGCATAATTATATTATGTATGCGTTGGAAGATTCCACAAACACAAATATAGGGAGCGGGGCCCCAGAATATTTGCCCTCTATTAAGAAAAGTTGGAGCACCAGAACACTGGATTCATCAAAGATGAGGGAGTACCTTGGAAGGCATAAGGACTGGGAAGGACCTGACGAATTTATAGCGGTGATGGAGAAGGCATGCGACGCATCAATGAAGAGCAAGAACGCAGGTGGCGGTAGGCGCAAGGGTGCTTACTGGTGGACGAACGAGATAGGGGCACAGCGAAAAGCATGTGTAAGTACACGAAGAAAGCTGACGCGGGCGCGGGCTAGGCACACTCCCCCTGAAGAGGTAAGAGTCCTGTACGAAAAATATAGGACTTTAAGAAAGAAATTGCACAAGGAAATTCGCAGACAAAGAGATAAATGCTGGAAAGACCTTATTGATAGTGTAGAAGAGGATGTGTGGGGGGATGCTTATAATATCGTCGTTCGTTCCACCCGCAGGGCCGCGCCTGAAAACATTAGTTGCGAACGGAGAGCGGAGATTATAGATGCTTTGTTCCCGCAGCGGGAGGTCCAGGCATGGAGAGATATACCGTCCCGGGACATTCCGGAGTTCGGTGAAGAGGAGCTGCGTAGAGCGGCGAGCAGGATGAAGAATAATAAAGCGCCTGGGCCCGACGGGATACCTCCGGAGGCTATTAAGGTTGCGGTGGATGAATATCCAAAAGAGGTGCTCTTAATGCTAAACACCCTGATTGTAGAAGGGTCCTTCCCATCCAGATGGAAACGTGCCAGGCTGGTGCTGCTCCGGAAACCAGGCAAGGAGGGCATGGAGGCTGGTGCGTTCAGGCCTCTATGTTTGCTAGATACTGGAGGCAAGCTTCTAGAGCAACTACTTGTTGAGAGGCTTCGAGAGGCAGTGGAAAACAGGCTTTCTGCCAATCAGTTCGGCTTCAGGCCGGGCCGATCAACGATACAAGCTGTTCAAAAAATAACAGAACTAGCAAAACAAGAAATGGGTAAGACACTGAAGACAAGGAAGCTGGTAGCCATGCTCACCATTGATGTTAAGAATGCCTTTAACTCGGTCGACTGGCGGGCAATAGTCGAGGCAATGGAGGAGATGGAGGTGCCAGGATATCTTCGTCGCATGGTTACCAGCTACCTTACGGACAGGTGGCTTATTTCGGGGGATTGCAGTAGCCGGGTTACCTGCGGGGTTCCACAGGGATCTATCATAGGCCCATTGCTATGGTTAATCGTATACGACGGATTGTTGCGCCTTCGGATGCCAGAGGGTATCACCCTGGTGGCATTCGCCGACGATTTGGCGGTGATAGGGGTGGAGAAGGACGAGCAGGACCTCATGTATGAGGTAAATGAAGCGTTGGACCGTATCTCAAACTGGATGCAGGACAAACGGCTGGAGATAGCCGCTGATAAAACAGAAGCTATCATGTTGTCCGGGAGGAAAAAACATGGAGAGATACGGTTCCGAGTAGGGGGACTGGAGATTAGTCCGGTAAAGGAGCTTCGGTATCTTGGGGTGGTTATGGACAATCACCTCAGTTTCAGCAAACATGTGACCTATGCAACAAGCAGGGCGGATAGAACTTGTGCTAGCCTACGGAGGCTCATGCCTAGGGTCGATGGACCGGGAGAGGCAAAAAGACGACTGCTAGCCTCGACGGTATACGCAACCGTGCTGTATGCAGCTCCTGCATGGGTGGAGGCGTTAAGAATTAAAAGAAATACTAAGGCACTCAATTCGCTTTACAGGCGTACTGCGATAGGTGTTGCTAGAACCTACCGCACGGTGTCTGCTTTGGCGGCAGGGATTCTCGCCAGAATGCCTCCACTAGACTTGGTGGCAAAGGAAAGGGCGGAGACATTTGGAAGGGACAAAGCTGAAAAAATAATAGCTCGCAATAACGTAATAGAGGCCTGGCAGGAGAGGTGGCAAACTGCAACCGAGGGGAGGTGGCTAAGGACGTTGATGCCCGACATACGTCATTGGATAAGGAGGGAACACGGCCAGATAACTTATCACCTGGCACAGTTTATGACGGGACACGGATGCTACGAGGCATACCTTCACAGGATCGGGAAGGTAGAAAGCGATCTGTGTAAGTATTGCGGGGAGTTCCCGGACACAGCGGAGCATACTGCCTTCCGCTGCGATAGATGGGAAGAGATGAGAGAGTCGTGTCAAGCAGAGCTTGGGGGAATAAACCTTAACGAGGTATCCTTAGTACCGACCATGCTCCAGTCGGAGGAAAACTGGAATATCGTCCAAGTCTTCGTGACGAAAGTCATGAAGACTAAAGAGCACGATGAAAGAATGGAGTGGGGTAGGTAAGCATAACTATACTTACAGATATATTTTTTCTTTGTCTTTTGCAGATGTACTGGGTAATCGGACTTGATAGGGGGGAGTCACCACAGGGGAAGCGGCCGTACGTGGGTGAGGGGTGCGTATGGTTGGCAGGTAACCTTGTGTAGGCTCCATGGCAGTCGTGGATGCCCCGTTTTTTCGCTTGGGCCCGGCGGGGTGTCGGTGTGGCGTCGCGCGGGGGGTCGGCGGGGGGTCTAGTCTGGTGTGGGTTCCGTGGCCGGACCGGGTTCTGTCGTATACTCGCTCTCTGCCCGCGCTCGTGGTAGCTCGCGGCGGGGCGTTGAACGGTGGGGTTTCGACTCCTTGTCGGAGAGGAGGAGGTTCACCACCCGGCGCTCCGTAGTGGGTGCTTGGGGCGGGGGTATGGAGCGGTGGGGACGGGGGTCGGTTCTGGTTGTGGTCTCCGCCGGCGGGCCATTCCGGCGGCCAATCGGGTTGGTGTGCATCGGTGCCGTGTCCGGGGGCGGGCATGGACGGTGGTGTTGACGTGCGGTCGGGTGCTGGGCGGGGGAATCTCGCAGATCCTGTGGAGCTCGCCCTGACAGGTCGGTCACAAGGTGGTTACCATGAGCCCAATAAAGGGGCTCATATATAGCTCAGCAGTCTGAAGTAATGTTGAACAAACGATTCCGGACTGTCTGAGAGAAGGTTAAGGAGGTGGGTTTAGTCGGTAAAAGTCCGACACTTCCTAGTCTGGTGACGAGGCGTCTGCAAGGACTGCATACGGCCAGGCAGGAGTCATTTGATGATTCCCCCTCCAACGAAAAAAAAAAAAAAAAAAAAAAAAAAAAAAGGTTAGGTTAGGTTAGGTTAGGTTAGGTTAGGTTAGGTTAGGTTAGGTTAGGTTAGGTTAGGTTAGGTTAGGTTAGGTTAGGTTAGGTTAGGTTAGGTTAGGTTAGGTTAGGTTAGGTTAGGTTAGGTTAGGTTAGGTTAGGTTAGGTTAGGTTAGGTTAGGTTAACTCCGCCTGCGTGTGAAGTTGGAGAATATCCAGTTGTCGCAGCCGGTCCCAAGCCCGGATTAAAAGGAGGAGGGGGAGGAGTAACACCTCGTTAAAAAACCATGTTCCACCTGGCCCGGGGGGTAGCCAACATGTAAGGGTCCCGCCTGGGGATACAGGAATGTTTGGTGTTGTGCTGTCATGTTTTGCCTTTGTGTGTTTGTTTGTAGGGTCGACTACAAGACGGTGGGAGGCCCACTTATGATGAACCTGGCGACGACCTACGGACAGAGATGCTGGTAGTATATGGAGAGGCGTGGGAGTGCCCAATGCCGACGGGTGTCACCCGTGCCCGGGAGCTGCGGGCTGATGTGTGCTTGCGCTGCCGAGCGCCATCTCCGTATATGTGCCTGTGACCAGCCCCTTCGGGACTTTGGCAAAGTAGTGCGTTTTGGGTAGGGGGCGTCGGAGCCCTCTACTGATACAGGCGGGCCCAACCCGTCCGTGAATTCCGGGGTTGGCAAACGGCGAAACCTGGGCCCCGGGGAACTGGGGTAGGGCGTTAAGCCTGAGGGTATACCCGTTCCCAGGTAGCCGGTCTGCCTCTTAACGCACGATGCGCTGGATACTACTTGGATATGGAGAATTCTAACTTAGCAAATTTTACGGGTACAGATAATAAGGAGAAGGAGAAAATAGTGGGATGCACAACAGTATATAAGGAGGACGGTGACTCTAACAAGTATGCTTATGGCATCCTAGACAAAACTATGACGGAAGAGGTAGCCACTGAGGGGGCGGACCTTGTTGGCGGCAATGTACGGCTAAGAGGCGACGAAGCTGCGGCCATACTGAACAATTTTGGATTTGACGAATACGATCTTGAAGAAGAGTTTGAAGAAAAAAATAGAAGGAAAAGCACGAAGATGCTCCGTACCCCACCGGAGAGAGTAGGGCAAACTCCTAGCCCAGTGATAATAGACATCACGGACGAAAGCACCTATGCGCCTAAGGATCAAAGAACCAAGAGACGCATGTCTGAGGAAGACTCGCCTGAACAGGCGAAGAAAGCTGGTAAACCTAACAGTGCTAGCAGGCACAAGACGCCAATCGTGTTAGTCGGGCGCGAAGAAGATATGAAAGAGGGGCGCGGTGCAAAAACAAGGGTGATGGTCGAGCTAAAGCCTGCTTCTCTAAAGACGGAGAAAGAATTAGAGAAAATGGCAAAGCAGATGGAGGATCTTCGCAACCTAATAAAGAGCAACCCCAATACCCATAAAGGTATGAAGAATGTGGTAGGCCAAATGGCTATGCAGCTAAGGTGCGCGAGAGACTCGTGTAAAGCAGACGTGGATATGGTGTGTAAACTGGTCACTGATGCGAAGTTGCTTAAAGAAGAGAAGCTGGAACTGCTAAAGGAGAGGAAAGTGCTACTCGAAGAATGTAACACGACTCTCAAGGAGGGCAACGCACGCATTGGGAGTGCAAAGGAGCTGCGTCTGGAGAGAGACAAGCTGCTGGCCGAAAAGGAGGAAATGCTTGGCACAATAAAGGCACTACAAAAAGAGAAGCTAGAATGGGAGAAAAGGAGCTATGCGCACAAGGCGACGCAGCAAGAAAGAAGAGATTTTGTTGCGAAGCTTGACAGCGAGGTTCCCTCATTTAAACATTTTTGGGAGCTGTCGCAAACGGGGTGGCAACCAGAAGTTTTTCAGAGAAGCCAGAAGGTCGGTAACCCCTTGGATGAGGTGGAGGATTTGCTTATTATCCACGATCAAGAAGACGCTGAGATAGGCCTAACAAGGCAGATCAAAAGTAAATTCTTGGGGGGCAAGGAGCTAATGGAGAGGGCTGTCTCTGCTGCGAGCGGTGCCACACTTGGATGCAGCAACAGTATGGAGGTAGAGGGCACCCCAACAGCAAGTGCGGAGAGGCGCATATATACAATCAAGACGGTCAGTACGGGAAAACGTGGAGAGCAGTACTGGAATGAGGTATATGCGGTGCTGGATAGAGTAGTGGAGCGGATGGGTACACAGCAGGAGCTTACAATCCTGACGGCAAATGGAGGCACAGAAGCGGACAAAATTTTCCAGAGGATGGTGATGTACATCCTACGTAATACGAGGATTAGCATCCTTGAGTACATCCCACATAAACACAATAGCAGTAAGAATATGGAGCAAAAAGCCCAGGAAGTGCGCCCTGGAAGGAAGGTGGCCACCAAGCGGAGAAAGAGGCCTGCTGAGGTGGTGATAGCGGCAGAGGGAATCAGCTATAATGAGCTGGTCCAAGGACTGCGAAACAAACGAAAGGAGTTTACAGAGTTGGGCATGCCGATCAGGAATGCGTACAAAAACGCGTCGGGAAAAATGGTCCTGGCTATAGATGGGGACGCGGGCAAGCTTAATGAGCTACAAAAAGAGGTGCAGAAGGTCTTTGATAAGGCCACAGTGGCCAGAAGAAAGAGAGATGAGGTGGCAATAAGCGTCCATGGGTTGGATGCCGAAACTACCCCTCAAGAACTGGAAGACGCCATCTCGCAGATGATAGGAGAACGGGAGGGTATGGTAGTGCAGGCAATGAGAGAGTCACAGCGGGGGACGAGATCGTCGGTGGTTACGCTCCCTAAAAAGATGGCCGATGCCCTGCTAGAGAAACCCAATATACAGATTGGCTTGGGGAGGTGCACCCTCAAAGTAAGGGAGCAAATAATAAGATGCTATAGGTGCCAGGAAACTGGACACTTAGCAAAAGACTGCCAAGGCGCTGACAGAAGCGGGTGTTGCTTTAGATGCGGTCAAAAAGGGCACAAGGTAGGACAATGCACTAACGAGGAGCACTGCTGGAGGTGTGAGGCAAAGGGACATAGGGCCAACTCTATGAATTGCCCTCAGTCTAAGACGCACGGGCAAGGAAACAGAGAGATGAAGGAGAGGAGAATGTCCACCAGCGGGAAGGCGGGAGTAGGACATGAGCGTGAACGGAATGACCAGGGTAAAAAAAAAGGCACAGTGGAGAACAATGCAGATATGGGGGTGGAGGAAACCCTAACGAGCCAAGCTAGCAATGGGGATAAAGCGCAAAATACTACAAATTAACCTTAACCGGGCAACAGCGGCGCACAGCCTAGCTGGGGTAACGGCGGCGGAAATGGGGTGCGGGGCCATTCTGGCAACGGAGCCCAATCAAAGGACGGTCCGAAGCCAGAAGGGCTGCGGACGTACAGGCAGATGCGGCGATACTGCTCCTCAATCGAGAGGCAGCGACAAGACAGGCGAGTGGTAACGGCTGGGTTGCAATAGAATGGGGTAAGTGGCGTGTATACAGCTGCTACGTTGCACCCAGGAAAAGCTTAGATGAATTCAAGATGATCTTAGACGAACTACAGGCGCAAATAGTGCTCAGCGATAGCAGGGTACTCCTGACTGGGGATTTCAACGCGAAGTCGGTAATATGGGGTTCACCGCTTACCGATGGCAGAGGCGAACTCCTTATGGAGCTGCTGAACAGCTGCAACATGACGGTGGCCAACGAGGGAGATACACCCACCTTCCAAAACGCAAATGGGTACTCACACATTGATGTGACGGCCTATTCGCAAGAAGGTGGGGGAAGGGTCATCCAATGGAAGGTGTTGGATGAAGTGGAAAGCTTGAGTCCGCATAATTATATTATGTATGCGTTGGAAGATTCCACAAACACAAATATAGGGAGCGGGGCCCCAGAATATTTGCCCTCTATTAAGAAAAGTTGGAGCACCAGAACACTGGATTCATCAAAGATGAGGGAGTACCTTGGAAGGCATAAGGACTGGGAAGGACCTGACGAATTTATAGCGGTGATGGAGAAGGCATGCGACGCATCAATGAAGAGCAAGAACGCAGGTGGCGGTAGGCGCAAGGGTGCTTACTGGTGGACGAACGAGATAGGGGCACAGCGAAAAGCATGTGTAAGTACACGAAGAAAGCTGACGCGGGCGCGGGCTAGGCACACTCCCCCTGAAGAGGTAAGAGTCCTGTACGAAAAATATAGGACTTTAAGGTTAGGTTAGGTTAGGTTAGGTTAGGTTAAGTTAGGTTAGGTTAGGTTAGGTTAGGTTAGGTTAGGTTAGGTTAGGTTAGGTTAGGTTAGGTTAGGTTAGGTTAGGTTAGGTTAGGTTAGGTTAGGTTAGGTTAGGTTAGGTTAGGTTAGGTTAGGTTAGGTTAGGTTAGGTTAGGTTAGGTTAGGTTAGGTTAGGTTAGGTTAGGTTAGGTTAGGTTAGGTTAGGTTAGGTTAGGTTAGGTTAGGTTAGGTTAGGTTAGGTTAGGTTAGGTTAGGTTAGGTTAGGTTAGGTTAGGTTAGGTTAGGTTAGGTTAGGTTAGGTTAGGTTAGGTTAGGTTAGGTTAGGTTAGGTTAGGTTAGGTTAGGTTAGGTTAGGTTAGGTTAGGTTAGGTTAGGTTAGGTTAGGTTAGGTTAGGTTAGGTTAGGTTAGGTTAGGTTAGGTTAGGTTAGGTTAGGTTAGGTTAGGTTAGGTTAGGTTAGGTTAGGTTAGGTTAGGTTAACTCCGCCTGCGTGTGAAGTTGGAGAATATCCAGTTGTCGCAGCCGGTCCCAAGCCCGGATTAAAAGGAGGAGGGGGAGGAGTAACACCTCGTTAAAAAACCTTGTGACACTTGGCCCGGGTGTCAATAAACATGTCTGGGTCCCGCCTGGGGTTACAGGAATGTTTGGTGTTGTGGTGTCGTGTACTGTCCCTTTGTTTTGTGTTGTCTAGGGTCGACTGCAAGGCGGTGGAAGATCCTACTACGACGAACTTGGCGATGGACCTCGGACGTCGACGCTGGCAGTGTATGGGGTGGTGTGGGAGTGCCTAAAGTGGAAGGGTGTTACCCGTGCCTGGAAGCTGAGGGCTGATGTGCGCTTGCGCTGCCGAGCACTTCCCTCATACATGTGCCTGGGACCAGCCCCTTCGGGACTGTGGCAAGTAGTGCGCTATGGGTAGGGGAAATCGGATTCCCCACCGTGACGGGCGGGCCCAATCCGTCTGGAGTCCGGGATTGGCAAACGGCGTGCCTGGGCCTCAGGGAACTGGGGTAGGGCTATATGCCCGAGGGTACACCCGTTCCCAGGTAGCCGGTCTGCCCCTTAGCGCACGATGCGCTGGTACGTATTAAAATATGGATAACTTGTCAAACAAGAATAAAACGGGCACTAGCAAAGAAGAAATCCTTAAAGAGTGGAATGAGGAAGAGGACCACCAAAGTGATTTTGAAAAACAGGCAGTTTTTGGAAGGAGTGGGCGAGTGCAACGCACTCCTCCACTCGGAAGGATAAACTCCTGCCCGGGGGAGATAGAGTACGTCACAGTAGACAGAGACATAGTTGCAGATACAATAGATATCGACACTATAGATCTGGTAGACGATGAAGTAATGAATGGGGAGGCAAGAAAGAGAAAGCAGGAGGAGGTAACTTCGTCCCCGGAGTCAATCCTGGGAGGTAGAATATCCAAAAAAACCAAAACTAGGACACCTGAGGAGTTAGAATCGCGCGGAGCGGTAAGAAAGTTGTCGGTTGAACCAACAATGGTAACATTGAGTTCTGCGAAAGAGCTGAGTAGCCTTTCCAAACAGATGGAGCAATTAAGAAGCACTATTAAAGCTTTCCCGAACACGCAGAGGGATATTAAGCAGCTGGTCACCTTAATGGCTGGTCAACTTAAAAAGGTGAGGGACAAGCTTTTGGTTGACAGCGCTATGGTCGCTGGTATTAAAAAAGAAACGCAGAAGATTAAGGAAGATAGACAGAAACTGCTGAAAGAAAAGCAGCAGGATGACACCAACAATAGATGCGCAAATGAACTCTTGAGGGAGAGGGATGAGCTGTTGGAGGAGAGAGCGGCTCTGCTTGAACAAATAGAAAAGTATAAGAAGGAGAAAGAGGATAGGAAAAGTGAAGAAGGAAGGGCCCATGCGACAGAGCTGAGCTATGCATTTAAAACGATGCAAAAAGAAAAAAAGGATTTTTTGGCGAAGCTAGAAGAGGGAGAGAAATCTTTCGATAACTTTTGGCTTTTAGCACAGATGGCATGGCAGGTAGACGTGTTCAACGTAACATTAAAATCTGGCAACCCCCTGGAAGCGGAGGAAACTTTGGTGTTGATGCACGACCAAGGGGATGAGGAGATCGGATTGATGAGGCAGATGAAAAGCAGGTTCCAGGGATGCAGGGAGCTGCTGGACAGGACGGTAGACACCACAAACGAAGCAGTGCTTAGGTGGGGTAGTAACGTGGAGATCGAGGGGCATCCTACTACCACCACGGAGAGGAGCATCTTTTCGATCAAAACAAGGAACACAGCAGGGCGAGACGAGAGCTACTGGAGAGAAGTATTTACGGCGCTTGGGAAAGTCGTAGCAAAGATAGGTCCAGAAAAAGACGAAAATATTGTGACTGCGAACACTGGCACCGAACCGGATAACATCTTCCAGAGGATGGTCCAATATGTGTGCCGTGGAACAAAGTTAAAAATACACCAGTATGTACCTATAGGAAGGCAGAAGGCCAGAAGCGCCGACGTGAAGGAACGAGAAGGGGAGCCAGGGCAGAAGCGGCCTGAAAAACGAAGGTTGCTACCAAATGAAGTTCTAATCACGGCGGAGGGAGTACCGTACAACACACTGGTAAAAGGACTCAGAAGCAAACGGCAGGAGTTTGCCGACATGGGGATGCCGGTAAAGAATGCGTATAAAAATGCTGCCGGAAAAATGGTCCTGACCCTGGGAGGAGCGGCTAGTAACCTAAAAGAGTTCCAGGAGAACGTCCAGAAGGTATTCAAGGAGGCCAAAGTTGTGAAACGGAGGAACGATGATGTGAGGATAAGTATTACTGGATTAGATTCGGAGACTACAATAAAGGAAATAGAAGAAGCCATTGCGGAGCACACAGGCATGAACGAGGAGGTAAAGGTAAGGGAGTTAAGGGAGGCCTATCGAGGCACGATGGCGACTGTGGTCACAGTCCCAAAAAAAATGGCGAGCGTCCTCATTGACAAACCGAATATGTGGATCGGGCTAGGGAAATGCAGGCTAAGGGCTTTGGAGGCGTACATCAGATGCTACAGGTGTCTTGAGTCCGGCCACCTGGCAAAGACTTGCAAGGGCACAGACAGAAGCGGCTGTTGTTTTAAATGTGGCCAAAAAGGACACATCGCTAGCAAGTGTAAAGCCGAGGATCACTGCTGGGATTGTGACGCAGACGGCCATCGGGCTAACACCAGGAGTTGCCCAAAATTTGAAAAGAAAAGACGGGGGAGTATGGTGAAAAACCCTCAGTCTAAGACGCACGGGCAAGGAAACAGAGAGATGAAGGAGAGGAGAATGTCCACCAGCGGGAAGGCGGGAGTAGGACATGAGCGTGAACGGAATGACCAGGGTAAAAAAAAGGCACAGTGGAGAACAATGCAGATATGGGGGTGGAGGAAACCCTAACGAGCCAAGCTAGCAATGGGGATAAAGCGCAAAATACTACAAATTAACCTTAACCGGGCAACAGCGGCGCACAGCCTAGCTGGGGTAACGGCGGCGGAAATGGGGTGCGGGGCCATTCTGGCAACGGAGCCCAATCAAAGGACGGTCCGAAGCCAGAAGGGCTGCGGACGTACAGGCAGATGCGGCGATACTGCTCCTCAATCGAGAGGCAGCGACAAGACAGGCGAGTGGTAACGGCTGGGTTGCAATAGAATGGGGTAAGTGGCGTGTATACAGCTGCTACGTTGCACCCAGGAAAAGCTTAGATGAATTCAAGATGATCTTAGACGAACTACAGGCGCAAATAGTGCTCAGCGATAGCAGGGTACTCCTGACTGGGGATTTCAACGCGAAGTCGGTAATATGGGGTTCACCGCTTACCGATGGCAGAGGCGAACTCCTTATGGAGCTGCTGAACAGCTGCAACATGACGGTGGCCAACGAGGGAGATACACCCACCTTCCAAAACGCAAATGGGTACTCACACATTGATGTGACGGCCTATTCGCAAGAAGGTGGGGGAAGGGTCATCCAATGGAAGGTGTTGGATGAAGTGGAAAGCTTGAGTCCGCATAATTATATTATGTATGCGTTGGAAGATTCCACAAACACAAATATAGGGAGCGGGGCCCCAGAATATTTGCCCTCTATTAAGAAAAGTTGGAGCACCAGAACACTGGATTCATCAAAGATGAGGGAGTACCTTGGAAGGCATAAGGACTGGGAAGGACCTGACGAATTTATAGCGGTGATGGAGAAGGCATGCGACGCATCAATGAAGAGCAAGAACGCAGGTGGCGGTAGGCGCAAGGGTGCTTACTGGTGGACGAACGAGATAGGGGCACAGCGAAAAGCATGTGTAAGTACACGAAGAAAGCTGACGCGGGCGCGGGCTAGGCACACTCCCCCTGAAGAGGTAAGAGTCCTGTACGAAAAATATAGGACTTTAAGGTTAGGTTAGGTTAGGTTAGGTTAGGTTAAGTTAGGTTAGGTTAGGTTAGGTTAGGTTAGGTTAGGTTAGGTTAGGTTAGGTTAGGTTAGGTTAGGTTAGGTTAGGTTAGGTTAGGTTAGGTTAGGTTAGGTTAGGTTAGGTTAGGTTAGGTTAGGTTAGGTTAGGTTAGGTTAGGTTAGGTTAGGTTAGGTTAGGTTAGGTTAGGTTAGGTTAGGTTAGGTTAGGTTAGGTTAGGTTAGGTTAGGTTAGGTTAGGTTAGGTTAGGTTAGGTTAGGTTAGGTTAGGTTAGGTTAGGTTAGGTTAGGTTAGGTTAGGTTAGGTTAGGTTAGGTTAGGTTAGGTTAGGTTAGGTTAGGTTAGGTTAGGTTAGGTTAGGTTAGGTTAGGTTAGGTTAGGTTAGGTTAGGTTAGGTTAGGTTAGGTTAGGTTAGGTTAGGTTAGGTTAGGTTAGGTTAGGTTAGGTTAGGTTAGGTTAGGTTAGGTTAGGTTAGGTTAGGTTAGGTTAGGTTAGGTTCGCCTGCGTGTGAAGTTGGAGAATATCCAGTTGTCGCAGCCGGTCCCAAGCCCGGATTAAAAGGAGGAGGGGGAGGAGTAACACCTCGTTAAAAAACCTTGTGACACTTGGCCCGGGTGTCAATAAACATGTCTGGGTCCCGCCTGGGGTTACAGGAATGTTTGGTGTTGTGGTGTCGTGTACTGTCCCTTTGTTTTGTGTTGTCTAGGGTCGACTGCAAGGCGGTGGAAGATCCTACTACGACGAACTTGGCGATGGACCTCGGACGTCGACGCTGGCAGTGTATGGGGTGGTGTGGGAGTGCCTAAAGTGGAAGGGTGTTACCCGTGCCTGGAAGCTGAGGGCTGATGTGCGCTTGCGCTGCCGAGCACTTCCCTCATACATGTGCCTGGGACCAGCCCCTTCGGGACTGTGGCAAGTAGTGCGCTATGGGTAGGGGAAATCGGATTCCCCACCGTGACGGGCGGGCCCAATCCGTCTGGAGTCCGGGATTGGCAAACGGCGTGCCTGGGCCTCAGGGAACTGGGGTAGGGCTATATGCCCGAGGGTACACCCGTTCCCAGGTAGCCGGTCTGCCCCTTAGCGCACGATGCGCTGGTACGTATTAAAATATGGATAACTTGTCAAACAAGAATAAAACGGGCACTAGCAAAGAAGAAATCCTTAAAGAGTGGAATGAGGAAGAGGACCACCAAAGTGATTTTGAAAAACAGGCAGTTTTTGGAAGGAGTGGGCGAGTGCAACGCACTCCTCCACTCGGAAGGATAAACTCCTGCCCGGGGGAGATAGAGTACGTCACAGTAGACAGAGACATAGTTGCAGATACAATAGATATCGACACTATAGATCTGGTAGACGATGAAGTAATGAATGGGGAGGCAAGAAAGAGAAAGCAGGAGGAGGTAACTTCGTCCCCGGAGTCAATCCTGGGAGGTAGAATATCCAAAAAAACCAAAACTAGGACACCTGAGGAGTTAGAATCGCGCGGAGCGGTAAGAAAGTTGTCGGTTGAACCAACAATGGTAACATTGAGTTCTGCGAAAGAGCTGAGTAGCCTTTCCAAACAGATGGAGCAATTAAGAAGCACTATTAAAGCTTTCCCGAACACGCAGAGGGATATTAAGCAGCTGGTCACCTTAATGGCTGGTCAACTTAAAAAGGTGAGGGACAAGCTTTTGGTTGACAGCGCTATGGTCGCTGGTATTAAAAAAGAAACGCAGAAGATTAAGGAAGATAGACAGAAACTGCTGAAAGAAAAGCAGCAGGATGACACCAACAATAGATGCGCAAATGAACTCTTGAGGGAGAGGGATGAGCTGTTGGAGGAGAGAGCGGCTCTGCTTGAACAAATAGAAAAGTATAAGAAGGAGAAAGAGGATAGGAAAAGTGAAGAAGGAAGGGCCCATGCGACAGAGCTGAGCTATGCATTTAAAACGATGCAAAAAGAAAAAAAGGATTTTTTGGCGAAGCTAGAAGAGGGAGAGAAATCTTTCGATAACTTTTGGCTTTTAGCACAGATGGCATGGCAGGTAGACGTGTTCAACGTAACATTAAAATCTGGCAACCCCCTGGAAGCGGAGGAAACTTTGGTGTTGATGCACGACCAAGGGGATGAGGAGATCGGATTGATGAGGCAGATGAAAAGCAGGTTCCAGGGATGCAGGGAGCTGCTGGACAGGACGGTAGACACCACAAACGAAGCAGTGCTTAGGTGGGGTAGTAACGTGGAGATCGAGGGGCATCCTACTACCACCACGGAGAGGAGCATCTTTTCGATCAAAACAAGGAACACAGCAGGGCGAGACGAGAGCTACTGGAGAGAAGTATTTACGGCGCTTGGGAAAGTCGTAGCAAAGATAGGTCCAGAAAAAGACGAAAATATTGTGACTGCGAACACTGGCACCGAACCGGATAACATCTTCCAGAGGATGGTCCAATATGTGTGCCGTGGAACAAAGTTAAAAATACACCAGTATGTACCTATAGGAAGGCAGAAGGCCAGAAGCGCCGACGTGAAGGAACGAGAAGGGGAGCCAGGGCAGAAGCGGCCTGAAAAACGAAGGTTGCTACCAAATGAAGTTCTAATCACGGCGGAGGGAGTACCGTACAACACACTGGTAAAAGGACTCAGAAGCAAACGGCAGGAGTTTGCCGACATGGGGATGCCGGTAAAGAATGCGTATAAAAATGCTGCCGGAAAAATGGTCCTGACCCTGGGAGGAGCGGCTAGTAACCTAAAAGAGTTCCAGGAGAACGTCCAGAAGGTATTCAAGGAGGCCAAAGTTGTGAAACGGAGGAACGATGATGTGAGGATAAGTATTACTGGATTAGATTCGGAGACTACAATAAAGGAAATAGAAGAAGCCATTGCGGAGCACACAGGCATGAACGAGGAGGTAAAGGTAAGGGAGTTAAGGGAGGCCTATCGAGGCACGATGGCGACTGTGGTCACAGTCCCAAAAAAAATGGCGAGCGTCCTCATTGACAAACCGAATATGTGGATCGGGCTAGGGAAATGCAGGCTAAGGGCTTTGGAGGCGTACATCAGATGCTACAGGTGTCTTGAGTCCGGCCACCTGGCAAAGACTTGCAAGGGCACAGACAGAAGCGGCTGTTGTTTTAAATGTGGCCAAAAAGGACACATCGCTAGCAAGTGTAAAGCCGAGGATCACTGCTGGGATTGTGACGCAGACGGCCATCGGGCTAACACCAGGAGTTGCCCAAAATTTGAAAAGAAAAGACGGGGGAGTATGGTGAAAAACCCTCAGTCTAAGACGCACGGGCAAGGAAACAGAGAGATGAAGGAGAGGAGAATGTCCACCAGCGGGAAGGCGGGAGTAGGACATGAGCGTGAACGGAATGACCAGGGTAAAAAAAAGGCACAGTGGAGAACAATGCAGATATGGGGGTGGAGGAAACCCTAACGAGCCAAGCTAGCAATGGGGATAAAGCGCAAAATACTACAAATTAACCTTAACCGGGCAACAGCGGCGCACAGCCTAGCTGGGGTAACGGCGGCGGAAATGGGGTGCGGGGCCATTCTGGCAACGGAGCCCAATCAAAGGACGGTCCGAAGCCAGAAGGGCTGCGGACGTACAGGCAGATGCGGCGATACTGCTCCTCAATCGAGAGGCAGCGACAAGACAGGCGAGTGGTAACGGCTGGGTTGCAATAGAATGGGGTAAGTGGCGTGTATACAGCTGCTACGTTGCACCCAGGAAAAGCTTAGATGAATTCAAGATGATCTTAGACGAACTACAGGCGCAAATAGTGCTCAGCGATAGCAGGGTACTCCTGACTGGGGATTTCAACGCGAAGTCGGTAATATGGGGTTCACCGCTTACCGATGGCAGAGGCGAACTCCTTATGGAGCTGCTGAACAGCTGCAACATGACGGTGGCCAACGAGGGAGATACACCCACCTTCCAAAACGCAAATGGGTACTCACACATTGATGTGACGGCCTATTCGCAAGAAGGTGGGGGAAGGGTCATCCAATGGAAGGTGTTGGATGAAGTGGAAAGCTTGAGTCCGCATAATTATATTATGTATGCGTTGGAAGATTCCACAAACACAAATATAGGGAGCGGGGCCCCAGAATATTTGCCCTCTATTAAGAAAAGTTGGAGCACCAGAACACTGGATTCATCAAAGATGAGGGAGTACCTTGGAAGGCATAAGGACTGGGAAGGACCTGACGAATTTATAGCGGTGATGGAGAAGGCATGCGACGCATCAATGAAGAGCAAGAACGCAGGTGGCGGTAGGCGCAAGGGTGCTTACTGGTGGACGAACGAGATAGGGGCACAGCGAAAAGCATGTGTAAGTACACGAAGAAAGCTGACGCGGGCGCGGGCTAGGCACACTCCCCCTGAAGAGGTAAGAGTCCTGTACGAAAAATATAGGACTTTAAGAAAGAAATTGCACAAGGAAATTCGCAGACAAAGAGATAAATGCTGGAAAGACCTTATTGATAGTGTAGAAGAGGATGTGTGGGGGGATGCTTATAATATCGTCGTTCGTTCCACCCGCAGGGCCGCGCCTGAAAACATTAGTTGCGAACGGAGAGCGGAGATTATAGATGCTTTGTTCCCGCAGCGGGAGGTCCAGGCATGGAGAGATATACCGTCCCGGGACATTCCGGAGTTCGGTGAAGAGGAGCTGCGTAGAGCGGCGAGCAGGATGAAGAATAATAAAGCGCCTGGGCCCGACGGGATACCTCCGGAGGCTATTAAGGTTGCGGTGGATGAATATCCAAAAGAGGTGCTCTTAATGCTAAACACCCTGATTGTAGAAGGGTCCTTCCCATCCAGATGGAAACGTGCCAGGCTGGTGCTGCTCCGGAAACCAGGCAAGGAGGGCATGGAGGCTGGTGCGTTCAGGCCTCTATGTTTGCTAGATACTGGAGGCAAGCTTCTAGAGCAACTACTTGTTGAGAGGCTTCGAGAGGCAGTGGAAAACAGGCTTTCTGCCAATCAGTTCGGCTTCAGGCCGGGCCGATCAACGATACAAGCTGTTCAAAAAATAACAGAACTAGCAAAACAAGAAATGGGTAAGACACTGAAGACAAGGAAGCTGGTAGCCATGCTCACCATTGATGTTAAGAATGCCTTTAACTCGGTCGACTGGCGGGCAATAGTCGAGGCAATGGCGGAGATGGAGGTGCCAGGATATCTTCGTCGCATGGTTACCAGCTACCTTACGGACAGGTGGCTTATTTCGGGGGATTGCAGTAGCCGGGTTACCTGCGGGGTTCCACAGGGATCTATCATAGGCCCATTGCTATGGTTAATTGTATACGACGGATTGTTGCGCCTTCGGATGCCAGAGGGTATCACCCTGGTGGCATTCGCCGACGATTTGGCGGTGATAGGGGTGGAGAAGGACGAGCAGGACCTCATGTATGAGGTAAATGAAGCGTTGGACCGTATCTCAAACTGGATGCAGGACAAACGGCTGGAGATAGCCGCTGATAAAACAGAAGCTATCATGTTGTCCGGGAGGAAAAAACATGGAGAGATACGGTTCCGAGTAGGGGGACTGGAGATTAGTCCGGTAAAGGAGCTTCGGTATCTTGGGGTGGTTATGGACAATCACCTCAGTTTCAGCAAACATGTGACCTATGCAACAAGCAGGGCGGATAGAACTTGTGCTAGCCTACGGAGGCTCATGCCTAGGGTCGATGGACCGGGAGAGGCAAAAAGACGACTGCTAGCCTCGACGGTATACGCAACCGTGCTGTATGCAGCTCCTGCATGGGTGGAGGCGTTAAGAATTAAAAGAAATACTAAGGCACTCAATTCGCTTTACAGGCGTACTGCGATAGGTGTTGCTAGAACCTACCGCACGGTGTCTGCTTTGGCGGCAGGGATTCTCGCCAGAATGCCTCCACTAGACTTGGTGGCAAAGGAAAGGGCGGAGACATTTGGAAGGGACAAAGCTGAAAAAATAATAGCTCGCAATAACGTAATAGAGGCCTGGCAGGAGAGGTGGCAAACTGCAACCGAGGGGAGGTGGCTAAGGACGTTGATGCCCGACATACGTCATTGGATAAGGAGGGAACACGGCCAGATAACTTATCACCTGGCACAGTTTATGACGGGACACGGATGCTACGAGGCATACCTTCACAGGATCGGGAAGGTAGAAAGCGATCTGTGTAAGTATTGCGGGGAGTTCCCGGACACAGCGGAGCATACTGCCTTCCGCTGCGATAGATGGGAAGAGATGAGAGAGTCGTGTCAAGCAGAGCTTGGGGGAATAAACCTTAACGAGGTATCCTTAGTACCGACCATGCTCCAGTCGGAGGAAAACTGGAATATCGTCCAAGTCTTCGTGACGAAAGTCATGAAGACTAAAGAGCACGATGAAAGAATGGAGTGGGGTAGGTAAGCATAACTATACTTACAGATATATTTTTTCTTTGTCTTTTGCAGATGTACTGGGTAATCGGACTTGATAGGGGGGAGTCACCACAGGGGAAGCGGCCGTACGTGGGTGAGGGGTGCGTATGGTTGGCAGGTAACCTTGTGTAGGCTCCATGGCAGTCGTGGATGCCCCGTTTTTTCGCTTGGGCCCGGCGGGGTGTCGGTGTGGCGTCGCGCGGGGGGTCGGCGGG